>CM043884.1:19366962-19821635 GCA_024034495.1 Camelina laxa
GCCACCGGACCACCGCCGGCACCACCTCCACCTCTTAACCACCATCCCTTAGGGTTCCCAATATATTATCCCTTAGGGTTTAGTTTTCCCCTAAACCACCACCGCCGACCACCGGTCTCCGATCGCCACCACCGGCCACTTCCATATCCGGCCACCGGACCACCGCCAGACCGTCACCGACCACCGCCGGTCTACCTCCGCCGGACCAACGCCGGACCACCTCCGCCGGACCAACGCCGGACCACCTCCGCCGGACCAACGCCGGACCACCTCTGCCGGACCTCCGCCGGCCACCTCCGTCGGTTACCTCCGCCGGCCACCTACTCCGGCCACCTTCATCACCATCAACACTAAATTGGTAATTTTCTCTACCCCTAATCCTACTTTCCTAATTTTTTCAAATATATAGTTATTTTCTTCTATACTTTTATTGGTTTGGTCAGTCAGCAAATTCACCCTAACATGTATTGGTTGTTTGTTTCTTGCATTTGTAAATTAATTGCTATTATTTGTAACCTTGATTATTTAAAATCAGTAGTTGTTAATATAATCTACATATTACATTTCTTTAATTGTTCATATTAATATTGTTTTATATGGATTTCATAACTTGTATAGTACTATAATTTTTTCTTTTGTAGTTTTTTATCTCCAAATAAAAATCCCTAAACGTATGTTCATTTTGTTGTCATCACAAAAACGAGTCACGAAAGTAAAAGATGATTAGATCAGAGACTACTACAAGTCAATTTCTCAGTTTCGGTTCTTGTAATCAGCTGAAAACTAAAAATTGCTCCCGTCACATGTTCTTTTAATCTTTTTATTCAATTGACCATCGACATGGACCACATGGTTTAAGACTTTAAGTACCTTATTTGTTTCCTGAATTCGGTTTAGATGTTTACTCATACTTATTAATCCCGGTTTAGATGCTTGCTCATACTTTATTATTTCCGGTTTAAATAGTTAAATCAATAATCCGGTTAGGTGAAGCTTACTCTTGATCCCGGTTTAGAAGCTTACTGTACTTAACTTAAATGTTAAATCAATAATCCTCGGTTAGGTTGAAAAGTTAAAACTAATCCGACGCCGAACCGATGAGACTCTCCGTCACCGTCCGAGCCACTACGCCGTCGTGTCTCAACACTTGGATCCGATTGTCCTCCACCGCGTCGTCGTCGTCGTCGTCGCCGGCAGTCTCTTTGATTCCGGTACATCTCTCTCGCTAACGGTTTCATGTATATACGACTTTTTATGTATCTTTTGGAATCATTATGAGTGTTTTTTTTTTTACTTGTGGTTCGTTACTGTAGAGTGGACGATTACAGCAAACTCTCGCGGGATCTGTGGAGGTGAAAGGTCAAGCTCTGCATTCCGGTAAGGTTTCGACGGTTAAGCTAATCCCGGAGATCGCCGGAGCTGGTAGATACTTCGAGTTTCGATCCAGAGTCATCCCTGCGTCGATTGAATTTGCTCAGGAGTCGCCTCTTTGCACTACGCTGTTGAAAGATGAGCTCAAAATCCGAACAGTTGAGCATTTGTTATCAGCTCTTGAGGCCAAGGGAGTTGACAATTGCAGGATTCAAATCGAAAGCCAAAGTTCAGATGATCAAGAAGTCGAGGTTTGTTACCTGAATATGAATACATACATTTTGAGTAATCATAGGTTGAATCAATGTCTCCTGTTATTGATTTGATTGGATGTGTATGCTATAGATTGGTTTAGAGGACTTGGTCCGTAGGATGAGATGAGTGTAGGGAACACTAACCAAGTGAACAGGTCCCTATTTTTGATGGATCAGCTAAAAAATGGGTTGATGCGATAGAAGGAGTTGGCATAAACGTGGCTCAAAACCTTGTTGGTGAAACTGTGGAGAAGATGGTAGCACATGTGAACAAGCCTGTGTACGTTTACAAGAACGATTCTTTTGTTACTGCATTTCCAGCTCTTGAGACTCGGATCACTTGTGGTATCGACTTCCCACAGGTTGGGTCTAATGGCATTTTTAAGGAACACAGAAGAACAAAAAAGTTCTATTTCTGCTTGTGCTTAGACTGTTATTGACTCGGTCTGTTGTGTATGATGATGAACTTCACAGGTGCCTGCTATAGGCTGCCAATGGTTTTCTTGGAGACCTATCCATGAGTCTTCCTTCGCAAAAGATATCGCACCATCAAGAACCTTCTGTGTTTATGAAGAGGTAGGTTAGTTCCATTGTTGTTGCTTAAGAGCTTTAGAATCAGTAAACTGCTGTTCCTTCTTCAACCATCTGTGTCTGAGGGTTTTGTTTGTAGGTGGAGCGCATGCGTGAAGCAGGGCTCATTAAAGGAGGTTCTCTGGATAACGCCATCGTTTGTAGGTAAATAAGCTTGCATTTTGAATGGCCAAAGGGACAAAATATTCAACTGAAGCCATCACTAATGCAGTGCCAAGCATGGATGGATGAACCCTCCTCTGCGATAATGAAGCATGTCGACATAAGATCCTTGACCTAATTGGTGACCTCTCCCTTTTAGCACGAGGTGGAAATGGAGGACTCCCGTGGCTCATATAGTCGCATATAAGGCAAATAGTTTTTGAACATTTTCTAGTTTTCTTGACATTCTAAAGAGATCAGTTTTCTAATAGAAAGGCTTTATTCTCTTTCAAATGCAGGCGGGTCATACACTGCACACTGACTTAGCACGTCATCTCACCATTGACCGAAGAGTATTTGCTCCTTGTGAACCATATTCTGCATAAGTTTTGATATTTTCTGTTTAATTGTTTGTTTAATCCTTTATGCAACCTTCGTTTGTTTTTTTAGTTTCATGTTCAAGTTGAGTTGCAGAGAATATTGTAATTTGATGTAACTTGCCATAAATATTTTATGGTAAAAACAGCATGATGTAATAAATCGCTGTAAGAATATGATTTATATTAATCTTACCAAAATTACTTGACTGATGACATTTTTTGTGGTAGATATTAATGTATGTAATATTTAATTAATAGCTAATATGAAAATTTTCATAATGTTGAATAATGTTTGAGTTAACAATTTTACAAATGACATAACTCAAAATTGTTCATCAAATATAACACATTGTAACATGATCTTAATTTCAAAAAAATTAGTTTTGTTTTTGATCGGTAACATTGTTACCAATCAGAACATGAGTTACCAATCAGCGCGTAGTTGTTGTCAAAATTAGAAACGCAAAGTTGGCAGTTTTATGACTTTATCCGGTTTTTGATTATTTGTGTGGCAACTTATGTTTGACTCCAACCTATTTCTCCTAGTCCGTCTCTAAATATATTGGGGATTGGTTTTGGCTTTATTAAGCATGATGTATGTTTATTTTTGATTGATTAAATTTTGTATTTCAATATGAAATTGCACTACATTGGCGCGATTTCAATGTGATGAGAAAGCAATTTTCAGAAATTAAAACAGAATAAACATTATGAAGTCATCAAAATTGATGCATCATGAATCATTTAATATATCTAAAATATCAAAATTCAAAAAGTCATCAAAATTTTGAAAATATCATTTATTTTGGTTTAAAATATACTAATCTATATACCATGGGTCTTTTGCGTAAAAAAAACATATTATGGGTCTACATATATAGATATATTTAGAAAAATCTAATTCCAAAATTTCTCCATTATAAATCACAATAAACAAGTAATTTATATGTAAAATTTATCATTTGAATTCAAATATCTAAATATATCACACAAATTTAAAACTCTAAAATATGAAATGAATTACAAATTAGAGTATAAATGTTTACTAAATTACTAATTTTACCAATATTTTTAATATTCAAATGTAATCTTTACTATTAAAAATGAGGAAAATTTGAGCTAAAATAGAATTAGAAATTTTGAAAATGTACAAAAAAAAGTACATGAACGTGGCAAACCAAACAAAAAAATGTACCAAAGAAAGAATAACAAAAAGGTGTTATGGCAGCAACGAACATGGCACTCTGAGACCTTCTCCATTGGTCATTTTTTGTTGAGTGTCTAAGTTTCTTTTTATAATTAATTTTAATTTTATTTAATGAATAGTATTTTCTATCTTAAAATGAGTAAAAATGTCTCCAAATAAACATTTAAAACATTATTTTGATACTTGACACTTACTATTAAATATTATTAAAAATAATTAAAAGAAAATCCTTAGACATCACCACCTCAAATAACTTATGGAGATGCTATTATACAAGATGTGGCACATCACACAACTACCAAATGAGCAAGGAGACTATATTTGGCAATGCTCAGTCAGAAAATAATTTAAGTACAATATCATCCTAGATCCGCCCCTGTCAATCCCGTGGTGAAGAGCTCTAAGACTAATGTACATAAATAAAAACACTGGATTATTCAAATACAAACTACATCTACATTTTATGTGTTAAAAGCATGCTTAAGATTTACTTATTATGTAGACCCATTGAAGATTTCTTGCTCTGTTTTGATTTTACAAAGAGAGATATTTGGACCGCGTCTGCCTCTTCCGTTTCACTCTTGCAGTTTAGAGGACACTGTGACCCTCTCATGTGTTAGAGAAGAGCAGCTCGCTTTGCTATATCAGGAGGACGAGAATTCTGGTATTCCATGTAACATAGTTCACATTTGGGTTACAACTAGCATTGAGCCCAACTCTGTGTCCTGGAGCAAGTTTTTGACTGTGGAAATGAGACCATTCGCCCGCACTGGTGTTCGCTTTGACCATTATACGGGTGGGACCTTCTTCATTGACGAGGAACAGAAAGTCGCTGTGGTGTTCGACATAGACGGATACCTACCCAGGGGTCCCAAGACAGTTCGTTACCACACTGCTTTTATCATTGGAGAAGATGGATACTTCAAATCTGTGAGTCTTGGAGTAGCTCCCAAAAACCCTTATGAACCTCCTTGTTCCGGGTATGTATGTCCCAGAGCTTTATCGTCCCCCACTTGTGTGCTCTTCTTCGTATCTTCCAAGTTTAGTGCATCTCAACCAACAGCACAAAAGGAAAGAAAGATATGCTTAGTCTTTGTTTCTTGCATATCTTAAGACTGCTCATCTGCAGATGAGTTCATCTCAGTTTTCTTTCTACTTGTTCTTGTCATGGTTGAAGATTCTCTCTTTTCGTACATGAGATAGTTAAGTGCTTTGTTTCTTCCTTGTCCTCCTTCAAATCGTTAAGTACCTTATTTGTTTCTTGTAAACATTGTTCTAGTCATGTTCACTTGCAAGATATACCAAACAAATTGAGAATTGCACCATGTCGCATCCTCAAAAATATGAATTACTTTATAGCCGCCCTTATCTCCTTATCTTGCCATACAATCCCAAACTCCAGGTCCTGATCTGTGATGGTGATCAATTACTTTATAGCCGCCCACAAATGGACGATTTTTCAAAATTGTAGTTTCAAAATGCATTGGTAGGTTAGGACATATAACAGATGTACTTTGTATTCGTTTATGCATTTGGAACTAACCATTTTTTGGGAGCTGGTTACAACTACAATGCTTCTTTGAAAAACATAGTAATGTTTTGGTTTTGCAAAACACTATAATAATTCACAAGGAACAATTCTTGGGTTATCTTATTATTCACCCCTCCTTGCTAACCAATCAGATAGCCATGTCATCTAAGTAAACTAATTATATTATTTAAACAAAATAATTAAATTAAATTTAATTATGGATACCACTGCTATATGTCTCACACGTAAATAAGGAAAACATACATAACTGTAGGGACTAGAGCTGGACACAGGATTGGTACCCTTGATATTTTGATGCCCTTTACCCGACTCGACCCTTACGGATAATATAAAAATTACTCTTACTCGACCTGCAAATAACAAGTAACCGGAAAAATGAGTACCCGGTAAAAAATAGTTTATTAGTTACTCGACTCTTTACCCTTAACCGAAAACCGATTACCGGGTAAAAAAATATCCATAACCACAATATAATTTCATCCAAAAATAAAGAATCGTAATTATGTACAACGTATAGTTCCAAAAATTATTAAAATTAAAATAAAAGTTTATAATTTCATGTCACAAAACCATAAGACGTGTAATTTCCTAGCTATTTCCATTCTCTTTACTTACATGAACATGGACCATATCACATTTTTTTATTAGCATAATACAAAAGAACAATGTCATAAGCAAATATACAAATAACATCCACAATCATTCCAATTAATAATAAAGCTAAGTTGAACTTTAACTGGTAAGTTAATAATTTTGAGACCATAACATTTTATTAATTTCTATTGATATTAATCTATCTATAAATTAATATCACTAAAAATTAATAAAATGTCATGGTCTCAAAATTATTAATCTATAGAGGTTTTTTATTGTATTAACTTAAGAGATTTAAGGCAGAAATACACAAAATCTAAGTCATGATGATATAATGATTTTTGACAAAAACACATAGAAATCTAATATGAGACATGTCACTAAAGACCATATAGACCTCTTCGATATTGTGTTTAAAGTTCTTTTTACTTAATTCTGTCTTTCAATCTGAAATTGCACTACATTCGCGCAATTTGAATATGATGAGAAAGCAATTTCAGAATTAAAACAGAATAACTAAAAAACTTTGAATTATCATCAACAAACCTTCTACTTACAATGTCTCAATGCGAAAGTTTTGTGCCTTGATGATCATGGGGATAGTCTCTATCCATTCATCTTGGTCTATAACACTAGCCAAGTCAGTCATGTAGAGCCCTTCTTGTTTATTAGGAATAGAGTAGGTGTTTATTACTTAAAATAAGTGACCATTTAAGAACAGAGTCCTCCATTGCATTGAATCCAACCAGCCACTAACAAATTGAGCCAAAACCTCAGCCACATTTGCTTAAAAAAACACAAAGCCTATAAAGATATTTATTTTTATTTGTGAGTAATCTGCAGCAGCTAGCTTATATAACTCAGTTCATCCTGCACTTTATCTTCTATCATAAAATCATTCTATCATATCATGAAGTAGATTTTCCGCCTTAAAATCAATACTAAGCTCTCTAATTAAATCATCTCTTATCAAATCAAACCTTCTCTATCTCTTTAATCAAATCAGAATCTCTAATTAAATCATCACTAGAGACATTGACTAACTTGCAGTTCTGTGATTAGGGTTTGTAGGTTGATGGGAGGAACTCTCTGCCATTCGGAGATTCGTCGGGCGAGATCTGTAATTGTCAGTGAGAAACTTGAGTTGAGAGAGTGAGAGAGAGAGACTAATTTTGATTTTGGATTTTGATTTTTTTGTGTTTTCAGTTTTAGTGAATTTTTTTAAATTTTAAAAGTAATTTTTATTTTTGGGTACCATTTAATCAATCAGCCTTAATAAAACTCAAACCAAAACCCCAAAAAATATTAAGAAATGGATAGACATAATTAAAAACCGGATAAAGGCATAATTAAACTGCCATAATTTTGATCCAACCTTGGTTTTTAAAGTTGTCCACTTTGTACAAAGGGAATTTAATTAGAAATCCCATTTTCAAAACAAAAGTGATGGGAAATGCCATTTTTCAACTTTTTTTTTCCAAACTGTCATTTTTCAGTTTTGTGTCATATGAAAAAGACTAAAATACTTTTGAATTTATTTTTAAGAAGAGAGCACAATCAAAAGTATGTGATTGTTTTTTGCGGTTCCAAAAGAGATTAATGAACACGTTTTCTCTTTCAATAATTCACTGATTCTTAACATCTACTATTAAAGGAAAAAAAAATAGAAATAATATCTACAATTAAAGTTTTGATAATAAATCATGATTGACATTAATTGATTATGAATACGTTGTTCATCATTCTGCAGGCAAGTAAATATGGTGGACAGAAACCTTGACCGTTGTATCTGATCCACCAGAATTGTAGACCTGCAGTGTAGATATTTTTTGTTGTTAGCAGTGGACACAAATCGTTAGACTAAACTTTAGCTATGGTCCACTTAAGAGACGAAAGACTAATAGTGATGGACAAAAACTTTGCGTTTGGATGTGGAAAGACATGATAGTGGTGGAAAAGATTTATTGTTAGCAATGGACACAAAACGCATGACCAGACATATATAGCCCACTCAAGAGAACGAAATACATAGTAGGAATGAACAAAAATCTGGCTGGTTGGATCTGGTCCACCGGATCTGCAGACCTGCAGTTTTACTTGCATGTGGTTGAGTATAAGAACTCTGATACTAGATCTAGCGATTTCGCCTACCACGGCGGAGGCCAACTGGTCAGACGGAGGCCTCGGCCTAAGAATTGTATATAGATGAAGAATTTCTCCATTTAATACGGCCGATGGATTGAAACAAATGAAGTTTTGCAAAAAGAGATTCAGTTTGTGCTGCAGCGGACTAAGAGAGACTGAAATGGAAGAAGATGAAAAATCGAGAGAGACTGAAGATGGAGAAACGGAAAATCGAGGGTTAAAATGAAGAGATAGAGATTTGGGTTTTGGGAAAACAATTGATTGGCGAAAGAATTTAGCGTTTAAAGCTTTAATTGTCGTATTGTCAATTCGCAAAAAAACTAGAGAAGGAAAATAATTAGTTTTGTGTTAAAAAAAAGAAGAAGATATAATGGTCTTTAAATTATAGGACTGTGGCAAGCAGTAAAAAGAATGAATGAAAGTGGCATTGCCCAAAACGTTTGGTATTGTAGATGACAGTATTGATAAAATGGCTTCACTTGCAGAGGAGGTGGCAGCTTATACAGTTTATAGTTGCTCTAATTCTTATTTGGGAGAAGATTAAGGGTGTTCATGTGTTTTATGTTACCTCCTTATCTCTCTCCGTACAATCCCAACCTCCAGATTCTGATCTGTGATGGTGATCAGTTACTCTATAGCCGCCAGAAAATGGACGATTAATTTCAAACTTGTATAGTTTTATATGCCTTGGTAGGAAAGGACATATAACATATGTACTTCGTATTCGTTAATGCATTTGGAACCAACCATTTTTTGGGACCTGGTTACATTGCATTGCTTTCTTTGAAAAGACATAGTAATGTTTTGGTTTTCTAAAACACTAATAATTTCATAAGTATTTTGCTCTGTTTTTCTTTTGGGGATGTATCAAAAAAAGAAAGTTAATTATTGAAATCTAGATGCTAAAAGGAAAAATGGAAAGAAACTGATTTTGCTAAATTGACTATACTTCTCCACGTAAGAATAAATACGAAACATAACATGTATCATTCATTCATTCTGTAATTGTCAAAAAAAAAAAAAAAAAAGAGAGACAAAACCTAATTTCTATTGCGTAGCTTCTTTTAAACAGTTGGAAGAAGAATGAAGAGGACGAGGATCTGCGATATTCCACCGAAATTGGTAGGGGAGAAGATACTGACGAGGGTTCCGATAACATCTCTGGGAGCTGTGAGATCCACTTGCAAATTATGGAACGCTATAACGAAAGATTGGGTTTTGGGTAAAGCGTCAGCGCCAAGGCAGCAGTTTTTGGGGTTTATGACGATGGATTCAAAGGTTAAAATTCCGCAGCAGAAAGGAAAAAGAAGAAGAAGAAGGACAAGACTTGGCTATAAAGCAGGTAGATTTGCTTAATCAAGTCAAGATATCAAAAGTACATCACTGCGACGGCTTACTGTTATGCGTCGCTGAGGACAAGTCGAGGCTGGTGATTTGGAACCCTTATTTGGGGCAAACAAGCCGATCAGACTCAACGATTTCCACTGGCAAGACAATTATGCTTTCGGATACGACATGAACCGTAACCACAAAATCGTGAGGTTTCAGGATTATTACGAACATCCAAAAAAAGTTTCCAGGTACGAAATCTACCAGTTGAGCTCTAATTCATGGAGGGATCTCGAGGTCCATCGCGATTTGGAAATAAAGTTTAACTATAGCGCGTCTGTGAAGGGAAACACCTACTTTTTTGCTCAAGATTATGGGCAGGATATTGCAGCTGATGAAGATGTAGAGTTAACGGATGTTGAAGATTTCTTGATCTGTTTTGATTTCACAACAGAGAAATTTGGTCCGCGTCTGCCTCTCCCGTTTCACTCTGGTATCGACGAGACTGTGACTTTCTCTAGTGTTAGAGACGAGCAGCTCGTGGTGCTCTATCATAATGAGGGTCTTTATTATGGTGATAAGATTAGCACAGTTGAGTTTTGGGTTACTACTAAGATCGAGCCCAACTCTGTGTCCTGGAGCAAGTTTTTGAAAGTGAATATGAGACCGGCCTCTCTCACTGGTGAACGGTTTGACCATTATTTGGGTGGGGGCACCTTCTTCATTGACGAGGAACAGAAACTCGCTGTGGTGTTTGACATAGACGGATACCTACCCACCCTACCCGAGAGAGTTCGTTACCACACAGCTTTTATCAGTGGACAAGACGAATACTTCAAAGCTGTCACTCTTGGAGTCGCTCCCAACCTCGGGGAACCTTTTCAGTCCTCATCCGGTCCTAGTTTTGCGAGTCGATATTGTCCCCCGGTTGTGTGCTCTTCTTCTTACCTTCCCAGTTTGGTGCAACTCAACTAATTAACTGCTCAAAATTGGAAAGATAGATGTGTTTAGTTTCCTGTTTCTTTCATTTCTCAACTCTCTCAAGACTGCTACTTCTCAGTTTCGTTTCTATTTTATCAGCTAATAAGTAAAACGATTTCAGCTTTCTTGTTCTTGTCATGGACCATGGTTGAAGTTTCTTGGTTAAGTAACCCTTTTTTGTTTTCTTGCATTGTCGTCTGGTAGTTAATTTATCGTTCTTCCCACTTTCTCACTTGCAATATTACTTTATATACCACAACTTTGAATTATATTGCACCATCCCCAAGCAAAGCATGACATGGTTTTTTAAGTATATATTGTCAGACCAATTTTGGGGTTAAACAATGTCTGTTTCTGCCTTTACTTACAAAGGGAATCCAGTTAGTATGTTATGTTTCCAACACCAGTGTATCAATTCTATCCACATTCCAGGTAGGTTGCTGCTGAGCTAGGAACCAAATAAAAACTGAAAGGCCCGTGGCCATTTTTTTCACTATGCATGCATGCGTGAATCACCATAGTTTTCTCTTTTAAATTTCACAAATTAAGTAAAAAGTGGAGGAACAAATCTAATATTTATGATAGAAATGCATGACCAAGCTTGTAGCTAGGAACATCTTCCATTGGCAAACATTTATTACAGGGGAGGCACTAATTCGAACAGCTGCTGATTTCCTCATTCAGGCTAAGTCTATGTCAGCTTCTCAGATTCCTTTTTCTCTACGATTTTGATGAAATTGCGGACAATTGTCTTGCCTTCGGTTGTTATAATACTCTCCGGATGAAATTGAACTCCCTGTGAACAATTTTTACAAGACTTCAAGAGTGTTCTGTTTTGAAATGGAGGAGGCAAGAAGAGATGCATGAAAACACTTTGATTGAGTTTCTTTTTACCTGTATATGCTTGTACTTCCTGTGTCGGGCAGCCATAACCAGACCATCTTCTGTCCATGCAGTCACCTCAAGTTCATCACTGGGAAATGTATCTTTTTCGATCACGAGGCTGTGATATCTACCTACAAGGAAAGGGCTGAAAACAAACAACAGACCAACAGACTTGTTTTACTACACATTTACAGACTTATGATTAACTATATAATACAACACAAAAAATTCTGATTCATTACTTGGATAATCCAGAGAACAAGCCTTCTTCTCCTTTCTCATCATAGTGAACCATTGAGCTTTTCCCATGCATAACACCAAACGGTGACCGCACAATCTTTCCTGATAAAAGTTGAAACAAAAATGTTGTGGATACATAACATACAAAGAATAAAACCATGTTTAAGATGGTCTTCTTTATATGCAATTACACATCACATACTACTACAATGGTTATGATCCTATCACATTGGCCAGTTCAAAAGCATCAACATTTTCAAATCTGTAATCTGGACATATCGAGAGGCCAAAAACAAAAAAAATGGCGCACAAAAACTACAACGGTTTGTTTACCTCTCGGGTTTGCTTTTGAGCATTGAGCTCCTTGATGTTAGCTAAGAAGGAACTGAATTGTTCGTACGATAATCGGCTCCTGAGAATGATGGATGAAACAAATCAAACAATTTGAAACTGTGATTAATGATAAAACGGACACTAGTTAGGACAAGAAGTGATGAAAAGCCTCACCTAGCTTGCCGGAAAAATGCTTTACCATCCATCCGCGGTGTTGGAGCTGAAAAAAAAGAGTTTGATACATTAATATCTATGAGAGAAGCATATACTTGAGCTTTACCAATTTATACAAGCAACAATCTCATTAAGATCCTATGAACCTGGGAGTGTGCGGTGGCGAGGAGGAGAATTTGCAGCTGATAGATTGCTGACTTGATGAATACCAGAGAGTTGCCTTTGTGGGAGAAACCGCACCTGATGTCCTTTTAGGAGAACCTGCTACAGAATAGCCTCGTGGAGATGATCTTTGGTGTTGCGGTTGGTGTGAGACGTGGAGAGATGTATGGTGTCATTGAAAATTTGTTTCCAGTGTATTTTGAAGCTGCAGAATAAAAACTCATACGTTGTTCTTCAGTTGCAGCTCAGAGATAAAAGCATAACAGCGGATATTTGATTCAATGTTACCCTTGGACACCTGGATTGGTCAGGTCTGTAGATCCACTATAGTTTGTTGAGTGCGCATGAGTTCTTTCATCTGCTCACAGATGAACCAAAACAAGACAACTCTTTTTAACTGGGGACTGAATATTGATGATGCAGTACCTTTGCCTGGGTATGATCCAGGAATTGACTGGTCGCATGTCCTGGATATCAACAGGTTCTGTTTGCTGTAATTAACAAATGGAGAAGGAGAAGACTATCAATCTCTTAAATCAGAGGCCAGAAGCATGCAAGATAGAGAGAAATAGCAGGAAATGCTTTAGTCCCCTCACAGGAGTGCACTAAAAACACCAAAACAAGAAAAAGGAATGATGTGTAATAATAACAAAAGCTTGAATCTCTTACCGGAGGACCACTCTCATCGCTCAGGGATTTGATTAACTGCCGCTTGAATGTCTCCAACTAAAAGAAAAAAAAAAAGTAGAAACATTAGCCAAACATGCATCAGATAACCAAACAAAAAAGTATCACCTTAGCCAAATCACGAGTGAGTTTTGTTACAGTCATTGCCAGTGAATCCTTCTCCTTAGTCAGGTTCATCTTTAGCAGAAAAAAAGAAGAAGAGATTTTTACACTTAAGCAGATATGTTCATACACTGATTAAGATTTGGATAATGAGCAAACAAATCTCAATATACAGACCACAGCTGCATAAAATAACTACCTATATACCAACTTCACAGTATAATTTATACAACACTTGGCAAGTGTAAACATCAAACCAATACACCAAATATTAAATCATAACACACAAAATTGTCCTGTAACACCAAAAAAAAAAATCCTGAATCTAATTAGTCATTCCCCTAAGACTATGTCTCCATCAACAAGAAACTATCTCGGCAGAATTGGATAGTGAAACGAGATTCTAAAGAAAACTCACATTGTCCTCGAGGACAATCTTCAATCTCGAATCAGCCTCGCGGCAATCTCTCTCAAGGCGAGAAGCCTTTCTCCTCAAGCTCACGCACAGCACAGCATTCTCCTTATCCACAAGCTTCTGCCTCAATTTCCACCACCTCAGAGTCTAGATTAGAGACCCTTGAAGCTAGCTATCGCCAGTGACGTGATCTTTCTAGCTGCTCAAAAAGGATCCATCGGAATCAACGACAGAACCCCGAGAAGATTAGGGTTTTCCAGCTCTGAAATTGTCCGATTGCCTCTAGTTGGTGTCGTCGAGTATGTCTGATTGTCTGTGAATATAGACACGCGTCCATGCGATTACATACACAAAAATCACACACATCTCGGTGCGAAGAAAGCAAAAAAAAAAAAAAAAAACATCACGATGTTATCTTCTTGCCCTGATTACTTTTGTCTTTCTCAGATTCTTGGCTGTGTTCCAAAATACAATCTCAGCAAGTGAATCATGTCAGCGAGCCGGGAACGGTGTCGTTTTTGTGGTTTACTGAGAAAGAAAGAGAAAGAGAGAGAGATAGTTCCGGGTCCACATACAATATCAAAGAAAGAGAGAGAGAGAGAGCAAAAGCAAAAAAAAAAAAAAAAAAAAAAAAGACGAAAACCCTAATTTTCTATTGTGCGGCGGCGTCAGACGACAGGCTGGAAGAAGAATGACGAGAGCCGGAAAAAAAAAAAAAGTTGGAAGAAGAATGACGAGGACGAGGATCTGCGATCTTCCACTGGATTTGTTAGGGGGAAAAATACTCACGAGGGTTCCGGTAACATCTCTCGGAGATGTGAGAACCACTTGCAAATTATGGAACACTTTAACCAAAGATTGGGTTTTGGGTGAAGCTTCAGCGCCAAGGCAACAGTTTTTAGGGTTTATGACGATGAATTCAAAGGTTTGTTCAGTTAAATTCCATAGCAGAAAGGAAAAAGAAGAAGGAGAAGGAGAAGACTTGGCTATAAAGCAGGTAGATTTGCTTAATCAAGTCAAGATATCTAATGTGCATCACTGCGACGGCTTACTGTTATGCGTCACTGAGGACAAGTCGAGGCTGGTGATTTGGAACCCTTATTTGGGGCAAACAAGGTGGATCAGACTCAACGGTTTCCACTGGCAAGACAATTATGCTTTCGGATACGACATGAACCGTAACCGCAAAATCGTGCTGTTTCAGGATTATTACGAACATCCAAAAAAAGTGTCCAGGTACGAAATCTACCAGCTGAGCTCTAATTCATGGAGGGATCTCAAGGTCCATCCCGATTTGAAAATAAAGTTTGACTATAGCGCGTCTGTGAAGGGAAATGCCTACTTTTTTGCTCAAGAGAATGGGCAGGATATTGAACCTAATGAAGATGGAGAGATAACTGATCTTGAAGATTTCTTGATCTGTTTTGATTTCACAACAGAGACATTTGGTCCGCCTCTGCCTCTTCCGTTTCACTCTGGTATCGACGAGACTGTCACTTTCTCTAGTGTTAGAGACGAGCAGCTCGTGGTGCTCTATCATAATGAGGGTCTTTATTATGGTGATAAGATTAGCACAGTTGAGTTTTGGGTTACTACTAAGATCGAGCCCAACTCTGTGTCCTGGAGCAAGTTTTTGCAAGTGAATATGAGACCCGTCGACCTCACTGGTGAACTGTTTAACCATGATATGGGTGGGGGCACCTTCTTCATTGACGAGGAACAGAAACTCGCTGTGGTGTTTGACATAGACGGATACCTAACCACCCTACCCACCCTACCCGAGAGAGTTCGTTACCACACAGCTTTTATCAGTGGACAAGACGGATACTTCAAACCTGTCACTCTTGGAGTCGCTCCCAATCGCGGGGAACCTTGTCAGTCCTCATCAGGGCCTACTTTTACGAGTCTATATTGTCCCCCGGTTGTGTGCTCTTCTTCTTACCTTCCCAGTTTGGTGCAACTCAACTAGGAACGAAATATGTGTTTAGTTTCCTCTTTCTTTCATATCTCAAGACTGCTACTTCTCAGTTTCGTTTCTATTTTATCAGCTAATAAGTAAAACGATTTCAGCTTTCTTGTTCTTTGGTTAAGTAACCCTTTTTCTGTTTTCTTGCATTGTCGTCTGGTAGTCAAATTTATCGTTCTACCCACTTTCTCACTTGCAATATTACTTCATATACCACAACTGTGAATTATATTTGCACCATCCCCACGCAAAGCATGACATGGTTTTTTAAGTATATATTGTCAGACCAATTTTGCGGTTAAACAATGTCTGTTTCTGCGTTTACTTACAAAGGGAATCCAGTTAGTATGTTATGTTTCCAACACCAGTGTATCAATACTATCGAGCCTTTTCAGGTCCGTCTTGAAGTGAAATTAGGTACTACTATACACATTCCAGGTAGGTTGCTGCTGAGCTAGGAACCAAATAAAAACTGAAAGGCCCGTGGCCATTTTTTTCAATATGCATGCATGCGTGAATCACCATAGTTTTCTCTTTTAAATTTCACAAATTAAGTAAAAAGTGGAGGAACAAATCTAATATTTATGATAGAAATGCATGACCAAGCTTGTAGCTAGGAACATTTTCCATTGGCAAACATTTATTACAGGGGAGGCACTAATTCGAACAGCTGCTGATTTCCTCATTCAGGCTAAGTCTATGTCAGCTTCTCAGATTCCTTTTTCTCTACGATTTTGATGAAATTGCGGACAATTGTCTTGCCTTCGGTTGTTATAATACTCTCCGGATGAAATTGAACTCCCTGTGAACAATTTTTACAAGGCTTCAAGAGTGTTCTGTTTTGAAATGGAGGAGGCAAGAAGAGATGCATGAAAACACTTTGATTGAGTTTCTTTTTACCTGTATATGCTTGTACTTCCTGTGTCGGGCAGCCATAACCAGACCATCTTCTGTCCATGCAGTCACCTCAAGTTCATCACTGGGAAATGTATCTTTTTCGATCACGAGGCTGTGATATCTACCTACAAGGAAAGGGCTGAAAACAAACAACAGACCAACAAGACTTGTTTTACTACACATTTACAGACTTATGATTAACTATATAATACAACACAGAAAAAATTCTGATTCATTACTTGGATAATCCAGAGAACAAGCCTTCTTCTCCTTTCTCATCATAGTGAACCATTGAGCTTTTCCCATGCATAACACCAAACGGTGACCGCACAATCTTTCCTGATAAAAGTTGAAACAAAAATGTTGTGGATACATAACAGACAAAAGAATAAAACCATGTTTAAGATGGTCTTCTTTATATGCAACTAACCTCCAAATGCTTCTCCTATACACTGCAAACCCATACATACTCCAAATAAAGGAACACGAGGTCCGAGTTCCAAAACAGTTTGCAAGGAAATCCCAGAGTCTTGAGGGGCGCCTATCAAAGTCAAGAAAGGTGTTAACTTCTTCTCCAGCATCTCAGAAAGATAGTCATAAAAGAAATTTCGGAGGCCAAAAAACATACCAGGCCCAGGAGAAATCAATATCCCTCTTGGATTTTTACTGCAAAGAGGGAGAGCCATAATAAAGAAATCAACACCAGTTGAGCTAGTCAGATTAAGTTATAAACAGAACACATATATAGTTTCCCTCTTTACCTTTTCAACTCCTCTACTGTAAGTTCATCATTGCGGTAAACTTCAAAATGGCATCCTAGCTCTCCCATATACTACAATAAAACGATACAATTCAAAATAATGTTTGTGCTAAAGCAGAAGAAACTACATCAAGAGAACTAGAACTAAGACATGAAAACCAAACTGTATATTTGGGATCTTCCTGCGTTATGTGATATTTTTAACAACGAATAACCAAATCAAAAGGTCAACAAAAGCAACTCACACAATCACCAATTCAAACTTTGAACAGGATTAAAAGATTCTCTACTTAAAAGACCAAGACTTTAGGCAGCAAAGAAAGTGATCACATAACAAGAGAGAATCTACATTACATCATAGTCTTCTATTACCATGTCGAAACTAGATTGGGTTGTGAAATAACAAGATTCTAACAATCAAATCAACATGCATACTTGAATACATTCCTATAGAATTGATTGGTTGACCAAAAACCAAAACACTATAAAATTGAGACTTGAGATAGTTGGATGAAACCTGGCAGAGATTGTAAGTGAAGCTGTCGTAATTATCAATGACAATGATAGGACCATTCTGCTTAGAGGTATTGACAACAGTGGAAGGTGTGGTGGAGTTCGATGAAGCCATTTCAATCGAAGCTTTCGCAAAGACATCTCTACGACTCTTCCCCAAAACCGAAACTCCTAAAACAGAGGAAACAAAACAGATTAAAAAAAAATCGAAACTTGTTTTGATTCGGAATAACGAACGCATCTATCCCGAAACACAGAGAGAGAGACTTACTCGTCGGATTTGGAAGAGGGTTGAAGAGGGAAGGGTTTAATCGGCGAGTGGTGGAACCGGACTTGGGTTGAAGAAGACAAGATTTGTACAATGTAGTTGTAGTAGCCGCCATTGTCGGAAAAACAAAAGATTTGGATTCCAAAAGAGAGAAAAGAGTTACGTTTTATAAAATGCTCAGAGAGAGAGATTGGGGGAGTTTGACAGGTGAAACGGTGCGTTTTTGTTGGAACATGAACCACGTGCCTAATCAGTAGGTGAGTTTAATTAGTTCTGATTTTTTATTATTTGGTTTGGTCAAAGTCAATATCTATATTTATCCAAATTGGCATTTGGAATCAGTCTACTTCCAAATTGGCTAACCAAACCTAAATATAGTTTTACCATTCTTACGTACGTATCTTGTTTGCTGATGGCTTGGTTTTATTTTTCATCTTGGTTTGAATTGGAAAAAAAAAAAAAAATCAATCTTGACTATCTTTTATATTTTTATCTTGACGATGGCCAAACATATTTATTAGATTGATAAGTACGGAGTATTGTACGAACCTCCAAATATTATCCACAATTATTGGGTTTTAAAAAAAAAATATTTGGTCGTAATTTGTAATTGATACTCTATCAATTAATAAATACTAGAAAATAATAAATTTTTATTTTTCTAAGTCAAACATATATAAATATTAGCAAAATTCGATAAAATAATATTTTTAGAAAACTCTATATAAAAATATGATCCTATAAATATTATAAATTAATAATCATATAAATTTACACACATATATATATATATATATGTATACATAAGTTGATATATTAATGTATGTTTTTAAAAAATTGAATTTTCTCTAGCTAAAAACATTCTGTAAGTTTTTATTTTCTATATATACATCATTTTCATTTTGATAGTTTTATAAGCTATTAAAATATTACAATTGAGATTATTATTCATAAATTTGAAGTTATATATGTCATGCGTACAAGTGAATTTATCTATAGTATTTTTAATTTATTGTCAATAAGTTTTTCTAAATATCAAATTATAATTCCAAAACCAAAGATTTTATAGATCCAAAAATATAATCTTATTTTTTGAAATGGTCTCAATTAATAATTTTCAAAAAATTTAACAATTAAAAAATACAATTATTAATTTATACTATAAAATAAAAATATCAATTATAATATAAGATAAATTATATCACTGAAATTAGTATAATTAATTATAATAAAATATCATGATTCCAACATTATTAATTTATAGAGGTTTTACGATAATTATTAGATTGATAAGTACTATATGAATCTCAAAATATTTTGGTATTTGTTTGTTTGGTCCCATGTTTAATGGATCAAAAAAGAATTGCATTTAATTTACACCATGGTTTGGTATATGCTTTAGATCTGCACTAGAAAGTACAGTTTTTGTTCATGATTTCTTTCTGGTTTGTTCTTGTTTATTTCTTGAATCCTTATGCATCTTTTCATAGGAAAACGAATGAAAAGATTCTGCTCTCTATTCATATGCGTCAAGTCTGCGTTAAAACATTTATTGTTCATGTCGTTTAATTTTTCTGGTTATATTAGTTTATTCTTCTATTTGTTGAATCCTACATGAGTTTTTTCTTTAGATATATTGCAGATTCTCTTAAGATCCGCTAATCACATGTTATATACTTCAAATCCAGATTAGAACACTAATTTTTTATATTTCATATCTCTCTACGCACCTATTTGGTTAATTTGTTCATATTCCATGATTTTACTGTTCTAGATCGGCTCTAAGTTTTCATTATATTTACAGCAGATCCTCTCTAAATCTGTTATCATATTCATATTTCATTGAAAATGAGATTTGTTCTAAGTGTTCTCTCTTGTAAGATTCGTCTCGATTTAATGTTTAAATATAGGAATAGAAGCCAAAAATAACCAATATGAAAATTGTTTTTAAACTCAAACATCCTAATTATAAAACTGAACACTTATTAGTATAGTTTTTTCCTTAACCAGCAGCACCAAACTGTTTTTCTTAGCTATTTATTGACTTCGTAACTTCTTAAGATGTTAATTATTTTTGCCTAACATACAATATATATATTTTTTTTAATAATAGAGAGTACTTATTATAATAAATAATTATTTTTATCATAAATTCAAGAAAGTTAAATCTTATAGGAATTTTATACTGTAAATAATTGACAATAATATATTAGTAACGTAGGGACCAAGCTATTTTATTAATTTATAGTGTTATTAATTTATCTATAAATTAATATTTATTATTTATAGCTTAAATTTAACAACTATTATAAGTTATAGAAGGATTTCTTTTAATTGTTAATTTTTTAGATTATATGAATTGAGACAATTTTGTAAAGTGATTTAGATGTTATAATTTGTATAGTTCTAGACTTGAAATTTTAAATTTTAATATATAGAAAATGAATTCATAAGTACATATATCTGACATGTTCGTAATATATAGAAAAAGAATTCTTAAGTATGTTTTTGTAGATATATATACATTGATTTGTGAAAATTTTATATAAAAATTGTAAACATTATTCAAAATGTAATTATGATTGAAGTATTAACATGTTTATAACTCCTAATATATAGGAATTTTTTTTTTTTTGTATATTCCAATTACCATTCTTGGTATATTATTCTTTAATTTGGGTTTACATATCGTGCTTTTTGATGGCTTAGTTTTGCATTTCATGTTGGTTTGAATTGAAAAAAATTACATCAATCTTGAAGTTTTTATCTTGACGATAGAATATATATATATTTCAACACTAGGCCATAATACATCAGTCAAATCATTACATTCGTAAGTAACAATACTCGATCCCTGATGGTGAATGTTCTTATTGGACTTATCATTTTACAGTAATTTCACATAGCCAAACATATTTGTTTTACAGAATTTTTTTTGTTGCTAAGAATGTGAATATTTCAGTAAAAATAAAAATAATTTAAGTTTACAATCGATGATTAACCGACGCTAATGGTCCCATGGCAAAAAAGAAAAAAATATTTATTAGATTGATAAGTATTGTAGGAAGCTTGTTTGTTCTCGGTTCCATGTTTAATGGATAAAAAAAGAGAGTATTGCATTTAATTTACACCATGGTTTGGTATAGGTAACTCAGCTGTGAAATAGATCCCATGATGAGAATGGCCTCGTGCATAAATTCTCCACATTCTGCATGGACTTCAACGTGTTCTTTCATATTTTACTTGAATTTGTGTAGTCAGTAGTCACTCATAACAATCGTATTTAATCGTAAAATTTATGTGCTTCAATTGATTTTTCATGTGATTTACAAATGAGTTTACAATGGCAAATACAAATCAGTGTCTAACATTTTAGATGTGTCCCAATTGTGCAAGATATTGCCGGAGACATCATAAAAAGCGATACCCATTTCGGTTCTAGTGATCTTAACTGACATGAAACCTTGTCCATCGTAGAAGAATTTCATATCCTCTGGTGTTGTCCAATTGTAATAGCCTCTCCATGCCTTTGACCCACCACCACTAGTTAGAAACTGAATTGGACTGCAAGAAAGTAATACACATATTATCCCCAATTATCGGCTTTATCCAACCAAACACGCAACTTTAGTTTCTAATATATAACGATTCATTGGTGTTACCTCTGAGATGTGCTAATATGTTGCAAGCAATGATCATGCCCGTTCATATAGAGATCAACTTTATTCGCCTGAACAAATCCAAGAATCTTTACATGTTACAATACTGTTTTTTTTTTCTTTACCGAACGAAGTAGCAACTTTTAGTTTTTTTAAAGATAATTATTTGTTAATTTGCAAAAACTATTTAGTGGAATGGATATAATGTCAAGTTTTAGACATATTTTTTTATTTAGAAACTGAAATTATTAATTCATTTTTTTGTTTTGTTTTTCAATATATATATATATATATATATATATATATTGCGTTTGAAACAGTCAAGACAGAACTTAATTATATTATAAGAGTGAGAAGAAAATGAACCTCAAGGATGGGTAAGAGGAGAGATTCAAGCTCTTTTGTATTCCCATGAATAGAAGCACTCTTGATGGCATGATGACCCACCACGATTTTCCAGTTTGCTCTTGATTCTCTTAGACCCATTTCTAACTCCTACACATTATAATTAGTAACTGTACATGTGAGCGCCATCGATCACACGATAGTTCCTACAAAACTAATGGTTAAGACATATATGATGTATTCTCAAGTACCGTTAAAATGGTCTGGAGATAGGATTCTCGCGGTGATACTCCGCTCCAGTCGTAAGTTTGACCATCTGGATTGAGGAAATAAGCGTCTACAAAAGGTGTTGTGTCGACAAAAAAGAGCTCTACGATCTCTGTCCGAATTTAGAGACAAGAAAGTGAGAAATTAAACTCGTATATATATGATTATGTAACAAAAACATGTAAGATATATTCTACGTATTTATATATGTAATGGCTAGTACCAGCGTCTACTATGAAAGATCTCATGCAAGTCCAACGGCTATCTATTGATTTGAGGACAGGACTCAACTGTGCTTCAACATCTCCTCTATAGTCGTGATTCCCCAACACTGAGTACCATGGCTTTTGCAAGCTAGGAGAAGTATATATATTGGTGAAGGAAAGTTGAAAGGCCGGATCGTCGATGCTTTTCATCCCACTATCGTAGATGTTATCACCCGTCGATACCACAAAATCGATATCCATCTTCTCTCCGATTCTACCCATCTATATATGTTTCCATCAAATTTACTAAATATAACATATATGGGTATATATATGTATATACTATATTCTATATATATAGTATGTAATTTAGTAGTACATACGTACCTGGAGGGCAACTTGTGATTGGTTGTAGAGTCCACGCCTACCCCAATCTCCAATAACCAGAAAACTGATTGAGCCATCGGGGTTTGGTGCGTGTTCGACCGTTGTGAGCTCGGCCTCAAGTTTTGGAGCCATAGATAATAATAAGAAACAGAGAAGCAGAGTCATTACTGTGCCGCCGATATCAAACTTAGATCCCATTCTGTTCTTTTGCACAACGAGCTAGCGTTTTGTGATAAAAAGTAACATATTTATATAAGTCGACTGCGCATGTGAGTGCTAGTGGGTTTCTCGCTTGTAAGTCACATTTGGATAATATAGCGTCCACATGGTGGACCGAACGAGATTATTATAACGTATATGGCTGTTTCTCTTCATATATTATTTATTCATCTTTCCTTTTTTTGTTAAAAGGGTTTAACTTATCTATATTGCTTTCCTACAACTTTAAATCAAAAATATTCGAAAAATCTTGAACATTTTATAATTCGTTTATGGTCAGTGGTCACGCAATAATACACACATGCACAGGCTCAAAACTTGAACCCGCCTTGTCATATATAAAAAAATCTGACCAATTTGATCATATAATAATCTTGTTTATTTATAAATTTATTTGAATTCACCGTAAAAGAAAGTACTTTATTGTTTTGCATTTTCAACATTTGATTACACTGCATGTTATATCAATCCACGTGAATCAATATATACAAGACAAAAAACTTTGAATTATAAGGAAGCTTGTGAAGTGTGATTGATTCTTAAATGTTAAGAATGCGTTTAATATGTGAGTGATGAGTATGTTGTAGATATATGTCTCGGAAAGAAAATTGAGAAATAGAAGAAGATAAATTATGCCCATACGCAATCATAGATGGTTTGGTTTACCTGTCATGTCTCTTAAAACAGCTTCGCAGATATGCCAACTAAGCATATGTGGTCTAGCCGAATCAAACTCTCTACCAAAAGCAAAACAACAAAATAATTGCATCACCATATTATTTATATATCTTTATTACCTGATCTGTTATATTCAACCATATTGTTCAATTAATTTTTTTAAATATAATAATATGACCAAAGGAAAAGTAAATCGTTACACAAAGCTTATAAAATTTAACATCCAAATTTTTTCGTATATAAATGCACGTAAACAACATTATTTGTTTTCACTATCTTATTCTTTTGACTAGCTTGTAAACACTGAAAAAAAAGAGAGTATAAGAATAAATGTAATATGCAATACTAAAAGTTTGATATTACGAATTTTAAAAGCTTAAACTACCACAATGCATGATAATACAACGTACTATTTTGAGGTAGAATCTACGAAAATAAGATTGATGCACACAGAAGATTGGGGAAATGGATTAAACGAAAACAAAATAACATTATGAATTTTAGGATTTTCTGAATGTCAAACAAATCAAATTCAAAAAAAATCTAATGAAAATCAACTAACGTCCGCCGTAAACTAAATAATAATCACGAAAACCATTTTCATATTTATCATAGATCGAATAATGTTATAATTAAAGAACTATGTTGTGTTGTCTAAACATCCGAGACATTGTGATTGTGCTACAGATCCGAACTGACGGCTGCATTTTATCAAAGGTCTCTGTGAAAATTACTATAAGTCTAAATTATATCTAAAATGGGCTACTAGCTCTAGTTATAAAAAAACTGCCTAGTGCTTACAAATTATGGAATCAATTAAGAAATGACACGTTGACACGAATGACTAAACCTCCGGCCAAAAGGATCTCTCTTTTATTGTTTCGTGTGCCAAAAAGATTGAGGTGAATAGTAGAAATGGATCCAGTGACTTTCGGAACCATAGTCGGGCTTATCATTCTCTTCGTCTGCTTAGTTTGCTTCATCACCATTGAAGCCACTTGCATGCGCCGCTCTTCATCTAGATAAGGTTTTTCTTTTCTTACTGAATCTTTTTTTTTCATCTGGCACACACATTCATTTATTGATGATCCAAATTTCCAAAAAAATTAATATTTGAATGTGATGAGGTTTTTTTTGTCTATTCTTGTTACTAATCTGTTTGGAAAATGTCTTTGAGTTTACAGCTTTGTAACGAACAATGAACAATGTTTGAATCGAAGTAACCGGGGATCTCATATTTTCTATATGAAATTTGGTTTTGAGAAATTTTCTAACGAATCTTTGGATGGATCTTGCTACATAACTTGTATGTAAATATCGTCATATGAATATAATTACATAGAATATCTTTTATAGAAGTTGTGTGTGATATTACTTTCTTAATTATTGTTAAATATAATTTGGCGTAAGAGGTTTATAATTTGAATTTATTTTTATTTCCTTTCTGCCGTGCAACCTCATATTCTTTGAATCTCTGTTTGAAACATATTACTTAATTAACGTGGATATGCAAATTCGATATGGCATTAATTTTGTGAATTTAGTAAGAACAAGCTTTAACTTAGCAAAAAGGTCTGGGTGGTGTAGTCGGTTATCACGCTAGTCTCACACACTAGAGGTCCCCGGTTCGAACCCGGGCTCAGACATGTATTAATTTTTCCTAACGTTTTGACTTTATCCTTTCAACATGGTCCCGAGATTACTAAAAGCTCTCTCGGCCAACAGCTTTTCCACAACTCCCTTTCATTACAGTTCCAGTTTGACCTCAGTTCGTTTTGTATAAAGGTTCTCTAGTAAAAAACAGTATTGTACAGTAATGAAAGCTTCGGTTCTTAACTTTATCAGTTGTATCATAAGGTAAAAGTATATATAATAAGGTGATGAAACCGTGTCTTCCTTCTTGAAGCCAGCCGACGTGCCCGAAACTAACCAAAAACGTGTATTGATCACACGTGCCAGCTTTTAATGTCTATACTTGTTTTAAAATTAAAAATAAACGAAAAACCGTTTACAACGGTCAAAAGCAAGGGTGGCAAAAGAATTAAAACTTAAAATAGAGACAACAAGGTAAAGCTTTTTTGGTTTGAGAGAAAAGAGAATTTAGAGAGGAAAAGGGCGAAAGAAGGAGGCTGATGATGAAGCTATGGAAACGGGCTTCTGGTGCTCTCAAAGACCGGAAAAGCTTGTTTTCCATCGGCTTCTCCCGGAAAACCTCCTTCCGCAACCCTGACCTTGACTCCGCTATCATCCACGCAACCTCTCACGATGACACATCTGTCGATTACCGCAATGCTCACCGTGTCTACAAATGGATACGCTCCTCTCCCACAAATCTCAAGCCTCTTGTTCATTCCCTTTCCTCTCGTGTTAACCGCACAAGAAGCTGGATCGTTGCCTTGAAAGCCCTTATGCTTGTCCACGGTGTGCTTTGTTGCAAAGTTTCGTCCATTCAGGAGATTCGTCGCCTCCCTTTCGACCTCTCTGATTTCTCGGATGGCCATTCCCGTCCCAGCAAGACTTGGGGTTTCAATGCTTTTATTCGTGCCTACTTCTCGTTTCTTGACCAATACTCTTTCTTTATGTCCGATCAACTCCGTCGCCGCCACAGGAAACCTCAGGTTGAATCGGTTAGCCAAGAGCTCGAAAGGATCCAGAAACTCCAGTCTCTTCTCCATATGCTACTCCAAATCCGTCCAATGGCTGATAACATGAAGAGGACGCTGATCCTTGAAGCCATGGACTGCGTGGTGATTGAGATCTTTGACATTTATGGAAAAATCTGCAGCGCTATCGCCAACCTTCTCATCAAGATTCATCCAGCTGATGGAAAAGCAGAAGCTGTGATGGCTCTTAAAATTGTAAAGAAGGCTACATCTCAAGGAGAAGACCTCGCACTCTACTTTGAGTTCTGCAAGGAATTTGGGGTCTCAAATGCGCACGAAATCCCTAAATTCGTTAGCATACCAGAAGAAGACATTAAAGCAATTGAGAAAGCTATCAATGGAGTGGAAGAAGAGGAAGAGGAGACAAAGAAGGAGGAGATGGAAGTAGAGGAAGAAAAAGGTATCATATTAGTGGAGAGACCGGAGTTGTTGCAGACAATCATAACCGATAAATGGGAAGTTTTCGAAGACGACTTGTGTTTCACATGTAAGGAGATTCCAGAAACTGATCAGCATAGAAAGTATAACGTGGATCCGAGTCCGCTGCCTCTTATAGTTATCGACGAGCCAGTTTACTTCACTCACACGTTACCAGATCTGATTACCTTCTAATTTGCAATTTGATCAGATTCATTATTATTTTTTGGGTTTATCTTTTTGTGCCTTTACTTCACTTTTGTTGAATATGCGGATGATAATAAACGTTAGACAAACCGTAAGTTTTCTAAGATAATTTTTAGTATACACTTTTTATTTATATTCAATTAGGCATTTGAGAATCCGTCTTTGAGATCGATGTTAATATATTGATCGGATAAGATATATTTGGCGGCCGGGTTTGTCTCAGTCCCAAATGGATGAGATATACCTTTAGATATATTTACTTACTGTTCTAATTTACAAAAACTAAATTAACTCTTGAATGATTTTGGATCCGATTGATAACATATATGATAAAGTTTTTTTAATGGGTATTAAAATGATAAATTATATAAAAAATAGTTTAAATGGGTACAAAAAAAACTATATGAGAAACGATACCAAAAACTGAAAATATCACTTTTAACATCGTTTCTAATAACATTTTTATAATTGATAATTATTGGAGCAGTATACTCCCTACCGTAACAATACATGACTATATATTAATCAAACTTTTTAATTATATTAGCAAATGATCTATGGTATGAGCTCTATTAAAGGACATAAGTCTGCTGCTTCTTCTTCTTTAGTGCCGCTTTCTCAGCCACCACATAAGTCAGCGGATCGGAAGTCCTAAACTTTATTTTTTCATGATTTATTTGGACTTTGCACTGATTCCATCTTTCCCTCCCACAAGTTTATACCAACCCATCCTTTTCTCCTTCTAAGTATTTTGGACCATTTGGTTATCGCTTTTAACGTGTGCTTTGTTAGGTTTTAATTTTACTCAAAAAGTTTCTGTATTAATTGAAAATAATTATTCTATTTCTCGTATACTTAATAAGGTAATATAGTATTACATTTATATGTTATGTAAAAATAAATGAAAACGGCCAATATATGTTTAAAGATATATATTTGCAGCGCCTCTTTACCACTTTGCATGGTGAGTATTTTATTGTCTTTTGTTTGGTAGTAGAAAGTTAATCATTTTGATTTGACTTCTTTGATATGAAATGTTTGTAAAATTTGTAATGAAAGCAATAACGCAGATGATAAATCGCTATCGATCAGAAGAAATGGTATGGCCAAAGCAACGACTTTAAGAATGGATCATATAAATTTTATTAGTACTTTCTCATCACTAATAATTATATCCCCAATATTTGAGAGACTAATTGGCTTCATCCACGGCTACCATTAACATCCAAAAATAGAAACATGGAGAGGGAGTGGATTTGGATTTGAAGATAATAGCATCGAGTAGAGAGAGTAGGGTTAAAGGCTTTCCCGCCCATGTGGTCATGTGGCCATGAGATATAGTATAATGCTTTCTATGTAGATTACGACGTAGAGACAATGTCAATTTTCTAAATTATATATCATTTAAATGCTTTGAACTTTCTTTTATTTTTGTTACTTTATGGGTTGTCGATAAAACTTTTCACCTCCTCCATCGTTACACCTTGAAAAGCAAAAAGCCGATGGGACCAAGTCCCATGTTATCATGACCCATCTTCGTTAAGTATCAACTAAATTAGATATAACAATGCAATGATACTTCTTATATCTTTTGTACTTCGTCTCTCATTTTTATGGATTGAAACAATTGGTACTTCTCATTTAATTTGAACAAATCATGATTGTAATAGTCTTACTTTATCGATCCAATTTTATTGTTCTTGGCAATATACGTATATGCATGGCTGTCTCAAACTTTGTAGAGACTTAAGTTAAAAGATTTAGACTTTAGCACATTGGTGTAATTTTTTTCTAGAATAATGAAATTTGAAAAAAAAACTTCTTGATTTTTAATTAAATTTCGAAATTTCTTTCTACATATAACTAGTAACATAATAATCTCATTATATTTTTCAAGAAAAAATTATTTTTTATAAATTTTAGTCCGTTCATTTTTTAATATAACCATTTGATTCTAAAGATATTTTGTCATATATATTTTTTATAAAACTTTTGGTCGAAAATTTAGAAATTTTTTTTTAGTTCTTTAGCAAAGCGTATTCTATTAAATTGCAGGTGAAAATAAAACTTTACGTATTCTGAACATTTTGGAATGGACCATGCTCACTAAAGCTCATCATATATGGATACCAAATTGAATCATGCTGATCTGTTTGGGCTGCAGGTTGAAATAAAAATTGTTATTTAGATTACTAGTAACTTTTGTCTATTCTCTACAAAATATAAATCCTCTTGCATGGTATAAGCCAATAAACTCTTAAAAATTAGAGACTTAGACAATAGATTCTTATGAAGGTAATTAAAAGTTGGGAGTATCACTTTTCTGGTTAGATAATTGGTAACGTTCTTTTTGCAAATTTAAAATGCTATATGGAACAGAATGGCCTTGTTCTCAGCCGCAACTCAAACTCTGGCTGACGTGGAAATTACCTCCGGCAAGGTTAGGCTCTCAAGTCAACCTCAAAACCAAATAAACTACAAAATCCACCTTAATTGGTAGCACAATTATATTAGAAATTAAAAACCATAGCATGAGTAAAAAGATTATGTGGCAACTACTTCTACCCAACAGTTAGTAAGGTTAAGCCATATATAACTTAAGATACCGTTCAATTCGTTAGGCCTTGTATTTTACTTTTGCACATCAATTCATAGCCAATAGCAAGATTGTAAGAGTGCCAACTAATCAAACTACAAGTCAATGTTAGAGAAATTTCGTGCCTCTTACGAGAAATAAATACTACTACTTACGAAAGACGGAATTAAAGACAATCGTAATTGGAGTATATAAATAAAATCGTTGGGGCCAAACAAGAGTTAAAGCGAAGAGAGGAAGAGTCATATTTTCAATAGTTTCGATTTGGATCCGTGTTCCACCTTCGCGTTTATGGATCTGGTCATTGTAAACTTTTTACAAATTGGTTCTTTCGTGACACTAAAAATCAGTCCAAGAGTCTTCATCCCGTTTAAAAAATTGTACTATAGATATGATGACACCACATTGTATGGATTCCCTTCTACGTTCCTCACACACACACACACACAGACATGAGTTGATTATGTGCACACGACATACGTAATAATAAGTAATGATTTGTCCGACTTCCAAAACATAATTAAATTCTAACCCCTTTATTTATTTGTGCTTCCTTTTGAGTAGTAAACAATAAACAAAATATTCAAGTTTATAAGATCTCTTAATTAATTTGTTTCCCTTGCTAAAAAAAACAACGGGAATAATTTGTAGTAGTTTGATAAGTATTTTACAATTGTGGAGAAAAATATCGATTGATATGAAATAATAATGACTTGTATTTGTTTTCTTGTGAAAGGGGATGTTCTTTTGTTTCTTGTCCAAAATATCTATGTGGGCTCTAAGTTTCAACCCCGTTTCCTTTAGGTCACATGATGTATGTGTATGCATACATAGAGAGAGAAAAAAGAAAAGAAGATGATGAGTGTATGTAAAGAAGAAGATTAAACAATCAGAGACCATACAATGCCTTCTCCAGGTAAGGTGCGAGGTCAATGAATCAATTAACAAAAAGAAGAAACTTTTCTCCAGGAAATATAAAAAGAGGATAGTAAAGGCGAAAAAAATAAAAGTGAGCTGAAAACAAAAGTTGATTTCAGAAAGCAAAACCCTTTGTTTCTCCCTCTTAACTCATCTCTCTTTCTTCCTCTATTAGTAAAGCTGAGACAGCAGCACTATCCACCAAATAAAAGTAGTAAAGAGCTAAAATCTCTATTCTTCACATGAAAAACAAAAGATTCTTCGATCTTGTTTTTCTTTTTCAGTAAGTCACACACACAGTATAATTGTACACTTTCTCCAATACCACCACCATATCGTTAAGAAAATAAAAACAAAAAGATCATCCGATGTTAGATTACGAGCACAACAATGACCACAGGAACCTTCCTACTTCATCTTCCAACGATCTTCTTCTTGGCATCAATGGAGCTGCCAAGAGAAAACGGAGACCCGCAGGGACACCAGGTTTTTAATCATTCCGCTTATGTTTTCTATATTTTTCTACATATTGTCCATTAGGTTTTCAATAATTCAGCTAAAGAATATTTGGTTTTCGGTAAGTACTAAAAAGTGTTCTTAATATTTTTAGATTGAACTTTTTTTATTCAAATAATTCAGCTAAAGATTTTATATGTGAGTTTTTTTTTTCTTCATATATTTCCAATATAGCTTTGATTTACGAGCAATAATCTAAGTAAACATATCCGTGCTATAACAGATCCAGATGCAGAGGTGGTATCTTTATCACCAAGAACGTTGCTAGAGTCAGATCGGTACGTGTGTGAGATCTGCAACCAAGGGTTTCAGAGGGATCAGAATCTACAGATGCATAGAAGAAGGCATAAAGTGCCATGGAAGCTTCTGAAGAGAGAGAAGAAGGACGAGGAAGTGAGGAAGAGAGTCTACGTGTGTCCTGAGCCGACGTGTCTCCATCACGACCCGTGTCACGCACTTGGAGATCTGGTCGGAATCAAAAAGCACTTCCGCCGGAAACACAGTGTCCACAAGCAATGGGTTTGCGAGAGATGCTCCAAAGGCTATGCTGTTCAATCCGACTACAAAGCTCATCTCAAGACTTGCGGCTCACGCGGTCACTCCTGCGACTGCGGCCGAGTTTTCTCCAGGTTCTTCTTCCTTATCACATCTCTCTGTTGTTTTATTATTCCTACAATAATATCGTTTTCTTTTATATCTATATACAAAAAGTGTGGTTAGCTTGTTTTTTTTTTATGTTTTGTGGAAAAGCCCTAAATATATATTGTCTCTATGCGGATCGTTTAATTTCTTGGCTTTCACATAGTTTGATTTCATTTTCTTGAAATTTTATTCATACAATTTAACTAGTGTACTTTAGGAACAATTATAATTGGAATTTGGAATCCTTAAACTAAACCAAAGAATGCTTCGTCCGATGGCGAATAATGTTGTCACATTACAGGTGTGCTTATATATAATGAATTATATTTTCTTTAGTGAGCATTTAGATCTTGACAGAGCCTACCAATAGAAGTTCAGTGCTTGACTGTAGCCAGATAAGTTTATTTTATACAATTCATTTAGTTTTCATATGTGAACTCACATTGACCCATTATGGATTTTCATTACCCAACACTTTGTTGTATTTATTTAATACACAAGCTAAAAAGTCTTATAATCACATAATCCCTTTCCAAAGATACCTAAATCCATACCTCAGTTTTATATTATTGCCTTCTTCTTTTGATTACGTACTCCATGAAACATATTCGTTCCTCCTGTTTTAAACTCTATTTTATTTTAGACCATATTAACGCACTAATTTTCAATTATATATTTAGGTCATCTAAACATACACTAATAAGTAACTTCTCTTGTTTTTTTTTTTTTTTTTTTTTTCTCAGGGTTGAGAGTTTCATAGAGCACCAAGATAGTTGCACCATTCGGCATTCTCCACCCACTAACCACCGTCCTCTACAGCAGCACACGGACGGCACTGTAGCACCATCAAGAACCACTTCGACCACAAGCTTTGGTCCATTATTGCATGGTCTTCCTCTATTAAGGCCACCACCACCGCCCTATCAACATTCACAAGCTTTGGCTTACCCTTTTAATGCTTTATCAGCAGCTCCTTTTGAAAGCCTCGAACTTCAACTATCAATAGGAATGGCAAGAACATCAGCACAAGCGAAGAGCACCGAAAAGGGAGAGACGAGCTTAACAAAGGAGAGACCGAACGAGGAGGCTAGAATGGCGGAGAAAATGAGACAAGAAGCGAAGAGGCAGATAGAAATGGCGGAAACGGATTTTGAGAAGGCTAAGAGAATAAGGAAAGAAGCAAAGGCCGAGCTTGAGAAGGCTCAAATTGTTAGAGAAGAAGCAATCAAGAGGATTAATGCAACAATGATGGAGATAACTTGTCACTCTTGCAAGCATCTGTTTCAGCTGCCTATTATGGCTGATGAGAGTACGTCGTCTCTTGTTATGAGTTACGTTTCCTCGGCGACAACTGAAGGGGAATGCGAGTGATCCAATACATGCCCATATGAGCAAAATAAAACAGATAATTATTTTAAACTAAAAATGATGGTATTTTAGTGGTTACCATTTTGTGGATCTATATATAAGTGAACAATTTTTACCAAAGAAAAAAAACATCTTTGTTTTTAATTGCCATTGCAGAATTCACATAATAACTGTAAATTTTGAAAATCATCATTTTATTTGGTTTTTGGGAGCTTAACATTATAATTTGATTTTGTTTTCCACAAACAAAAAGAAGAGAAAAAACAAACAAAACCAAAAAAAGAAAGAAAAAAGAAGAAGAGGAAAGGTTATATGGTAGTTAATGGTGTGGGGTTCATTGATTGGTTGTAACTTTATTTGTGAAAGAAGCATAATGATAAGGTTTTAGAAAATGTTTTGTTCTCTCAGGACTAGTGGAGCATTCTATACAAAACAAAAATAATGAATGAGCATTGATTGAGGAGGGGAAGCTGTAGTAATTTGCATTAAATTCGATAGATAAAAATGATAAGAGGTCAAATTTTCTGTATAAGATTCTCAGATGGAAATGATTGATGTACACCTAATATAATATGATCACGAGTCGCTTCTTTCTCTTTCCCATCGTTACATTCTCGTAGTTGTAGCTTAGTCTCAATCCGACCAAACAAGAAATCATCTCTCTCGCATGAAGACGGAATCTTACAGTATGCCCATTTGGAAAAAAAAAAAAAATGAATTTTTATATCAACAGAAAAGTTGCCTTTACAGTTGAAGAGGCAGATAAATTAGAAAAGCCAGATCTAGAAGAAAAAAAAAAGTCACGTCCAAGTAATAAAAAAAAAAGGGGCTCATAGCTTAAATATGTACAAAGAATTAACGTCAAGCTCGGCAAGCATATTCATCAAGATGAATAAATCATAGAACAGATGTGGAAGAAAAGATTGATAGGATATAGAAAAACATATATATATATATATACATAACATATTGTGATAAAACTACGTAAAAGAGATGAATCTTTGCATAGTTTCTTTATTGACACAAGATATTTGGTTTCCCGCTGCTATAGTTAGCTAGTTTGGGATAACACATTAGGTGATAGGTCAGTTGACCCATGTGATAAAGAAAAAAATTTAGCATCCTTAATATATGAAACTTGATACTTTTTTTTTTTCAAAATTTCTGCTTTAAAAGTGGCCACTCGATCTAATCTACAATAGAAAACATGAAAGGCAATTTAAGAACGTCATTTTATCTCTCAAAACTTTTTTGCTTTAAAGTAAAACCTGTTCTAATTAGAATAACGATTTCAATTGAAAAGATATATATGATGAACAAACATATATCTAATCTAAACGAGCAGTACTGTAATGTGAATGAAAAATGGATTCTATCGTCCCGTTCAAAATTGTGAGCTTAAGTGATTAACTAATTTTTTTGTTGGAGTTATTATAATTAAGAAACGCCGTCTCCTTTGTTTAAAATTAGTATAGTACATAAAAAAAACTATAGGATAATAGTAACATTTCTAGATATCTTAGCAAATTATGAAATATGAGAAACCATGTGCAATAAAACGGGAGGAACAAATTCAAAGATGCCCACCCATCATGAAAAAGCCAAAGTCAGTGTCAAAAATAGAGAGAGAAAGAGAGATGTGTGTGTGTATTAGTGAATACATATGTATGTACACACAAATGCAATGATGTAAACACATAGGAGAGAGAGGAGTAAATGCTGATTTCAGAGCAGAAGTGGTTGTCGTTTCCTTTACAGGAAAAGGAACGACATGAATTTCAGTGCCAAAAGATTGTTGAAATGGTGGTTAGGAGTCAGGCTTCAGTCTCTCTCACACCTGACCCTTCACTCACTTCCATGATTTCCTTCTTTCTCTCTCTCTCTATCTATCTCTCCTATGTCTTCACTTTCCTTACTCCTTTAAAGCCCCCACACAGTCTACTATCTCTGTCTCTCATCTCATGTCACTTCGTGATCTCCTTGATTTACAATCTTTTTTCATGTGTAAAAAACTAAAAAGTATGAATTATTGAAAGAAGCAAACTGTTATCAAGCATATGGGACTTGTTTCTTTAAAATTTAACGTATCTGCATTTTTGTAGAACCTTCGTAAACCCAATAAAAGGCCCAAACATGAAGTAGGTCTTTTTTTTTTTTTGACAGCATGAAGTAGGTTGTTTATTTTGGTACAACAAAAAGTAGATATTAGTTTTTTTTATTTGGTCGACAAAGTTAAATGGAAATATATATATATATATATATATATATATATATATATATATATATATATATATATATATATATATATAATACTAGTATGGTTTTGCTTAGTTTATATATAATTGTTTATTTAAATTGAGAGAATTCATAATATTTTGTATTATTATAGTTTTTAAATATATCCTACTATATTAATTGAAAAGTACAAATATAAACTAACCCTAAAATGTGTAAAAAATTACATTCAATTGCCATTAGAAATAATTAATTAAGCTTAATTAACTAATTTTAATAAATAAAATTAAATTAAAAATAAAAAACACTTACATATAAAATATTAAAAATTTTTTAAAAATATAAAAAAATATTGTTTCTCTCTAATAAATTATGGACGAAATTAGTAATTATTCTTTTTTTAAAAATATATAAACCAATCAGAATTTTAAAACTAAGATTTTATATCCAAGTATACAATACAATTATTTTTAATAACTAAATTCGAAGATTTTGTTAAGATTTCAAATTATGATTCTCCTATGATCTTTATTTTATTTTATTTGCAAATTGTTTAAAACATTCATATAATACTTATAATTAATAAAATGTATATTTTTTTTTTGCATATGTTGTGATTTGAATTTTTTAAAACGAAGATATATTACTCAATGTATGAAAATGTGTGTTTTAATTTCTACATTGGCGGGTTGGTAAAACTAAATTTATATAGATAATAAATTAATAATTTTTATTTACTCACAATTATAATATTAAAGTTACTATTTTATATTTCACAAAATATGATGCAAATAAACAATATAAAACTGTAATAATATGTCAAAAATAAAATACTATAATATTCTAAAATAATTAGTATTCAAATAGACTAATAGATTTACATAAAAATTAAAAATAAATATTATTTCAATCAAAATAATTTAAAAAAAATAAAACAATAATTTTTATTATTACATTACAAAATTTTTTAAAATATTGACCTCCGTGCTTCAAGCACGGATATATCCTAATATATGTTAACCAATAAATATATTATGTCACTTACCAAAAAAATAATCATATATTATGTCATAATCTCCATTCGCCTCCCGGTACTTTAAAGTTTTAAACACCTTTCGGAGAAACCTGTTCCTATCTTTAAAACCACATCTCTGAGCTGAAAGTAAGGCTTGTGTGGATGCAAAGAGGGATAGTTCTGAAAGTAAGGCTTGTGCGGTAGATGGTAGTATTACAAAAGAAAAGAGGTTAGGCATTTTATCACAGCTAGTAGAGAGGTACTCAATTAATGAATCGTAGCATTTGAATTTCAACTACTTCAGAACTTTGAATAGAAGAGTAGGCAATTTTTTTGAGTAAGAAATTCGATAATGTGACTGAATAAGGATGATAGGCTGGTAAGAATAATATGTAATTCAGTAACAAATACTAGAATAGGGAAATCTTGAAGATAAGTTTGGTATTCTACAAACATGTAAAGCAACAAAACTTTGACATAAAAACATTCGAATGCAAACACAGTGCCATAATTTAAGAATCCAGGTTGATAGTGCGATATTAAGAAAAACTCTAAAAGAGTTCAAGTCAAAAACTTGGCTTTTCTAAGAGGTCTCAACGTCTGAGAGATCCAAACCTTCTTGGTAAAGCTCAAAGTCAATAGGGCTCCATCTGCAGACCAAGGTCAGCTTGAAAGTAGACAGTTTCTTTCCCAGCAGACGCTGCACAAACAAGTATAAGGAAAACATTTCAGAAAACAAACAAATTTAAAGGAAAGGGTTTAGGAATACAGAAGTCTTCTTACCAAAATGTGGGCTGATTCTGGCGAAAGAGGTTTTCCTTCTTCACAAACTACAAAGTCAGAGATCAACTCCACAGTACCTACATAATAATAAATCAGCAAACAGAAATGAGTTTTTGGATTTAAGATAAATTGCAAAATAATGTGTATGAGAGACAAGAATATTAAAGATGGTGGGACGACAAACCTTTGTTTAGTCGAACAGGCATCTTCTGCTTCCGAAGAAACGGTTCCATATCATGTGTGAACTGTTCTAGAGGACCTTCCTTCAATTCAACCTGATCATTTCGGTGATACCAATACAGTAATTAAGCTGAAGAAAGGTGTATTTGAAATAACAGAGAGAAGCAGAGGCTGATCATAGTCAAGACTGTTTGCTGATCTAGAATAAAACAATATATAGAGATGGCACAAGTTTCTGTTCACAAACCGTTTCTGCTGCAATTCTTCCGGTCTTTGAAAAGTATGCATCCTCATAAGCATTAAATAAGCTGCAAAACAACAAGAAAAAAACATCGCAAAGAGTTAAAACAAAGAGACATGGATACAATTCAAGCCCCTAACTGTAGTTTACACCAAAGCATAAGAGGGAAAAAGAGAGGTTACAATAGATACCTTTCCACCTCGTCCTTTGGCATATCAGTAGCAAGAAGTCCAGCATTACCATTAATCAACTGGAACAACATACCACGACATATGTAAATCTAACTGACAATAAAAGGAGTCATTTAACATAAAGCAACCATTGTAAGAAGCAGGGGAGTACACAAACCTTGGAGGCTTTGTAGATACCAGAACGGATTTCATCAGAAGCCGAGCGACCAAGAGCAACCTGCATAACTTTATTCGAGCCAAGGAAGAACCTAGACCAAAAAAATAAGAACCAAGTCAGTCTTATCACCAAAATCATAATCAAACACTAAAATGTTAAAAAAAGATACTTATGCTCTTCAATAACTATCTCAATAACATCCAAGTAAACACCAATCAACAAGAAGAAGCTGCTGACCTTCCATTGTGCGTAAATTGCTGTCTAAACTCATTGAATTTGATATTTCTCATGTTTTCAAAAGAGAAAACATAGACAGAGGAATATTTCTCAACAGCCTCCCTAATTGCATTCACAATAGTCTCCTTATGCTCTCTTCCTTTCTTCTTCGTCTTGGACAAAGTCACTGCAGCACAAAATCAAGAACCATCCTTTAGTTAAACCATACCATAAGAAACAATGAAAAATCATTAGAAAGTCCAAAACTTTTAGAGTTTTTTTCAAAAGGGTTCATCTAAAAAACCTAACAAAACCCTAAAACCCTTGACGGCGGCTACCAAAACCAGTATTAACAAAGATGCAATGGTTCGGACTACAGAATCAAGAAAGAGTGAACGAAGGAAGAAAGAGTTCAAAACCTGGTCTGTCTCGCTTTGATTTAGGCATAGCTAAGGTTTCAAATGTTTGTTTGAATGTAAGTGAGAGGAACGAAAGGAAACGGCTTCTTTGTTTCTTAAGGCTCCTTTCACTTTTCTTCAGGGAGACTGAAACCCTTGTTCCCTTCTCTGCTTTTATTTAATTCGCCTCTTCTTCTTTTTTTTTTTCTAATCTGGACCCCTAAATTAACCCGACCCGGATCCGGCCCGTTTGAGGCCTTATAGTTATCAGAAACTTGGGCCGAAATTTTGTAGTTATTCGAGGGTTGTTAACTAAAATACTTGATAGTCAATATAATTTGGAAAATAATTTAAATTTCAATGAATTATGAGGCCATGTTTATACTTTATAGGGATATCAGATGGGGTGATCTAAGGCTTTTTAAAAATCAAATTAATTGAACAGTGGATTTAAGATCGGCCCTATTGATCTTGAATCAAGATCAGTTATTGGGCCTGATCTTGTGTGACGTGTCACACTCTCAAGAAAAGTTTCGTTTCATTTTTCGTTGTCGAGACATTTCTTTTTCTTCTTCTCTCGCAAACGACGACAAGGCGAAACAGTGAGAGATTTGTGTTCACATCACCGTCGTCTCCTCTGTCTCCTCGTTCCGACAATTGAAACACCAACAATAATTCGTGATAAACAAACACATCACAAATTAAAGGAGGATTTGATTGAGAATATTTGAAATAAATTTGGACATTAATCTATGTATTAATTAAATAAAATGTTTGTCTTGTTTAATTTATTAAGTAATATGTATGTTTGTTTTTTTTAAAAAAATTACTTAAAATATTTATTTTCATAAAAATTTGGTATTGTATTTTGAATTTTAGTTAAAGCTTTTTGAGTTTGCAATTAAAATGTCATTTTCTAAATTATTATAATTGTAATATGTTTAAGAATATTATATTATTAAATCTTAAGATCTTACACTTGTTCTTCCAATAACTATTTTCTTAACAAAAGTTCTTAACTAGAGATCTTACATTTTTTTTTACAATATTTATACTCTAAGAACACCTTAAACTGATCTCCCTATAAACATGCCTTAATGTCGTACTAAACCGGTAGACGTTTCTTAGATTTATCATTTATGTCAAAAAATTTATTAAGTCTTTAATCAATTTCATAGAAAAAAAAAAGTGCATGTATCAATGAAATCGCTTATCTTTAATGTTTTTTTTCTTTTTTTTTGTCATAAAATGAAAATTTATATATCGATAGTTGTTCGTGTGTATACGTAACGCAGAAGACCAGGCTATTCAATTAATAGAAAGAGTAGTTATAACATTGGTTTGTCCTTTTCAACAAAATAAAATAAAGAACCAATATATCTAGATTAAGTTAATCGACGTAGATGCATTATTGTTGTTGTATGGAATTGAATGAGAATCTGGCGTGGCGAATACATAGTTTCATGGGTAACTTCATCACGCTATTTTCCAAAAGCGTAGCCCTATTGGGACGCTCGTAGTGTGTAGACACTTGGTTCTCTAATCAAACACCAACATGCATGTTTATAATCAATTAATTATATATAGAGAGCCATATACACTTGGCCGAGTTACACACACGGCGTATAGGTAGATATTCATTTCTCTTAAGCATTCAACTTATTTTTCTCTACACTTCTAGTGAAAATGGTGCTTGCAGTTGCAGATGGGCTCAAACCGGTGGTACTGATGCTGGTGGTTCAGGTGGCTCAAGCCGGAGTCAACATTATCTTCAAGCTGGCCATAAGCAGTGGCGTAAGCCTACCAATTCTCATCGCTTATCGTTTCCTCTTTTCCACCGCCGTTATGGTTCATCTTGCTTTTTCTTTAACCGGCGGCAAGTTATTTCATACCCTAGCTTAGCTAGTATGACCATTTTAAATTATTGGAGGCCATTTACAAATTTTGCTCCCCCCCCCCTTCTCAATTTCCTTTGTGTTTTTATTGTGTGTGTGTGTTTACTTTGTCTACTTGAATGACTTAAATATATGGACGTTTATGTTCATCAAGTTTTCATGCATGATTCGGATGTCAATTTTGCTATTCAGTTATTAATAATACTAGGTTAGGGTAGACCGTGCTACGCCGCATGCTATTTTTTGTAACTACTTTTAGATATATCGAATTATTGAAAAATATATTTCTTTTGGAATTAGATTAATTGTAAAACTATGGTTTATCCAATAGTATGAATATAAAAATGCACTAATAAAATAAAAAGTAGAGAAATCTCATGATGATTTATATATGTTTACTTTTAAATCGAGTAGACTTAATTATATAAATAGCTTAACTAACTCTAATGTATGTTCTTTTTTTCTTTTCTTTATTTTTGGTGAGAGATATATTAGTGTAGTTTGATTTTGTGGTGTTTGTTTTTGCATTTTATACAAATTTAACAACATAATTTTTATATAGTATTTTTATTGTTATAAAAGTTATTATTTGTAAAAGTACATAGACATAATTTTTCTTTAGTCTCGTTTTGTGTATTATTTAATATTATTAGGGACATTTACAAAAATACCATTTTTCATTACCTTTTTACAAAAATAACTCTTGTAATCCATTTTTAATAATACAGTAGATTATGATCCGCGGTACACCGCGAGGCAAAGTTTTTTTTTTTAATGTAATATTTTAATACTGATTTTGCTAATGTACTTTTTTGTTAATTTTAGTGATTTAGTATATAATTCGTGGTATACCTTACAACAATTTTTGTTTAATACAATCTTAATTAAATTAGTTTGATTCGACATATTTTATATTGGTATTGTTAAAATAGTAAAATAAGGATTTAACTCGTATTGAAGTAATGTCATATAACCCGTTATGTAATATAATTCGTTTGTGTTATTTTGAAAATTCAATATGTTAATTATAAACTTTTTATTAAGTTTAAATAAATCAGTTATAATTATAAACTTCTTAAATTTCTATAATTTACTGTATAAAGTAAATTTACTATATATGTATGTTGAACACACACTTTTTATATTAATTGAGTAATATATGTTCGTTTGAAAAAATTCAAATCACAATATATGCAAGAAATAATACACATTTTTATTAACTTTATGTATTATAAGATGATAGGAGAATACTTTTTTTTAATATGAAATAAATCTTTTAAATATCTATATAAATTATATATATATATATAGAATATCTTTTAAATTTCTATATAGAATAATATATATATGGATATTTAAAATATTTTAATTTTTTTTGGTTATAAAGATAGGAGAGAGAATTTGAAACGACCAACCCCTTTTTTTTTTTTAATAAATAAATAATAAATATAATATATTAAAACAACTACAGCTAGTGGTCCCATACCCACTAGCCACCTAACCACAACACATTCAACAGCGGAAAACATAATCAATATCCAATAATATTCCAATAATAAACCAATACTATAGCAAGGCAATATCTCAATACCAAACAACAAGAAACATGAAACCAGCAACCTAGCAATGTTTCTAATGACTCAACTCTAGCACCCTAGCAAATGCCAGACAACATCCAATCGAGTCCCTAGAACATCCTCCTCTTCATTGCCTTTGATTCCACGATCACACTTTGCCTTTACCTGCACCACAAACACAAATTGAGATGCATGAGTATTTGATAAACACTCAGTGAGGCAATCCTCCCATCTACTGGGCTATACACACAAGCAATAAGATCTCTACAAGCCACAATCAACAATCAATAAAACAAACCAGGCAATATACAACGCATGCAACATCCATCGCAACTGAAGGGGTGTCGACCGACACCAGATGGTGTCGATCGTCACGACTATCCGGTGTCGACCGACGCCAAACTGGTGTCGACCGACACCCTGCCCGACACTCCCGAAAAACCTAGTTTGTGTCGACCGACGCCTCCACATGGCATCGAACGACACTCGCCAAAGTCCCGAGCCGTCCTCGCGTTGGCGTCGACCGACACCCCAACTGGTGTCGACCGACACCGATACCGAGCAGCGATTTCCCTCGATCAGAAACTCCGAATCTCGCCTCCAATCTTCTCCAATCCGCTCCTTGCACTCCCAGAAGCCAAACCCAGCCCAGATAGCAACGAAATAGCACAGGGAACTCAAGGAAACAACCACATAAGCACCAAATCACATAGAAACTAGAAATCTTAGCTTAGATAAGCCATGGTCATGCACTCACCTCTTTGTAGGAAGATTCAGACCAAAAGCAACGAATCCAACCTTCCTAGCAAGCTTCTAGATCCTTCCTAGCTTCCAATCTCTCAAGGACAGCCAAGAATCTCACCAAAAGTCACCAAAAAGCTCAAGAACACACTTTTTCCTCTTTTTCTCTCAAAAACAACAAAGCGGCGACAAAAGAACTTTCCAAAACCCTTCTGGTCGACAAAACACTTAAATATCTCGGTTTAGTAGTTTTCCCTACATCAAACCGGTCCAAATCGATAATTAAATCGAACCGGTCGAACCAGAAACAATTAGTGTCGATCGACACCTCCTGTGGTGTCGATCGACACCTCTTGTGGTGTCGATCGACACCCTCACCAAAATACCAAAAAAATGGTTCGCGGGTGTTACAGAATTACAGTAAAACCTCTATAAATTAATACTCTTTAAATTAATACTCGCTATAAATTAATAATTTTTTCTGGTTCTGAGTTGGGCCGATGTAAAATGACACAATTCGATAAAATAATAAGATAATATTTTTTTTTGAAATCCTTTGTAAAAGTATGGTCCCATCAATATTATAAATTAATAATGATATTAAATATATATATATATATATCTAAATAAATTTATTGAAATATGACTATATTGGTATTTGCCTATTCTTGAATTTGCATTCTTGCTCGAACCCATCTATAATATTTCTCATTGCATCAAAAAAGTTTTGTGTTGTTTTTTCAAACTGCATCCAAAAATTATGGAGCGTCTTGCACGCGATAGTTACTTTTTTACGTGAAATTGGTTGTAAAGATATCTCAATATATATTTGGACTTCATCATGAAGGAGAATACATAACATCAATTTATTCTAAACTCTAAACTTCTAAGCTATTATCATTTTGGTATGGATAATCTACTAAACTATTGACATCAATCATATTACAATAACGGAAATTATAAATTAAGAAAATTCTTTGAAAATGTGAATTATAACAAAGTATCTAATTATTAATTAAAAATATTCAAACTTAATAAAAATAAAAAAGAATCTCTTCATAAATAATTAAAATATTAATTTATCGATAAATTAATAATTATTAATTTAACGATAAATTAAAACCTCTATAAATTAATAAAATAGTATGGTCCCAGTCTTATTAATTTATAGAGGTTTTACTGTAACTAAACTTGTTTGAATATGCATATAAGTATTAAATGACATTAAATGCAAAAACTTTCCAAAAAAATATTTTTGAGCAAAAACTGCTGCAAAATTACTAGTATAGATTCTTTCAATAGACAAAATGACTAAATTCTAAACTCTAAACTTCAAACATTATACAAATCCTACCCATTAAAACTATATTCTAAGGTAAAACAGAGAATCCAAACCTAAAAAAAAAAATTATACAAATCAATTTAACACATTGTAATTATGCAAAAAATGACAAAAATGAAATTGACCAAAAAATGGTATTTTTGAAAAATAGTATCTATATTACTAACATTTTCTCATATTATTAGCAGAGCGATTAGGTTAATTGTCAAAGTAATTTTTAAGTCACTGATTTTAAAGTATAATATAAAACCTTCAATTTTGGAACTTATATATTATTCAGTTTATCATTAATTGGTGTTCTTATATATATATTAGTGTAGCTTGATTTATGGTGCATTATTTTTGTAGTGTATACAAATATAATCACATAGTTTTTATATAGTTACTTTGGTTCTTAGAGAAGTTATTTATTTCCTTCTTTTTGTTCTTTTTTAAGAATCTAATTGTTTTGTTTTGTTTGATAATAATTCCATGTAAGTCAATATACACATACTTAGTTTTACTTTAGTTTGGTTTTGTGTTATTGGTGGTTATTCTTAATTTATATTTTATTTGTATTATATTATTATTTTATTTGTATAATATTTATATTTTACTAATATGAATTGATTGCTTTTATTATTATACTTGGTTAACATTAGTATATTTTTAAAAGTTGTAAATGATTTATTAATTTATTTTAAATTTAAGCAATAATTTTAAACCTTTGTTTTTGAAAAATATTGATACGACATACAATAATTAATATACTTGTTTGATATTATTATATTTTTGAAAGTTGTAAATGATTTATTAATGTAGTTTAAATTTAGGCTATAAATTTAAACATTTGTTATTGAAAATTATTGATGATGTTTATTATTTTTTATAATTTAATTGTTTATACAATTTAAATAATGTGTTAGTTCATAAAAATCTGGAAAAACTGATTTGAAACAAAAAATAATTATTATTGGTTGAAAGATATGAGCTGTATTAATGAAATATTTTCATTGGTAAACAAATAAGCTGATGTGTCAGCTTCATATTCCACCAAAATACTGATGTGTAAGCACCGGAGAGAATCGTATTGTGTTTTTATTGTATTGATATCAACTAATGTTTTACAAGGGGTATCGGAAAAAAAAAAAAACTAATGTTTTACAAGGGGCAAAACGTAAAAATGACAGGGAAAATTATCTTCCAAGGCTTCCCGTGTGGCTTATTCGGGTACTCGAGAAGCAAATACTATACTCTTGAATCCGCTGTATTTTCCAATCATAAACTGATTAGACTATATACATATGATACATGCAGAGGATCATTAGCATACAACCTATATTCCGATTTCCGAAGGTATGGCACTAACGTCGGCTACGTTTATGTCCGCAGTGGGTAATCTTTTACCCGCCGTAACATTCATCGTTGGCATCTCTGTAAGGTATTTAAAAATTAAATATTTGTCATTGATTGAGAGATCAAAATGTTCTAAAACGTTGCGGGTTCATATAACATGCAACTTTCGTAGCGATTAAAAATGCACGTAAATGTATTTATGTATCATATATAGGTTGGAGAGATTAGAGTTAGGATCAATGGCAGGGAAAGCAAAGGTATTTGGAACATTAATGGGAATAGGTGGAGCATTGTTATTCACCTTCTACAAAGGTTTTTCAATTGATTTCTTGAAGTCTAACATTAACCTTCTACCCAACACTACAAGCAGTCATGTGGCTTTGTCGACGTCCCACCAAGTGTTGGGAGTCTGTTTAGCCTTCGCTGGTTGCATCTCTTATTCCATATGGATCATCATACAGGTGAGCAAATTAACATGCATAAACACTAGGTTTGTTGTGATGGACCGATCGACAGGTTAAATTGGCTCGCGAAGATAACCATATTTCATTTCAAAAAAAAAAAAAAAATCAGAGCCAGTCGAAGCCAATTTCGATCCATTTCAAGGCTACACATGCCGAGCACAATCCGTCGAATCAACTACTTTTTATTCAGTTCTTCGGGTTAGCCAAATGTCAAAGTTTAAGATCAAGCTAGCATGTACCTGAAATCAGTGCTCAATATGGGCTAGATATAAAATGTGCTCTACCATACATGTGCTGCATTGCTAATAGGAATGCTGTGTTAGGCTGAACAGTCTTGTCTTTGATGGGTCGACTCACGGGTGGACTGATTTTCTACTGAAGTGATCAAAGCTGGTCTGATCCGGAACACATTAGATCTTCATTCGGACTAAACATGTATATGAAATCATTAAATCATGGGCTCCAGTTGAGCTTAATTTAAAACTTGATCTAGCCTGACATGTATTATTGTGATTACAATATCCCTAGATATATATATATATATATATATTATTGTGATTACATGTCGTAGCAAGACATAGACGATGAACTTGATCTTGGCCCTTACAATAACCCTAGATATTATTCTGATTACATTTCATATATAGACATATATATTAATACTAATATATGAGTCACTTGACTTGAAAGGTAAACATTTTTTTTTAGAATTACAACTAAACTGGAGTCAGTAACTTCATTCATATAACGATTAAATTTTATTTTTCTTTTGCTAAGTTTTGCTATTCGGTTATTGATGTCTGGTACGTTTACAACCAAACTCATTATTTTCTCATGTTAGCAAAATAATTTCATTACATTACAGGCAAAGATGAGTGAAAGATTGCCATGCCAATACACTAGCACGGGGTTGATGAGCGCAGCCCCGGCTCAAGGGGGCGGCGGGAGGGGCAAATGCCCAGGGACAATTTCAAAATTAAAAAAAAAAACCCTTGAACAAAGAGGACCAGAAAAAAAAAAAAAAAATCTTATGAAAGAGGTCCAAAAAATCCAGTTTACCTAGGGTCTAAATACATATAGAGACGGGACTGGATGAGCGTAATGGGTTTCTTTCAATCAACTATCTATGCGTTGTGCGTATAGAAAGACTGGACGCAATGGAAGCTAGGGTGGGACATAAGGCTATGGACAGCTGCTTTTTCGGTATCGATCCAATTTTGTTATGTCACTTTTTCGTATATGTTATTATAAACCTCTTAGTATTGACATGTAAATTACTATAAATGCATGGTTGGGATTAAAACAATGAAAACGATTAGGGAACAATAGGAACAGCTCTAGTAGTAACACTAACGGCAATTTGTGCGAGGCTAAAGGGTCCACTCTTTGTAGCCGCTTTCAACCCTCTCATGCTCGTAATTGTAGCCTTGGCTGGTGCTTTGTTCTTGGACGAAATGCTTTATCTAGGAAGGTAAAAGACAAAACATTTGTTAAGAGTTAACTACATGATGTTTCACTTATAGTATTTTCAAAATTTTCAGTTATTGGGAGCAATATTGATTGTATGTGGGCTATATGTTGTGTTATGGGGAAAAGGTAAAGAGTTGAGTGGATTAGTTCCGTCGGGAGAAAGCAAAACACATAAATCGCTCGAGATTATTGTTGCTAGTGCTAACCATGGTGGCTCGATCTCTGGCTGAAATGAAAACGATAGAAAATGACACTAGTGAAAGAAAGGATGTTAATATGCCGTTGATATTATCAGTTTTATATATTTTCAAATCGTACTATAAAATAGTGAAATCAATTTCTTATTTAGTTCAATTAATTATCTGTGTAATGATATATAGTATAATTCTCGTTTGCCTATCCATATTTTCAATTAATTTTCTTTTTATGAAATTTTAACTGAATTCTAAACAGTCGTAACAAATTTACATTTTATATTTGGAGAGAGATTCTCTTAGGTATAATGTTATCATTAATTTGGGTCAGTATGCAGAACTTTTTTTTTTTTTTCATAATTCTTATAATATGTAAGTATCGCGATACTAGCTTTTCATTTTTGGATCTATCATCTTTAAAACAATGCGCAAGTCACATGAAAGGAGAGTAGGAACGGAAGAGAAATCCAAACCCAAAACTTCCAAATTTGGATTTTTACCAAGTGTATAGCTTTACGTACGCACGTTGCTTACTGACAATAATGAGTTAGGAGCCTTTAACTCTCTTCTGGAGTTCTTATATGTGGCAAAGCAATCGTGGGGAAGCCACAAAGCATGCTTAGCACGTGTCAACGTCAACCTAATATGTTACTTTTATTTACATCTTGTTTAAATTCACATGTGTAGTATTAATTAAAAGTTATATAGCACCGAACAAGTTGATGCATTGTGATTTTGGCTCAAATAGTAAAACGCATTATACCAGCGTACAAGAATGTTCGGCATCGAGTATCGATGTACATGTCCAATATATTTCTACTCCTTTTATAATAAGATGCTTTTTGCAAAAAGAAAAAAAGAAAGAAGATTCGTTACTAGTGAAACGCTCTTGATAGCTTGTGGAGGTAGTACTCGAACGATAATATATAGTTTCTTCTTGTTTTTTTTTGCATTACGTCTTCACTTTGTACTCTGTTGTCCCTTTGATCATGAATATACATTTCAACACATAATCTCTTTCCTTTTTATTTTATACACATTTAATTAGAAGGTTCAATCGTTTAGAACTTTGCTTATTAAGTCACAAGTTTCCATAAACATGCATTTGAATCTCACATTTTCTTATATCACTTAAATTTGTTCACGGTCTCTACAACTGAAGTGGAGCACAATGAAAAAGGTATAGAGGTAGGACTAAATACGAAAACACCTTGGCTTGATATATAAGGCTGATCATGAGCTCAGGAGCACTGGATAGTTTATGGTTAGAGTGTGTATCAAAGTAAAAACCAGAAACTGTGGGGCGAATCAGCTAGAGAAATGAAGGGTGTAATTTCAATGGTGGCGGTTCAGTTTATGTTCGCAGGAATGTTCATCTTGTTTAAGATAACGGCCAATGATGGTACGAACCTCAAAATCCTTGTGGCTTATCGTCTCTCCTTCGCTACTCTTTTCATGTTTCCCCTCGCCCTCATCTTCCAAAGGTTGCTATTATTATTTATTCTTACATTTTTATTGTTATTTGATTATGTGCATTTTTAATCATATAAAGCTTACTACTATGCGAAACGTCAGATTTAACATATTAGGACAAGTAAGAAAAACAAATATTCAAAGGACCTTACTTAATATTACCCATTTAGGTTCATCCATATTTTGATTTAATATTCAATGTTATATATTCTTAATTATAGTGTTTTGTTTTGGATTCCACTTGATCAGGAAGAAGCGGCCAGAATTTACATGGAGGCTGCTCTTACTAGCATCTCTTTCGGGGTTGCTTGGGTACTCAAAAACTAGTACTAATTATTCAATTTTTAGCTGAGATTTTGGGATTTTTATTCATTTATCTATTATATTTATCAAATTCCATAGACAAAACAGTGTTGTTGTGTGTATATATTAATGATTAATGAAAGTTAGGCTTGCTAAATTGCAACTAGAGAATCACTCATTTGAACCTAGAGCTCCCATAGAATTATTTTTGCGTGGTGATTATATAATAGTTTCAGGTTTTTAACTACTTTACAGAGCGGCGATACCAAATATTCTCTATTTGCCGGGTCTGGTTCGCACATCAGCGACATTTTCAGCTGCGACCAGCATAATTGCCCCATTGATCACCTTGGTATTGGGTTTGGTATTTAGGTTAGACACATACGACTTTAATTCATCAATTTTTGAAGTAGTACAATCTACTATTCCCTTAATTTTAACAAATTTTTGAAGACATAATCATCAAATTTTAATATCTTTCGAAAACCGAATAATATTATCAATGCTACTAATCTGCACACTTGTTCCATTTGTTAAAGATTGAATATTTTCCAGCTGATGAGAACTTAAAGGCTATATTCTTAGTTAACATCCGTTCGATTTGTCATTGTGCCAACAGGATGGAGACTCTACGGCTGAGATCGAACGAAGGGAGGGCTAAGCTGGTGGGGACGCTGCTTGGTGCCGGTGGAGTCCTCGTGTTTATATTCTATAAAGGTGTCGAGATTCATATCTGGTCAACACACATTGACTTACTCAAAAGCTCAAATGCTGGTCAATCGTATGGCCGAGCCACTACGAACCACCACATCTCAATCCCAGGGGTTCTTATGGTTCTTGGCAGTAACGTTTCCACCTCACTTTGGTTACTATTGCAGGCAAGTGCTACTACTATATACTACTACCAAAAAAAAAAAAAATTGTTTACACACTAATATTCAAATAAAACATCGTATAAAACTAGAATATAATTGACATAAAAGGAAAAAGAGCTATTATATCGTTACATATGTCTGGGCCTTGATAAGATGTAATTTTTGCAAAGAAGAATTGAGAATAAATTGATAAGTGTAGTGTAATGTAGAAGAAATAGTCGAATAATAAATTGAGCTAGTATAAAAAAAGTTTTGAGCATTGATAATAAGTTGCTAGACAACGCGAAATGTTTATAGGCAAAAATAGGCAAGGAACTTGGAGGGCTTTACTGGAACACAAGTCTGATGAATGCGGTGGGAAGTTTGGTGTGTGTGATTGCTGCTCTCTGTTCGGATTGTGACTGGAAGCAATGGCGATTAGGATGGAACATTACCCTCTTAGCTACACTTTATTCGGTAAAACAATCTAACATATGATAAAGGATCGTTTAGAGATGCGCCTAATGTAGATATTGTGTTACACGTTTTTATTTTTACTGTCCGTTTATGTGTAGGGAATCGTGGTTTCCGGAATGGTCGTGCCTCTGGTTGCATGGTGCATCGCAACAAAAGGACCGTTATTTGTTACGGTGTTTAGCCCTATAAGGCTGGTGATCGTAGCCCTGATCGGATCATTTGCTTTAGAGGAAACGCTGCATTTGGGAAGGTATAGCAAACTCGATCTTGTGTCCACTAAACTATTTTTTGTCTGTTATATTTGTGAATCTTACTCATGTTCATTCCTTTTCTTTTTGCGAAACTTACAGTATAATCGGTGCCATAATAATGGTGGGAGGAGTATACCTAGTGGTATGGTGTAAAGCGAAGGAAAAGAAGAACGGCTCTATGACACGGGACCATATTGTAACAAATAAGAATATCAAAGAAATGGACCTTGTCAATCTCCCAGCTATAAATAGAGATGTCCCCTGAATCCACCATATCGACGTTACATCATCATATATACATTGAGTACGTAGAAGCAGGGTAGAAAGTAGGATCGATATGTGAATATCCATCCATATAATTGCCTGAATTGGTGTTAATATATTAGCCTTTGTAGTATATATCTCTCATTTTTCAGAGTGACTTCAGTATTATAACACAATTATAACTTGGTAGTTATTACCTCTAAAATGCTATGTTCTATTTCTAGTTTGTTCATTGTCTAAATCGTAGATTCGTCCTAAGAAATTTTAACAACTAGTCCACAAGATAACATCTCAAGTTTTATGTTTTTGAACTGATTAGTCTTCAACATAAGTGGTTTTCATCTACCGTTTAATACTTTTTATTTCTTTGGCTCGAAAGGCTGGAACTCAACAGCCAACATCATATATATGATGCATCATGCATGTGGTAGTAAGTAACTTTCATATCTTTAATGAATTTATATGTGCTTCCCGTGCTATGTATACTGTGGATTTTCACACTGATCTAGTGTAAATTCTGTAATCAAGATTAACAAAAAAAAAAAAAAAACGAAGTTCATGACTTCATTATTTAGTTCACCGTTGTTGTCAAAAGAAAATTATTACAAGTGGTCTACCGTCGAAGAAAAGAAATATAGCAATAGACAATTTCGAAATAAAATAAAGGGTTATATAGATAACGGAGAGGACGCATGACACGTGAACATGCACTATCGGTCAAAACTGGCAACGGGGACATTTCTTTAAATACCCACAAAATGTCTAAGAAGAAAAAAGAGAATGATGAAGAAGCAAGTGACAATAGTGGCGGCTCTTATAATCCTGATGGCTTTATCTTCCAACATGGATATGGTTGCTGAGGCTCAATTAGGCCCCGGAGACTGCTACGACGGTTGCTCCACCGCATGCGTCCAACGTGACCGTGAGTACTCTCTTCTTTATTAATCTTCCCCCAAAAAGGTTTCTCTATCCATTTGTGTAACTCCTTGTCGATCTTCTATTTGCTTTAGCGAGAAAGACGTCCCGGTGCGAGAGCAAGTGCTCCATTCGTTGTGGCCCTGCAGGTATAATTTTTTATGAAAACTGGTCTGTTATACATTTATCTAATTTGTAGCAACCCCTGATTAACCGATCGGTTAAGGTTATAGAATATTTTGCATGTAACAGATCGGAGTTTTTGATCTGTCGTCGTAGTGTTTTGTCTATTCAAAATTCGGATCATAAGTTGTAACTAAATTGAAAAACCCATAGGGGACTTGGAAGTTGGAACTGATGTTGATGTACTTTGTAATTGCAGATGCTGCCAGGGCAAGAGAGACTGGTGTTTAAATCTCTTTATTTTACTATGATCCCCATAAATTAAATTACTATGTTGTAATCTTATTCTTATAATAAACGTATCTCTGTAAAACAAATTCTGTACGAGTTGCGTCGGTTATACTAATATAATAAAATATACAATTCTATAATTAAATTTATATTAAATTTGATTTACTATTTTAATATGATAAGAAATTGTTTTTTATAGTAAACTAAATAATCGTTGTCAACAATTTTATGATTTTAAAAGACTAAACAGTTACACATAAAATATAAATACAAATTATGGTAACTTTTTTGTAATATATATATATTCTTTTTTAATTACTAGAAAGTAGTTATATAAATTAATTTTATTTTAAAATGTTGATAGCTTGAAAATAAATGTTGAGATTTTTTTTTTTGTTTTTACTTATATACCACTATTGATTTTTGACCCATTTCAAGATATATTAGAAATGTTTTTATTTCTGTGGTAAATTTGATGATAAAACTTAAAAATAAAATAAAATAGAATCCTAGACATGACAAAATTATCTTTGAAAGTAATTAAATCGATGTGAAATTTTGAATTCAAAATTACAAGAGAAAAGCAAATTTAAATAAAACTTACTTGAATATAATCTTAATATTTACTTGTAGTGAAGAAAAAAACTAAAAATAGTTTCTTACTTGAATACAATCTTAGTATATTTTCTTAACCTTATACTTAGCTTCAAGCTTCTCTAACACATTAAGTATCTGCAAAATGCAACACTTATTAAATTTATGTGTTGTCTAATTAAGAAAATTTAATTTCTATTTATTAAAAGAGTAGATTATTGATGTAGAACTAATCCATGTGTATATTTGCAATACAAAAGTTAAAAAATAATTATAAAATTATAATAAAATATAATATTTTAACAATAATATCATGTGAATTATTTATTTTAGAAAGTATGAAAATATGAAGTAATTATAGTTAATTCACATGATAAACTATAAATAAAAATTGGTATAGTAATTTAGTTAAATAAAATTTTGACTCATCAAGAAAGTAGATTTGTTTTTTTTTTTTTTTTTTTAACTTTTGAAACAATGCAATGTCAATTTGACTAAAAAGTAAGAATAAAATTCTACATATATATATATATATATATATAATCATATGGTTTTGATTCAAGTGTACCAATAGAAGTGAGAGCAAAACCTAACATATATATATATATATATTTACAATTTATAACAATTTGTTTGTATATTTCTATTCATTTTATATGGTAATCAACTATATGTCTATATATTGCTAAATGATACATTATTATAATAATATTAATAAGTAAACAGAATTTTGAAAATAGTTAAATAATAACTTCATGTGGTAATTTGGAAAACAGAATTTCTCTAATAAAAAATTTATTTTAAAATGGATACATATATAGAAAAGCAAATTCCATAAGATATGTGGTAATTTTTTTTAAAGAAATTATTCTTTGTTATATAAGATAATGTAGTAAAACAAAGTTGGTATTAAACACCAGTCAATATTTTTTCACCAAGATATCCGATGTTATTGATAATATACTATTATAGCGCGCCAGAAAAGTGTGTATCAAACACCGGTCAATATTTATTCGCCAAGAGACCCGATACCCGTTTCTTTTTATTTTTCTCATTGATATGAAGTAAATGAGCTCACTAGTCACTTACACATCACACTTTTGTCTTATATAAACCTCTTTTGATTTAACCATTTTTTCCAAAAGGGAAGGAACAAAGAAAAGCATAGACCAAAATCTTATTTAATGTACATTTTTTTCACATGAGTTCAAAATAAAAGGAATTATCAATAAGAAAATAGATAATAACAGGTTTAGACATTCATTCAGAATTATGCATTACTCATGGCTCTATAAGCTCAAATGTATGAGTAAAACGTAGTAGCAAAAATCACACTCATTTCGAGGTATTACGTCATGAGGAGCTCCAACCGAATGCTCAGTCAAAGTTAACAATTAAAACAAAATGCAACCAAAACTAAAGAGTCAAGTTAACATATTTAACAAAACAAATTAATTAGTATATTCATCAAAACAAATTAACTTATTATTTTAATTTTATAAATTTTTTTGATGCTGATACGGTTAGTGGTACATAATTAACAATTTTTGCGATCATAAGTGTGTTTCCACACACTATACTTGGTTCAAATCCCATCCGAAAAATTGCTGACGGACTTCTGAGAGATATTCTTCACGGATTTTTGATGGATTATAAATAATTTTTAAAAAGTATATATTTAAATATAATTTGTGACTGATTATGCATAATTATTAAAAATAATTATATAATGAAAATTGCATAATAAATTCATAAAAATTTCATAAAAATTCAAAAAATTTGGAAATTCATAAAAGAATCCTAGAAATGACAAATATTTAAAAAATTATAAATTTATCTAATAATTACAAAATCTTATGTCAAAAATCCTAAAAATTCATATAACCTTAAATACCTAATTTTTAAATATGAGTTAACATATAAAAATGAATTTGCAAGCTAAAATTGCAGAGAAATTTTTTATAAAAAACTTTAAAACAAATCGTATTTAACCACCTAACCTAACACATATAAACATACATTTCAAAACCTAATTATACAATTCTCTTTTGGGATTCATATCCTATCACACCACCTAATCTAAATTTACATTCAAGAACCTAATATCTACAAATCTAATTTATATAACAACTTTATATAAACATAAAATGGTAAGACAACTTACATGAAAACAAAGAATGAGTGGGAGAAGTTGCTTTTTGGTAGAGACGAGAGAGAAGCCATGGAGATGTTAAGAAGTTTGAGAGAGAGAGTAAATTAAAAATGAAGAAGAAGAAGAGTTGTATTTTGTTTTTGATTACTAATTTTTGACCGATTTTCAGTATCATAATTAAATCATTAAAATGTTAATCTACGCGGTTTTTTTAAAATTTTAGAAATTTTGCGGGAATATTCTCAAACTTATTATATCATTCCAACAAAAAGGCCTAGAAGTAATTTACCTGTATTAAATTAAAGGATTTTCAAATAGTATGTGGAACACAATAATTTCGGAGATTGAAGTATATTTAGACTGCGTTTATATATATATGCTTTTGTTGCAATAACTAAGCAACACTATAATATACTACTAGGTTAGTAAAAATCAAGTAGGAAGCAATGACAACTATTACGCGACTTATGAAATAAAGACTAAACTAGAGCATTGGATTAAGTTTATCTTTCTTATACATACATAGGATTGCGGATTGCTTGTCTATCTCTGAATGCATTTGTATATGTTATACGTCGGTGATCTATAGTTTGTAGGTCTTCACACTTAGATCCAATGTAACAGGGTTTGGATATTCAAAACGATAGGAAACGTAGGGAGATAAATCATGACGCATGTACATATGGACAAGCGGTCAAACATGGCAACATTCCCTTTTTTCTTAGATCTTTTATAAACCCACAACGAATCGCCTTCGAAGAGAAAAGGGGGACAAAACAAAAACAAAGAAGACCTAAGGGAAAAAGCAAGTGACGATGGTGGCTGCTCTTCTGATTCTAGTGGCTTTGTTTTCCAACATGGATATGGTGGCCGAGGCTAAATTAGGCCCCGGACCACATAGAAAGTTAGGCGCAGAAAACTGCTACGACGCTTGCACCACCGGCTGCGTCAATCCCGACAGTGAGTAGTACTCTCTTCTTACCATAATTTATCCTCAGCTTCCATCATATTGTATAAACTAGAATATAATTGACAAAACAGAGCTATTATATCGTTACATATGTATGAGCCATAATAAGATGTAAATTTTGCTAAGAATTGAGAAATAAATTGACAAGTGTAGTGTAATGTAGAAGAGATAGTGGAATAATAAAAAATTTGAAAGTTGATAAGAAGTTGTAAGACAACACAAAATCTTGGTTTATAGGCAAAAATAGGCAAGGAACTTGGAGGGCTTTATTGGAACACAAGTCTGATGAATGCGGTGGGAAGTTTTGTGTGCGTGATTGTTGCTCTTTGTTCGGACTGTGACTAAAATCAATGGCGATTAGGATGGAACATTACCCTCTTAGCTACACTTTATGATCGGTAAAACAATCTAACATATGATTAAGGATCGTTTAAAGATGCGCCTAATGTAGATATTGTGTTACACGTTTTTATTTTGACTGTCCGTTTATGTGTAGGGAATCGTGGTTTCCGGAATGGTCGTGCCTCTGGTTGCATGGTGCATCGCAACAAAAGGACCATTATTTGTTACGGTGTTTAGCCCTATAAGGCTGGTGATCGTAGCACTGATCGGATCATTTGCTTTAGAGGAAACGCTACATTTGGGAAGGTATATCAAACTCGATCCTGTGTCGACTAAACTATTTTGTGTGAATCTCTTATTCAATTTTATTCTTTTTGTTTTGCAAAACTTACAGTATAATCGGTGCCATGATAATGGTGGGAGGAGTATACCTAGTGGTATGGTGTAAAGCGAAGGAAAAGAAGAATGGCTCTACGAAATCGGACCATATTGTAACAAATAAGAATATCAAAGAAATGGACCTTGTCAATCTCCCAGCTATAAATAGAGATGTCCCCTGAATCCACGATATGGTTACAGCATCATATATAATTTAGTCCACAGAAAGTAAGATCGATATGTGTATATCCAATATCCATCCATATGATTGCCTGAATTGGTGTTAATTAGCCTTTGTAGTATCTCTCCATTTTCAGAGTGACTTCGGTATTATAACACAATTATAACTTGATAGTTATTACCTTAAAATGCTATGTTCTATTTCTACTTTGTTTCATTGTCTAAGTCGTAGATTCTTCGTAAGAAATTATGACAACTAATCCTCCACAAAATTACATATCAAATTTTTATGTTTTTGAAGTGATTAGTCTTCATACATGTAGATTTTCACAGTTTGTTCAAAAAAAAAAAAAAACATGTAGATTTTCACTTTGATATACTACAGTAAATTATGTAATTAAGTTTCACAAAGAAAAAAAAAACTAAGTGCATGAACATGACTTTATTAATTAGTCCACCGTTGTTACCAAAAGAAAATTATTAGTCTACCGTCGAAGAAAAGAAATAGCAGTAGACAACTTTTGAAATAAAATAAAAGGGATAGATAACGTTAGGAGAGGAATCATGACACGTGAACATTCACTATCGGTCAAACCTGGCAACGGGGACATTTCTTTAAATACCCACAAAATATCACTTTAGAAGAGAGAAGGAAAAAACAAAAACGAAGAAGATCTAAGAAGAAAAAAGAGAATGATGAAGAAGCAAGTGACAATAGTGGCGGCTCTTATGATTCTGATGGCTTTATCTTCCAACTTGGATATGGTTGCTGAGGCTCAATTAGGCCCCGGAGACTGCTACGACGGTTGCTCCACCGCCTGCGTCCAACGTGACCGTGAGTACTCTCTTCTTTATTATTAATTGACCCCAAAAAGGTGTCTCTATCCATTTGTATAATTCCTAGTCGATCTTCTCTTTTCTTCAGAGAGAAAGACGTCCCGGTGCGATCGCAAGTGCTCCATTCGTTGTGGCCCAGGTATAATTATGAAAACCGGATCCGTACCGGACCGGTCTGTCTAATTTGTAGTTGTAGCAACCCCTGATTAACCGGTCGGTTGAGGTTATAGAATATTTTGCCTGTAACAAGAGATCGGAATCGGAGTTTCTGACTTGTATCTGAACTGAAAAACCAAGAGGGGACTTGGAACTGATGTTGATGTACTTTGTAATTGCAGATGCTGTCAGGGCAAGAGAGACTGGTGTTTGAAACTCTTTTATTTTACTATGATCCCAATAAATTAAATTATGTTGTAATATTTTTCTTTATAAACATATTCTGTAGATTTATATTAGTGACTCACTATTTTAATTTGATAAAAATTTGTTTTCTAAATATTCGTTGTCAGTAATTTTTTGATTTTAAAAGACTAAACAGTTACACATAAAATATTCAATGTGTAATATTGAAAAGTAGATTTAAATACAAACTATGGTATTTTTTTTCTTGTAATATTTACATTCTTTTTTAATTAATAGAAAATAGTAATATAAAGGGTTAGTTTTGTTTTAAAATATTGATAGCTTGAAAATAAATGTTGGGACTTAATTTGTTTTTATGTACATACGTACTAGTGATTTGTGTCCCATTTTAAGATGTATAAGAAAGCCTCTTGTTTTTTATGGTAAAACTGACAACTAAAGAAAAAATAGATTGTTAGGCAAAATTATTTTTGAATTTAATTAAATTGATGTGAAAGATAAAATTCAAACTTTACTTGGATATAAGATAACGTGTCAAAACAAAAATTGGTATTTAACACCCATCAATATTTATTCAATATATATTTCTTCACCAAGTAATGCTCGTTTGAGTTTCCTTCATAATACCCCCAAAAAGTGGGTATCAAACACTGGCCAATATTTATTCACTAATAGGCCGGATGCCCGTTCCCTTCTATTTTTTCTCATTGATAATATTATGATATAAAGTAAAAATGAGTCACTAGTCACTTACACATCACAATTTTGCTTTATGTAAACCTCTATTATGATTTAACCACTTGTTCTTTTTTCCAAAAGACATAACAAAGAAAAGCATAGACTCAAATCCCATTTAGTGTACTTTTTCCCCACATGAATTCAAAATGAAAGAGATTATCAATAAAAAAAATAGATACTAACAAATATAGACATTCATTCAGACATTATGCTTACTCATGGCTTTATAAGCTCAAATGTATGAGTAAAACGTAGTAGCAAAATACACACTCATTCTTTTCCTAAACTTGTGCCTGAGAACGACTGTATAGACTCTCATCAACAATTTAGTAAATCTCTCACGATAAGATTTTTCTATATCATTCTCCTATAAAGTGTCTGAGATATTATAAAATTCAAAATAAATCAATGGACGTTTGTGTATATTATGATTTCAATGATTTTTAGTTATTATGAGACGAACCCGGATGTTTGATGTTTGTAGGAAGTTGTATGAAGTGATTGTGTTAGTTCCTAATTAACCATACCAAGCTGCAAACAATTGAATACATAAATTTATTCGAGGTATTGCGCCGTGAGGAAATCCAAACGGATGCTCAACCAAAGTTAAAAAGTAAAACAAAATGCAACCAAAACTAAAGAAATCCACTTTTGAAGTTTCCATAGCTCCAACAACACCATCGAGTTGCCTTAAATTATTGTACTTAATTTGTTCTCGAGGTTGAAAACCCGTTTTATAATGGCCTGCACAAAGAGACAAGTTAGCATATTCAACAAAAATTTATATATTCATCAAAATAAATTAACTTACTTATTATTTTAACTTTAGATGTTTAATTTGATTCAAATAAGTTTGGTGCATGGTACATAAATCAGCAATATTTGTAGTCAGGGATTTGCTTCCACACACTATGACTACATTATGTGGGTAATCATGTTCAAAAAATTGGCAATGAATTTCTGACAAATATTTCTAACAGATTTCGACAAACTAAAATTAATAATTAAACAATATAATAAAATTGCATAAATTCATTAAAGTTCAAAACATTTTACATTCATAAAATTTAATTAAAATTCACAACAAATAATTTTGTCGTAAGAAATTTTGCAAAAAATAAAAAGGAATATGAAAGGAAAAATTGTGGAAGGATTTTGGTAAAGAAGTTTCTTCAGTTTTTTCTTACAAAGACAAAATAGTAGGAATATCTTATTATATAAAGCTTTGTTCTCAAAGTTAATAATTTATATAGTCGCGACATGTGTCAAGTATATCGATAATATTTTAACTTGAAAAGAAATTTCATTTATAATTATTAGGAAAATTAAAAAATCCTAAAAATAAAAGGATTACAATTAATATATAAAAAGGTATATAAAACCAAAAGTAATGTATTATATCACTAATTCTAATAAGAAAATTATTTATTAAATTACTAATTTCAATAGGAAAATATGTGCAATTAATAAGGAAAATATTTGCAATTTAATTGCAATTATTATTTAATTTAATCATATAGTAAAAAAAAATTTAGACAGAAAAGTGATTAAAGTACTAAAAGGTTTAATATGTTAAAATTAGTGATGCTGAATAAAGTGTTAAAATTAGTGATTAACATAATATAAGAAAATAAGATATTTTCTGTAAGGTGGATAAGGATCAATGTGGGGTTATTCTGGATATCTTAAAGAAATATGAGGCTGTCTCGGGACAGCAGATAAATTTTGAAAAATCTTCAATACAATTTGGACACAAGGTTGACGAGGTGAAAAAAGGGAGGTGCATGGGGTGCTTGGGATTTCGAACCTGGGCGGGATGGGCTCTTACCTAGGGATACCTGAGAGTTTGGGAGGGTCGAAAACGAAAATTTTCTCCTTTGTTCGGGATAGACTTCAGAGTCGAACAAATGGTTGGACGGCGAAACAACTATCAAGAGGGGGTAAAGAGGTAATGATAAAATTTGTGGCTACTGCGGTACCGACCTTTGTCATGTCCTGTTATCGGTTACCAAAAGCTGTCACGTCGAAACTTACTAGTGCTGTGGCTAATTTTTGGTGGAGCTCGGGACAGTTTGGGGGTATGCATTGGTTAGCCTGGGAGAAATTATGTGAGTAAGCAGTTGGGTGGTTTGGGCTTTAGGAAAGTTGATGATTTTAACACCGCTCTGTTGGCTAAACAACTCTTGCGGCTGATTGAGGCACCCGATTCACTATTTGCACGGGTTTTCAAAGGCATGTATTATAGGAATTCTAATCCTATGGATCCGATACGTTCTTACTCTCCCTCTTATAGGTGGAGGAGCATCGTTTCAGCTCGATCTTTGGTTTATAAAGGGCTTATTAAACGAGTTGGTTATGGAGAGTTCATTTCTATATGGAATGATCCGTGGATACCAGCTCAATCCCCAAGACCAGCTTTCAGTAAGGGACCTCTTCAAGACCCTTCTTTAAAAATTTCACATCTCGTTGATCGCCAAACTAATACTTGGCGCATGGATATGCTCCTTGAGCATTTTAACCCGGAGGATGCGGCTTTGATTGGGGCTCTACCTTTGGGTAGTTCTCAAATAAAAGACTCGCTTGGTTGGCATTTTACGAAATCCAGAAAGTACACAGTTAAATCAGGGTATGAAACGGAACGCATGGCGAAACAGAGGTTTTTTCAGGCGAATCGGCATGGGCCGGATATTACCCCCCTTCTAGCGGGGGTTTGGAAGGTGGCTTGTCCTCCAAAAATTAAGCACTTTATGTGGCAAGTATTATCCGGGTGCATTTCGGTTTCGGTGAATCTGAGGAGGCGGGGCATTGCCTGTGATTCTGTGTGTGCTCGGTGTGGAGCTGACGAGAAAACTGTTAATCATGCTATTTTCCGGTGTCCGCCTGCCAGACAGGCTTGGGTTTTAGCTCAAGTGCCGGTTGGACAAGTTTCCTTTCCTACGGACTCTCTGTATGCCAACGTGGACCATTTTTTGGGGTTATCTAATCCGGGCTCTTAAGTTGCGGCATTCCCTTGGATCATGTGGTATATATGGACGGCGCGGAATGCCCGCGTCTTTGAGAATATTTTGGAAAAGCCAGAGGATGTCGTTGCGGTAGCAGTGGGCGAGGCGTCTACATGGTTGCAGGCTCAGGCAGAGGATGTGGATGAGGTTTTGTCCCCGACTCCCAATGCCCTACATGCTCTGGACACAGGGCGGGTGGGTAATTTGCCTACTTTTTTCTCTAGTTATCGGTGTTTTGTAGATGGATCGTGGAAAGCAGGAGATGCTTTTGCTGGTGCAGGATGGGTGTGTTCCTCCTTTCAGGACGTCTCGCCGACGAGGGGTACAGCCAATTTCCGACGCAGTCTTTCCCCATTGCATGCTGGAGTAGAAGCTTTTGTTTAGGCTTTACGGTGCATGATTGGTCATGACTTTCGAGATGTGGCTTTTTATACAGATTGTTCAGACTTGGTGAAGATGGTGTCTTCTCCTCAAGACTGGCCGGCTTTCAAGACCTACCTCGACGATATCAAGATTGATAGGGAGGAGTTTTCTTCTTTCTCTCTATCTTTAATTTCAAGAAATGCTAATGTAAGTGCGGATTCTCTGGCACGCCAAGCGCGTACCACGCCGCATCATATTTTGTTTGTAGATGTTTTTCCTTCCTATTGGCTCTCATGAGCTGATCGTTCCTTGTTGTCAAAAAAAAAATAATAATAAAATAAAATAAAATAAGATAATCAAAATAAGAAATTAATGTAATTTTCTTAAGTTTTTCAATTGGTGAATGATTTTGATAGCGTATTCAATATTATGTTATTATATAAACCTTGGTTTTCAAAATTAGTAACTCATGTGATCGCGATACATGTCAATTTTAACAATTAAAGATTTTGTCATGTGTTATTCAAAAACTTTGTTTTAACATATTTGTAAATTATAAGAAATTAAAATTTTAAAAAATTTAATAAATAGAAAAGATAGTTCATATATGACTAATTCTATAAGAAAAAGAATTAAGAAAATTATACAATTAATTACTATAATACCATAATTAAATAAATTATACTGTCAATTATTAATCCTAAAAGAAAAAAGGATTGTAGATACTCAATTTTACATAAACAAATAATTTTCTCATAATAACGTCTTTGAATTTTTGATTAATTTATAATAATGTTAGTATAATTTTATTCAAAATTAGTTGGACAAGTAGTAAAACTTTTACGTATAAGATTAAAAAACATGAAACAATTATATTTAAAATATTGTTACTTTTTCAAATATGAGATAAACTTAGATTTCAGTTTTTTTCTTTGAGAATAATGTTTTATTAATTTTTAGTTTTTAAAAACTATTAAGTAAGATATAAATTTGATACAATGCACATGTTTTTGATATGAAAGTTATAAATGTTACTCATTGGGATTGAGTGCAGAGAATTAAAATCTAATTATATTATCATGTTATATACAAAGAAATTGTATTGCAAGATGGAGTGTGTGAACTCTAAATCCAGTTTTTTTAAAAAAAAATTAATATTTTGAATATAACTTAAAATTTACATATGTTTCTTATATCTGAATTAATACGCGAGCCTAATCTAGTTTCCAATAATAACAGCTATAATGACTGATTGATAAATACTATAGTACCGGTTTGTATTAGATTTAAATTGTCTTGAGAACAGCCGGTCTAACTGAAACCGTCTAATTCACAGAGTCTTTTTTTCACATCAAAAATCCATTCGTTAGGATATTGGGAAAAAAGTCTCTTAGGTTGCTAATTCTTTTTTTTTTTTAATTAAAATTATAATATATTAAAATCCTAAAATGGGCTGGGCTGAGACCTTACACACAAAAGGGTTTAGTTACAAAAAAAAAAAATCGGAAAGTTCGCCGGAAACAGAACGGAGGATCGGATCCTACTGCTGGTTGGAAAGCAGAAAAGCCAAGCATTAAATCCGGCGGTTTCAAGGTCCACGCCTTAGCAACACCATCGAAGGATCGAAGATCAACAGTGAAAGAAACAGGTTTCCACATTCGATCTCTTTCCTCCGACGCACCACCAAAGCTACAAACCTCCCAGAAAGCTAGCCTCTCCGACAAACCGGTGTCGCGATGCCATTGTCAAATCTATTTTCCCAAGCAACCCGACATCATCAGATCTAACCCCTCCATCCCAGATCTAGGCTCTCCAATCTCCTAAAGCAGAGATCCTTCAATCCGGATGGGTGGATGCAAAGTCGCCGCGGTGGTTTAGAAGATCGTTGGCTCACACAAATCCTCTAAACTCGGAATCCGCGACCGTCATCTAAGATCCAAAAGGATCTACAGTTAACCACCCTATCAAACAGCAAACCTTACCAACTTTCGCCGTAGCCACAGATTCCAGAAAGACGGTTGAGCCTAGAGGAACTCCGATGCTAACCATCCGACGTCTTCAAACCGGGGCTCGACTACAGAGTTCCTCTTCCGCTGACCAGATCCACAGCTACATCAGCAAGGATAACTACCACACTACCGCTGACGGAGAAGAGATCCTACTTACCACTGGACCTTCGATGCTAACCTCGACGTTAGATCCAAATCTTGTCTTCATATGTCTTGTCTTCGTCGTGTCCTCTAAACCTAGGTTGCTAATTCATACGTCTTGTCTTCGACGTTAGATCCAGATCTTGGTAGATCAAGCAATAGATACTCGTTGGCATGCATGGCCCATTCTCAAACTTACTTTATCATTCCAACAAAAAGGCCTAGCTAGAATTGTTTTACCTGTATTAAAGGATTTTCAAATAGTACGCGGAACACGATAAATTTCCGAGACTGAAGTTAAGCTAGATTGTGTTTGTATGCTTTTGTTGCAATAACTAAGCAACACTATAATATACTAGCTAGGTTAGTAAAAAACAAGTAGGAAGCAATGACAAGTATTACGCGACTTAGACCTTCTTCAACAGAGGTTTTAAGGAGGAGTTTTAAGGCAAAAGTAGGAAAAAATAAATCAAAAAGGAAAAGAAAAAGGAAGAGCACCTCTTATATAGTATATTCGATTTCAGATAAGAGACCGTGACGTGTCAGCGCGTTATTGGGTGAATAGTGTTATTGAGAGAAAAAAAATTTTGGCCCGATTTCTCTCTCTCCCTCTGTCGCGAATGATTCAATCGGAGGAGATTGAATCGGTTGGAATCGTTGGAGATGGAATCGAGGAGACTGGAATCGAAGGAGATTGAACTAGAATCAGGTCTTGTTCCCGGATTGAATCCTGGTCAGTATGAGGAACACATGAACCGTGGAGCTGGGATCTATGTTGTTCCTGTGCATCAATTTGGAGGACATGTCGCTGGTCTTCCTTCAAATTATCTTATCCCTCTCACTTACACTGTTCCCAGGTAAGCAATTCTTTTCAATCTCCCACGGTTTTGATTGAGTAGCCTTCGATACTCGATCATGTCATTGCGTCTTCATAGCTAGAAGATTTAAGGAGTTTTGTAAACCATTATTTAGTTCACATTACAGATGATTCGAAATCAGATGAGTTAATGTGTAGAAAGGTATAGGCTTGACGGGGTTGGTGGTTTGTTTTAATTGTTTAGCACTAGACATCGCAAAAATGAACATGTACTCTCCTAGCTACAAAAATGAACCTATTTGTTGGGTTTGATTAGAAAAATTTTCTCTGTAGCTTTCTTATTGTCTCAAAAAAGTGTGCAAGCTTTATTTTTTTGCTTATGATTGTTATTCTGATTTAGTTGCTCAGATGGAAATCGCTGGCTTGATAGAAAAGTTTTGATATGTTTTTGTTCATTCTTTGTTAGGGTGTACTGGTTTTATTTTTCTGCAAACAAGTCTTAACAAATTGGTAGAGACTTTCACACCTCTTGCTCCTTGTTCTGCTTAGTTGAAGCTCTGCTGCAGCTGCTGTTTGGCTTGTCTCATTTTGCATATTAGTTATGTTTAGAAGTAATCTATTATTATTCACGGAGACATGAGATTTTGGACAAGTAGTAGTTCTACTTTGGTTCAGGTTATAATTATCTCTGCATCTCTGCATCTAGGTAGTGTTTTTAGATGCTTCGAGAATAGATGCTTGAACTTAGCATTTACATTGGCCAGTCTGGACTCTTATCAAAACTCTTTTCTCCATCATTTAACATCAAAATTATTCCTTGAATGTTATTACTAGCATATTCAATTACCATACCATTAAGCAAAACCAGTCTTCACAAGCTTAGTTTAGAGTCTTGAGATTTTTTTTTGAGAAAGATTTTGGATTGATATGCAGGATCAGTTAAGGCGTGAAAGCAAGAAGAGCCAAAGTGGTGGTGATATGCATGATCTTGATTAGGCTGCAACACAAGCTGCAAGCACTGAGCTTCCTTCGACCCATCCGATTTGTCTTGGCCTTGCTCTCAACTTCTCTGCTTTTTACTACGAGATCATGAACTCTCCTGAAAGGTCTCAATCTAAAACATCAATTAATACATATACCATCAAGTGTCAACTTTGTTGTGATGTTTCTTCTAGAAAACTGTTGCAGAGCTTGCCATTTGGTTCTTCCTTATCAAAAATCTCTTCTTCTTGCTATGTCATGGTTCTTCCTTATCAAAGAAACTCTGAGGCAAGGTAAAATCTTCTTCATGATTCAGAATGTCAATGTCCTCATCGTCTCATTTCTGAAACCCACAAAGGTAACAGATTAGCACAAAGTAAAGCTACATCTATGAGATACTATAATCGATCATGAACACATTTTCAAAAAACTATATTTTTAAAAATAAGAGATTCAAAATTATATCCTACCATTAGAGGGGGATAATTTTAATTAGAATGTTAAGGGTTCTTTTTTATAAACAATACATAATATATTCAGTAAAAATTACAACAGTGGCCGTGTTCTTTTCTATGTCGCTAGCGACAGGTCCGGCGACTGAAATTTACACACACCATCCCCTTTTCATGTCGCTGGTTTTTTTATGTGAGAGATTTCTTTCTCCGGATCCCTTGTTATTGATAATGCTGCTGTTGCTGGATTATCGAGCGTCCATTTTAACTGACGCGACGACCAACTTTTTATAGTTTTTCACGGTCTCTCACTTATTATTGATCACTGGATTTAAATTTAATTGAAAATCTAGTTGTTTTTTAAGTCGATCATATCTGTTGCTAGCTACAAAGAAAAGAACACGGCCAGTACATAAGAGACTGGAAATTAAATCTTACTGTTGGCCTTGCTCTTATGCAATAAAGACTTAAGCATTTGATTAGGTTATTTTTCGTATACATATAGGACTGCCTGTCTATCTCTGAATGAATTTGTATATCTTATACGTCGGTGATCTATTGTTTGTAGGTTTTCACACTTAGATCCAATTAAACAGGGTTGGATATTTAAAAAGGATAGGAAACGTGGGGAGTTAAATCATGACGCGTGTACATATGGACAAGCGGTCAAACATGGCAACATTCCTTTTTTCCTTAGATCTTTTATAAACCCACAAACAGATGGCCTTCAAAGAGAGGGAGAAGGAAAAAACGAAAACAAAGAAGACCTAAGGGAAAGAAAAAGAGAAAAGATCGAGAGAGAGAGAGAATGATGAAGAAGCAAGTGACGATAGTGGCTGCTCTTCTAATTCTGGTGGCTTTGTTTTCCAACATGGATATGGTGGCGGAGGCTAAATTAGGCCCCGGACCATATAGAAAGTTAGGCGCAGAAAACTGCTACGACGCTTGCACCACCGGCTGCGTCAATCCTGACAGTGAGTAGTACTCTCTTCTTACTTAATTTATCCTCAGCTTCCATGTATATACCCGTTTTATTATTCTCTCTTTTTTCAGATAAAAAGCTGATCCGATGCCATCACAAATGCTACGTTCGGTGTGGCGGTACAGGTAAAAATATTAAATCGTCTATTAGGATAATTAATGAAACCTGATTCTACCGGACCGGTATCTAGAATTTCGTATGGATCAAACTGAATACCATGTTCGTCTACTAGAATCGTATCATGCATAAGTTGTATGGGACGATGAGATGGTTTTGTAACTCTATGAAACCAAAAGGGGAGTTGGAACTGATCATGCTGATGTACTTTGTAATTGCAGGAGCTGAAAATGCAAGAGAGACTCGTGCTTAAACTTTATATTCACTAAAGACCCATATCATATTCATATAAATTATGTTGTAGGCTTGTAGCCAACAAAAACAAGTACGGCAAGATACTAATATGCTGTATGCGCAAATATATAATATTGGAATATATATAGTTTCATAAAAAAAGAATCTATTATTAAAAGAGAGTTTCTACATAATACAAATTTGCATTGGTAGCATTACAAAAATGATAAGAACCTTTTCGAACCCGGATTCTCTATTAGTAAAACTGGTTTGCACACACACTTAAACAAGTAGTATATAGAGAGCAGCACGATGACTTATATATATATTCTCCACCACTTGCACTTCTTGACTTTTACATACGTACGTACGTACCCGAAAGATTTACTCTATCTGAAATTGGCTATAGTGAGGCATGAAGGCTAGGTCACAGATCCAATCTTGTTCGACCTAAATCATCAGAATATAACATCCCGTAAAGAATTATAGATTTGGTAAGAAGTGTTTGTAAACCACGGTATATGAAATTCTGTAAACCGTTAATCAGAAAATGATCTAATATTAATAAACCATATGCATAAACTTGTTCAAGATTCAAATTTGAGAAATTCTGTAAGAGTGTTAAAAACCCAAAATTCTATACTTAGTACTTACATAGTTACATTTTTTTTTTTTTTTTTTTTAATACATAGTTACATAAATAACGTTTTCCCAAATTATAGTTTTAACTTAAACCTTTTAAGATCTCAGCTAAACTTTTTCCGAAAAGTATTTAATAAAGTATCTTAAATCGTTTTGATTTTTTTTTTCTTTCTAAAAGTTCATAATTGATAACATACTAAGGATTGAATGGGGTTAGGTATTTTTATGATACGATTTCACTGTATCCTTTCTTGAGAGATCTCCAACATTTAATTAAAATTTATGATATACAGTACTGGTTTATAACTAACAAAATTTGACTAATGAAAAAGAATTGATGTGATGAAACATGCAGTATAAATCAATATCGAAATGATTTGTAGTATTATTATTATTATTATTCAGTGATAAGACTCCAAGTTCAACGGTTTAAAAAATCTCTCTATCAGTGTATAACAACAATTTGGTTAAAAAAGGTTTTTAAAACTTTTTATTTATTTATTTTGGTGTTTGTTTTAAAGTCAAAACTATGGTTGGGTCTTCGCTTGATGCGAGGCGTAGGTCATGCGGCCTCGTGGACAATAATGCTTCACAATGTCCACTTATTACAAATTCATTCTCTCTCTCTCTCTCTCTCTTCCGTATACAAATTTATAGTAACTTAAAAAAAAATTGTCATAAAAGTTCGATAGAAAAATCCAACAAGGAAGAGAATTAGTGAAAGAAGAAAAAAATAAGGCATTTTGATTTGTACAGTCCCCTAGATTTTATTTATTTAATATTTACTTCTTAATTAGTATTTTTCTTGCTGTCTCGTGAATGAAACTATTAAAGTATAAAATCAAGAAAAGCTCCTGCTGCTGAGTACTACTGGAAACAAAAAAAAAACAAAAGCAGAGAGAAAAAAAAAAAAAAAAGAGAAGACGACTTTATCTTTTTCTGGTTTTTGTTGTTGTTCTTCTTTGACTTTATGGGTTCTTTTGTTTTTAGATTTAAGGAGGAGCTCTTATAGATCTGCTTAAATCTCTGTGATCTTGTCTTTAATTCCTCTGTTTATCCGTAATTTCCGGAGGATTCTGAGTTTTGTTGTTGTAAGCAGAAGACCCCTCAGATTCTGTACGTTTTGTTGCTTTTTTGCTGAGCTTCTGGATTTGGTCGGAAAGAGAAGAAGCCTTAAGTTAAAAAAAGAGAAGATTCTGGGGTTTTCATCAGCTTGTCTGAAAGGTTCATTCTTTAATTACCCCCTTTCTCCTTCTGTCTTTGATCTTTATGTTATCCAAAATCCCAGGTTCTTGTTGTTCTTGTTCTTGAATCTTTTTGTGATAACAAAAAAACAATCAAGATTTTGACTTTATAGCACAAGTAGTAGTAAATCAGATGAGTAGTTTCCTTTTTTTTTTGTAAAAGATTCGGTTTTGAATTTGATGACCTGATTTTTGAGGAAACTGTTTAATGCTCTAGATTTTTTTCATGTTACAAATACGATACGGCTCTGTTATTTCCTGTTTAAGTAAGAGTATTAGCTGACATTTCCCAGTTAAAATATCTGACCTTTTTGCTTCAGTAGCAAATTTTGAGTCCTGATTTTGCATCCTGTGATCTCAATTTTGGGGGCGTTTTTCATATCATCAGATTCTCTTTGGTTAATTATAGTCCCTAAGAAAAGAAAAGAAAAAAAGCTATATTGGGGACGTGAGGTAGTTTCTTTATTGGGCATGCGATGCTTGTATTGTATATCTTTTCTTTGCTTTCCTAAGCTTTAGCCAAGCTTCTTTCTCTTTTAGGCTCCACTTTACTTTTTTTCTTTGTTGGCTCCTTTTTCTTTTATTTCTTACTTCTTAAGTAGATGATGATGACTCAGAATTGCTAACCTGAATGACTTTTTTCTCTTATGGGTGCTTATGATAATGGACAGTGAGTGGAGTCCTCTCCTATCCCAGTGTGTAGCTCTTTATTGGAATTGGGCATTTCTGCTTTGTTCTTGTTGTTGAGAAGAAGAATCCTCTTAAAGAAAAAGAAAGAGAAATGTCGTTTAGGAGCATTGTTCAAGATTTGAGAGATGGGTTTGGAAGCTTGTCAAGGAGGAGTTTTGATTTCAGGCTCTCTAGTCTCCATAAAGGGAAATCTCAGGGCTCTTCGTTCCGTGAGTATTCGTCTTCTCGTGATCTCTTGTCGCCTGTGATAGTTCAGACAAGCAGATGGGCTAATCTTCCTCCAGAGCTACTCTTTGATGTGATCAAAAGATTAGAAGAGAGTGAGAGTAATTGGCCTGCAAGAAAACATGTCGTTGCTTGTGCTTCGGTTTGTCGGTCTTGGAGAGCTATGTGTCAAGAGATTGTTTTATGTCCTGAAATCTGTGGAAAGCTCACTTTCCCAGTTTCCCTTAAACAGGTTTGGTTTGGTTTCTCTCCTTACGGTCTTGCTAATTTGATGTTGTTTGGTTCAAACTACTAATGAAGAAGCTTTTTTAATTTTGTGTTGTTTAAAATTTTCAGCCAGGGCCGCGTGATGCAATGATTCAGTGTTTCATTAAAAGGGATAAATCTAAGCTAACATTTCATCTTTTTCTTTGTTTAAGTCCTGGTAAGCTTTCTTCACACTTTAGTAAGTTGTTTGTTTTCTTGATTCACTTAGTTTGTGGCTAAACACAAATTGAAATTATGTTTTATTCAGCTCTGCTAGTGGAGAATGGGAAGTTTCTTCTTTCGGCTAAAAGAACTCGTAGAACTACTCGAACTGAGTACATTATCTCCATGGATGCTGATAACATCTCAAGATCCAGCAACTCCTACTTAGGAAAACTCAGGTTCGTTGTCAGTCCGTGATCTCTTACTGCTCAATGCGGGTTTTGGTTCAAATCTTCTCCTTTGTAATAATATTATAATCTAGTGATTCCCATTTACTCAAAGAGTCAAAGGTCATTGAGGTCTCTTTCTCTCTCAGATCAAACTTCCTTGGGACAAAGTTTTTGGTGTACGACACACAACCACCACCAAACACATCTTCAAGTGCGTTAATCACTGATAGAACAAGCCGGAGCAGATTTCACTCCAGAAGAGTATCTCCTAAAGTCCCATCCGGAAGCTACAACATTGCTCAAATCACCTACGAGCTCAACGTGTTAGGCACACGGGGACCACGGAGAATGCACTGCATCATGAACTCCATCCCAATCTCGTCGCTCGAACCAGGCGGTTCGGTCCCTAACCAACCAGATAAACTCATCCCGGCTCCATACTCACTCGACGACTCATTCCGCAGTAACATCTCCTTCTCCAAATCATCACTGGACCACCGCTCACTCGATTTCAACAGTTCAAGATTCTCGGAAATAGGAATATCCTGCGACGACAACAACAACGAAGAAGAAGCAAGTTTCAGACCGTTGGTATTAAAGAACAAGCAGCCGAGGTGGCACGAGCAGTTGCAATGCTGGTGTTTGAATTTCCGAGGACGAGTGACAGTTGCATCGGTTAAGAATTTCCAGCTTGTAGCAGCAAGACAGCCGCAGCAGCCTCAAGGAACAGGCGCAGGAGCAGCAGCAGCGGCTGCACAGCCTCCTCACCCGGAGCAAGACAAGGTGATTCTCCAGTTTGGTAAAGTGGGTAAAGATATGTTCACAATGGATTATAGGTATCCGTTATCTGCGTTTCAGGCGTTTGCGATTTGCTTAAGCAGCTTTGACACCAAGCTCGCTTGTGAATAGAAGGAAACCACTCATCATCATTCATGCTAATCCCTTGTCTCTCTTTTATCTTTATATGCTTTTGGTTTTTTTTTGGGCAAATCAAAATGTCTCCAATACTCAGTTACTACTACTGTGAGAGTCAGACGTCTACTATTAACCCTCTTCTTTATTCTAAACCAATTGAACATTTTAGTGAGTAGTAGTCTTTACAAAAGCTAATCACACATTACTTGCTTCCAAGAACTCACGTTAAGAGACAACAGTGTACGATGAAAACAAGAAAGAACACAGCATGTGAATTGTAAAAGTTCTAATCAAAGTCTCAAATCTTGAACGAGAAATTTCACTAAACGATGATAACGTTATCAAACCAACACAATGGAAGAAAATACAGAAAAAGTGAAGAAAAGAGTAACGATTCAAGGTTCAAGGTCCACAAAAAGAATAGGGAAAATAAAGTCCACATTTATGAATATTTTAGTTATTCTTTAGGGAAAGCATGAATGAAAATAACAGAGTTGTCCTTTTCTACAATCTTTTAGTAGTTAATACTTATCCAATTAACATGGTTTTGTTGACCTTAGTATAAGATTTTGTTGTTTTCCTTAAGAGCGTTTATATGATTTGATTTGATCCAAAAGTTCCATCTTACCTAATTTTACTAAAAATAAAGCAAATACTAAGCCTAGATAATAGATATACATTTGTATATAGACAAAATAAGTATTCTCTCTCTATATATTTTTTATATATTCATGAAAAAACATAATCAGCTATTTTTATAAACTAATTTTTACAAATCCTTAATATAAAAGTGATTAAAAAATTAAAATATTAATCATTAGTCAATTTCGGTTAAACAGTTCGGTTTTACATAATTCGAATTTGAATTGGGTTCGGTACAGGTAAACCGTAAACCATTGCAAGAAGCGAAAAAGGTGTAAAATCAAAGGTCCCTTAGTTGAAAATTGTCAGAGAAACGTGAAGGAGGAGGAGGAGATGGTATCATCATCACTGTCATTATCTCACAATAATCTCTGGCCACCGGAATCTGGATCTACGGCGTTTCGAGGTCTCGCAACCGTCGTATCCTTACACGCCTGCCACCATGTTACCCGTCACCTCGGCCTTAGCTCCCATCTTCGCTCTTCCCTTCAGGTTCACCTCTAACTCCGTCTCTTATCTCTTACCTCCCCCCAATTCGAGACTAATTTGTAGCTCTTTCTGTTAAAATTGCCTCCTCTGATGCTTTTGATTTTTATGGAGATTGTGAAATTGCACAAGCTTTGAATCGAAGGTTAATTTCATTCTGTTTGATTCTACAGAAACTGCAGCTTCTTTCTGAAGCTGCGAGGATAGAGTTTGCAAGATACCAAAGAGTGATTCTATTCAATGGAGCAAATCTTCTTAAGTCTAGAGTTAAATTGTCACCGTCTTCATCGTTTGTATGTTTCTTTAATGGTGGAGAGAGTAGGATTAATAACCCTAGAGGAGGAGGTGAGGAAGGATCATCGAACCATAAGGAGATATCCAAGAGAAACACTGTTAACGGACGGCGATGGACCAATGCCCTCCTTGCCATCAACGTAATGTAATGTCTTTTGGTTTGATAATGTTGTTGCAATTAGAGGATTGCTTTTGATCAGGTTATGAGCTACAAAATGCTTATTATGGATTTCATTTTGTGTTATTGATCCTAGAATGTATATTGCACAAGTTGCATCAGATGGGAAAGTGCTTACATGGGGAGCCAAAGTAAGCATATACAGAGACTTGATTAAGAATTTGAGACTGTTTGTTTTCTTGTTGCTACAAATTGATATATGTGGATGTCTCTTGTTGCTGCAGATAAACAGTTTAATCGAAAGAGGTCAGCTATGGAGACTGGCTACATCTTCTGTTCTTCATGCGAATCCTATGCATCTCATGGTCTGTTTCTAAACCTATCATTCAGTTTTCGTTATTTCTTATCAATGCTGCTGCTTACTGTATGTATGACTAAACTGTTTGTTTCCTCTTGGTTTTAGATAAATTGCTATTCTTTGAATTCCATTGGACCGACTGCTGAGAGTTTAGGTGGCCCAAAGAGATTTCTTTCCGTTTACTTGACATCCGCGATTGCAAGTAATTTAATGGTTAATAGAGTTTCTTTGATGTGGATGAGTATGTTCCTTTGTTTCGAGTTTCCTGACTCACAGAACCCATCTTAAGAGTTCTAGGTTCTGCAATGAGCTACTGGTTCAACAAAGCGCCATCAGTTGGTGCTTCGGGTGCAATTTTCGGATTGGTAAGTCCCATAAAACCATAAGCCTTTGTTTCAGACTTCTTTCATACAGTTGAAGTTTGTGAAATGTATGTCCTGTTATCCTGGTAGGTTGGCTCGGTAGCTGTATTTGTTATAAGACACAAACAGATGGTCGGAGGTGGGAATGAAGATCTAATGCAGATAGCTCAAGTTATTGCTCTAAACATGGTAAGTAACAAACATAATGAAATAAAACTGCTGCAATAGAATTATAAATTCGTATGATATCTCTCAAATTCTAACAAGCTTTGATCACTATGCAGACAATGGGTCTAATGTCCAGACGCATAGATAACTGGGGGCATGTAAGTAACCCAATTATGCCTTCAAATGTATAAAACCATTTTTACTTTTCTTGGATCAATGACAGTTGGTCTGATAATAATATCTCTGACGAATTCAGATTGGTGGTTTACTTGGTGGAGCCGCAATGGCATGGCTTCTAGGACCACAGTGGAAGTATGAATACACGACAAGAGACGGCCGGAGAGTCTTCAAGGACAGCGCTCCTATTCCACTTCTTTTGCGGTGGAGAAACGAACGGCGAGGACGGCTTTGATTCAAGACCAAAGGAAGCTGAACATTTTTTCAGTGCCTAGTGAATATAAGGATGGATTGAATGATTTGATTCTTGGTTTAACGTATTGTATTGTAAAAGAATACTGTGGACCGGAAAGATCCTCTAGCATGATGAACTAATTACCAGTCCGAGCTTACGGCACACCTTGCAGTCTAATAATTGATTAGTTGTTACAAAAGTTTGACTCCGATGGCAACCAAAAGCTAGGAAACACAAACATCTTTTCTCATTAACATGATTATTCATCTAATTAACAGAATACCAATCTTAGGGCATCTCCAATGGTCTTTTATTTTTGCCTCTATAATAGAGGAACCCTATAATAGAAGTGAGTTTTACTCCAATATCTTCTATTCTCACCTCTAAAATAGAGATTGTTATTTTTTCTTCTATTTATAGAGGAACCTTATTTTTTTTTACAAAGATTACTCTATAAAAAAAGGAATTCCTATTTTAGAGGTGAGAATAGAGGACCATTGGAGTAAAACTCACCTCTATTATAGAATTTTTCTATTATAGAGAAAAAATAGGGAAAATCATTCGAGATGGTCTTAGAGTTAAATAGATACAAGTAGGTATGTTGTTATGGTAAAAAATCCCAGCATGACCCGAATCCAAAATAAACCTGTCTGTAAAAAACCCGATTTTAGAAAACCCGATGGGCCCCCACCCTTCCAGACTTTTTAGTTTTCCTTTTCATTTCTATCAGTAACACTTATGCGTTCCTTACAGACTTTTTATTGAATACAACTTGTATCTCTCTCAGATCGAATTGAGAAATAGGGTTAATGCTCATGTTTTAACTTTTTTTTTGGGTGAAAGAGATGATATGAAATCTTTTTAGTAGAGTTTTTAAAAAACCCGTGACAACGACCACTGGAGATTCCACTTTTTGAACAACTTCGCCTGGTGATTGCTCCGTAGCTGTTGCTTGAGTTTTACCAGTGGAAAACGTAAACATTCATTCTGAAACATAAATTCCAATAGTCAATAAACTAAAAAAAACAATCTCCCAAAACAGACATTCTAATTTCACACAGCAATATCCAGGAATTGAATATCTAGGAAGCATCAAACAAATATCACCTTTGTCAGCAGAGCCGGACCAATGAAATCCGGCGCCCATACAAATTATGAAAAGTAACACTATAATTTTCATAATTTTATTAACTCTAAAATAAAAGAAAACTCAGTTTAAACAAAACTTTTATTTGAAAAACATAGTAGTGTAATATCTTTAAAAAAGAACTAACAAATTAAATATTTTGAAAAAACCATGTAAATTTTTCCATTTTTCTACAAAATTTACTCAAAACAGTTATATTTTTACATATATTATACCTTAAATATACATATATAACATATATAACCAAAAAAAATGTGGGGCCTTGGTCCGGACGGGATGACGGCTCTGTTTTTTCAACGGTTCTGGTCCTCTCTTAAGGGGGATTTGGTGGTTCTGGTTAAAGAATTTTTCCGAACTGGTAATTTTGATCCGCTTCTTAATGAGACTAATATATGTCTCATTCCTAAAGTTGATCGACCGCAGCGGATGGCGGAGTTTAGGCCGATCAGCCTTTGCAACGTGAGTTACAAAATTATTTCTAAAGTTTTGTGTTTTCGGCTGAAGCGTTTATTGCCCGCTTTGGTTTCAGAAACACAATCAGCCTTTGTCTCTGGTCGTTTAATTACAGATAATATTTTGGTAGCTCAAGGGATGTTCCATGGGCTAAATACTAATTCTCGGTGCAATTCGGAGTTTCTAGCTTTCAAAACGGATATGAGTAAGGCATATGATCGGGTTGAGTGAGATTTTTCGGAGGCGGTTATGGTTCAATTAGGATTTGATAGAAAATGGATTTCATGGATCATGTGGTGTGTCTCGTCAGTGTCGTACCAGGTTCTTTTGCATGGTCAATCTTGTGGTCTTATTAAACCTCAGAGAGGACTACGTCAAGGGGATCCTTTGTCACCATATTTATTTATACTTTGTTCAGAGGTATTGATAGCAAATATTAAAAAGGCAGAAAGGGAGCAGAAATTAACGGGTATTTCCATTGCCCGTAGTAGTCCTACTGTTTCGCATTTGTTGTTTGCTGATGATAGCCTGTTTTTTTGTAAGGCAGAGGCGTCTGAATGTAGGACGGTAATGGATATAATAGGTAATTGTGGTAGAGCCTCAGGTCAACAAGTTAATCTGGAAAAGTCATCTATCATGTTTGGTAAGAAGGTCCCGTCGGATATACGATCTCAGTTGAAATCCGTTATCGGTATTGCTACAGAAGGCGGGATGGGTTCTTATTTGGGTATTCCTGAAAACCTGCAGCGCTCGAAAACGAAGGTTTTTAGCTATGTCAAGGACTGTTTGGATGATCGAGTTAATGGTTGGTCTGCTAAGCACTTATCGAAAGGTGGCAAGGAAATTATGATTAAATCGGTGGCCTTGGCACTTCCAACACATGTTATGTCATGTTATAAATTGCCACAGGAGTTGACATCTAAATTAACGAGTGCTATTTCCACTTTTTGGTGGAAATCTAATGATAAGGCTCGAGATTTGCATTGGGTTGCGTGAGACAAATTATGTAAAGATAAAAGTCAAGGGGGCTTGGGTTTCCGAGCTCTGGAACAATTTAATGATGTTATGCTGGCCAAACAGTTTTGGCGGTTAATTCACAATCCGTCTTCTTTAATGGCTCAGGTGATGAGAGGACGGTATTTCAGAAACAAACATCCTCTTATGGCAAAGAAACCGAATAACCCCTCTTTTGCATGGCGGAGTATTTTTTCAACTAAGGGATTGGTGGAACAGAGAGCGCGGTGGCTGTAGGTTCTGGTTGTTCCATCTCGGTTTGGCGAGATCCATGGTTACTGGATATTCGTCCAAGATCTGCGAATGATAGGGGGAGGTTTTTGCTCCAGAGTTTGATGGTTAATCATTTAATCAATCCGGTTACAAAGGATTGGCATTTGCCTATTCTTGAGGAGTTTTTTGATCCGGTGGATATACCACTTATTCGGAGTTTGCCGGTTAGTAAAACTTCTCAACCGGATAGATTATTATGGCATTATACTAAGTCTGGGAAGTACTCGGTTAAGTCAGGTTATCGGTTATCCCGGGAATTAATAGCGGAAGTGGAGTATGGGCCATCGTGCGTTTCTCTGCGGGCTCAGTCCTGGAAATTAGATGTACCCCCGAAGATTCAACATTTTTTCTGGCAAATTGCCTCGGGTACTCTTCCCGTGTTAGAACGGCTTGCGTATCGGGGAGTCCGTTGTGATGCTTTGTGCAAGCGGTGTGACTCGGAGATGGAGACTATAAACCATGCACTGTTTGTTTGTCCTCGGCCGCGTTGTATTTGGGAGTTGGTCCCGGTGTTGTTGGAATCGGGAGGTTTTCCGTATGCTTCTATCTATGCAAATTTAGACCACATATTTTGGAGGGCGACTTCTCAATCCGGGACTTCTGACGTCATTTCTAGTCTCCCCTGGATTTTATGGTCACTTTGGAAAGATAGGAATAAAAAGGTTTTCCAGGGCATTGAGCTAGAGCCAATTAAGATTTTAGATCAAGCGGCAACTGATAAATTATTGTGGGAGGAAGCCAAATCTTTTTCAGTGAGCAATCTGCCTCCTCCACCCTTAGTGGAGGTGAGGGATTCTCTATCCGATGTCAGGTTGATTGTTCATGGAAAGGTACGAATCCTTTTCAGGGTCTGGGTTGGTGGTGCTGCAATGGTGAAGATTTCACGCTTCTTTTGGGAGCTCGGAGTCTCACACGAGGCCTTACTCCTCTCCACACAGAATTACAAGCACTGATCTGGGCAATGGAGTCTTTACTAGCGGCTGGAGTTTTTTGTCAGGCCTTCGAGACGGATTGTGCAGAGCTCGTTGCGATGGTGCAGTCGCCAGACGATTGGCCCGCTTTTTCGAATTTTTTGGAGGATTTCTTGCAGCTCCGAACTTTTTACCCATCCTTCTCCCTAGTCAAGATTCCCCGTGACATCAACGCAAGAGCAGATTGCCTTGCTCGGTCTTCAAGATCCTTACTTTCTGAATCGTTTTTTGTAAACTCTTATCCTCCTGTTTGGGCAACCAATCTTGGAGTTCTATTTTAATTTTATTAATGTTTGGTTGAAAAAAAAAAATGTGGGGCCCTTAGAAAGTGGGACCCATTCAAATGTTTTAAATCAATGCCCTCAAGTCCGGCTCTGTTTGTCAGTGATGTCTTGCTTGTAAAGTCGCTGATCCTTTGGCTCTTCTCCTTTCTTCGTCGTCATATTCGACATCCCTCTTCGAGGTCCATGAGCCCGATGAGATTCTTTATCATCTTCGACCATTTCTTCATCATCTTCGACCATTTCTTCATATTCTGGAATCTAATTATCTATATATAATAGCAAACCTACTTTTTGTGTCATTTTTAATCTAACGGTTGAGATTAGTTCTATTATATCATCTAATGGTTGAAACTTATTAATGATCCCAACAGTTGCAAGTCTTTTTCCTTCAAATAATCGTGTCTCTTCGTCGTACCCCTATCTTTCAAAAATCGCACTTTTTAAGTTTTGCATCTCTTCGTCGTACCTCCATCTTTTTAGAATTGCACCTATTAATTTTTGCACATTTTTGTTTCACACCTCTATATTTTACACCTCTTTGTTTATTATATACTCCCTCTGTTTCATAATATAGGATGTTTAGAGAAGTATTTTTGTTTCATAATATAGGATGTTTCCAACTTTCTATGCAACTTTTAGATTAATTTTATATTTTATAATATGCAGTCTTGTTTATGATTGGTTAAACTTTTTAAAAGTAATATTTTCTTAATATGTGTGTTTTAATCAAAACATCCTATATTTTGAAACGGAGGAAGTATAAACTTTTATGAACTACAAAAACAAGTTTCGAATTTATTATTTTCCGAGAAAATCAAAGAATTGTTTATTGGAGTGTTTTTAAATAAAATCAAGGTATTTTTATGAACTTGTTAGTATCCATTCCGAAAAATTGGTTTTGTTCCCTCCTCTGTTTCGTTCTCAATTTATAGATTATAGATTAAGGAAAAGTTTGGTTCTTGTTTTAAGTGCTCTCAAACAAAAACAACTTATTGGGATCAACGATTCAGATGATAAAATAAATAAATCGGATGGTTGAGATTAGTCACTTACTCACTCCTCTTTCCTCTAAACAGTTGCGTCGTTTTAAGTCTTCTCTCATCTCTAGGATGCCAACCTATACGATTTTTGCCTTCTCGCATCCATTGGTTTATATATATATATATAGAATTCTAAACTTTGCCGTATGATTTGATGTATATTTTCTTAACAAAAAATATACTTCCAGTCCCGATACCTCTTTTTAATTTGTTTTGAAATAGTTGTGTGTGGTTTTCATAATTTGCTTACGTCTCTCACCATATGGTGCTATATATTGGTATCCTTTCTTAATTCGCTATTAGAAATTGTCTTTGTTGTTGATCATTATCAATCGAAATACATATGAGGCTGCTTCTCTCTTGGTTTATTTACTGTATCGAGAAAATACTAAATGCCACTTGTCGAAGGAAGGTCGAAGATTGGGATCGGAGTAGATGGCTGGATTGAGTTTCGTTTCACCTTCACTTTGATACGCCATTTCTCTTTCCATAGATTACTGATTCACAAATCACAATCAATATTCCGGTGCTGTAAGCGTTTTTACTTTCTAATGATATTCCCATTCTTTTTTTGTTTTTTTGTTTTTGTTTTTGTGTGTTTGTGACGTTACACCTTGCCACCATCGTTTGAATGTACATTTTGCCGTCGCACAATTCTCTCATTATCTTTCCGTCATGGAATACAGTTTATCTTGCTACAGGTGATTTTTTTTAGGTGACGTCCTTTCATTTGTTGAGAAGGTATCAGGCGCCAATATCATTGTTCTATTCACTTTGATGATTCTTCGCTTTCATATAACGGTCTTTGTGGATGAACAAGATCACATTGAAACCTTAATATAATTAGAAGATTCTGTATACAACACTCTCTCATTGTGTTACGTTTATATGACTAATGATTGCACACGTAGATACTCATACTAATTACTGTATATATTGTATTATATTGTTCAATTCGATTTATATCCACAAGAAGGGAATGTCACTTTACCTATTTTCTTTTGACAAATTTAAAACGTTCATCATATTTATTTTTGATGTATAATAATAGATTTCAAATTTTACAGTCACTCACCAACTAATATAGTTTAGATCGGTCTATGCCGCTGATGTTCTGCTAATCCGTATGTCTATTTGAGCAACAATAAAAACCCAAAAAAAAAAGTGTAGACCATATGTTGTCTCACATGTCTTGCTACATTGGAAAAGGAACGTTCTGAAATTGAGTACTAACAGTCTAATATTCTCATATTTTAGTTGCTTCATGGCTAAGAGAAAAAACAAATCTCTCATCAACCAACATACATATTGAGGATAAACATAAAAACTCCTTTACTTCGTTGCATATCCTTATTCTTGTATCCTTGCGTGTGGCATAAACTCCACTCCCTGCAGAGACGGCTTTTTCAGATTATTCCAAATGGTTTCACATTTCAGTTATCTAAGCTTTCTTTCAGGAAGATAACTCAGCAATGGAGTGATTTTCGATCCTTTAGGAATTAAACTTTTTGTAGCATGAGTAAAATGAACCACTAATCATAGAACTTTGATTAATGCTATATTTATTCAGACGGCTATGTTTCTTTAATTTAACAAATGCATATAGTTTTGTAGCAACATATATAAAACCTCTGTTAATGCTATTCTATTTTTTTTTTCTTAATACGTGTTTTGTTCTTTTATGTATCAGATTATAAAAGTCATCTAATAGCAAGAAATTTTTTATCGGTAGTGTCTTAATGATAAATTCATAGATATTAAAAGTTCAGTCAGTCGAATGGTCTCAAATACTGGTTTGGGAGCTGGGTTAACACAAAATTATGTTGGGTTTATATATATATATATATATATATATATATATATATAAATTAGTATACAAAAAGACTAAATTAGTAGAAAAATGAAATTTGAAATACCAATTTTATATATTAACTTTCTTATAATAGCAAACTCACTTTTTTGGATCAATTTTAATCCAACGGATGATATTAGCTCTATTATTTCATCTAACGATTTAAAATTATTAATGATCCCAACAGTTGCAAGTTTTTTTCTTCAAATAATTTTGTCTCTTCGTCGTACCCCCATCTTTCAAAAACTGCACCTATTAATTTTTGCATCTCTTCGTCGTATTTCCATCTTTCAAAAATCGCACATATTTTTTTGCACCTTTTTGTTTCACACCTCTTCAATTCAAGGTATTTTTATATTTGTGTTGCGTTGCAATAGATATAGATAGATTTGTTAAACTCACCAAACCAATGACAAAAGCTAACGAATAAACATGTTAGTGTCTACTTATGAACTTGTTAGTGTCCATTCGGTTAAATACAAATAAAGTTAATTTCTAATCTATTAGATTATTATTATTATACGTGTGGTCATATAGTTCGGAAATACTATAAAATTAATGATCTATAAAGACATAAACCTTCAGGCATACAAAGTTTATTTTACTCTTTTTGTATTGTTCTATTTCTATTAAACTCATTTTTGGGGGGTCAACTCTAATCTAACGGATGAGATTATTTATATTATATCATATAACGATTTAGAATTATTAATGATCTCAGCAGTTGCAAGTTTTTTCTCATAATCGTGTTTCTTCGTCTTACCCCCATCTTTCAAAAATCGCACCTATTAGTTTCTACACCTTTTTGTTTCACACGTCTATGTTTTACAACTCTGTATTTTATAGCTCTTTGTTTATTATATATATATTTTTATGGACTATTAAAAAAAGTTTCGATTTTATTATTTTCTGAGTATTATTTTAATTTTAAACTTACAAATTAATAAATAAAATCAAAGAATTAATTTATTGGAGTGTTTTTATTTTTATTTTTATATATAATAGCAAACCCACTTTTAAGGGTCAATTTAAATCTAACGGATGAGATTGTTTTTATTGTCTCATCTAACGGTTTAGATTTGTTAATGATTTCAAAAGTTGCAATGTTTAGATCCAACAGTTGTGTTTCTTAGTCGTATCCCTAGTTTTCAATGTTTGCACTTGTTAGTTTTTGCACCTTTTTGTTTTACCCATTTTATTTCACACCTCTTTTTTTTCACACGTCTTTATTTATATATATAATTTTATGGACTTTGAAAAGAGTTTTTGTTTTTTTGAGTACTGTTTCACACCTCCAAGTTTTAAAAATTATGAGTATTATTTTCTTTCAATTTATTAATCAACATTAATTCACTCATCTTTGTTAAAATTATGATTGTTTTATTTATTGATTCCATCGTCTAACTTTTGTTTGGTGTCGTTTTCCATTTATACCGCATCAATCATCTCTTCCAAGTATTAATCTAGATAATAGATTGTGATTTCTAAAGTTTCATAGATTTATATGTTTATATATTATAGCAAACCCACTTTTAGGGGTAAATTTAAATCTAACGGATGATATTGTTTTTATTATCTCATCTAACTGTTTAGATATGTTAATAATCTCAAAAGTTGAAATCTTTTTATCCAACAATTGTGTTTCTTCATCGTACTCCCAAATTTCAATGTTCGCACTTGTTTGTTTCACACCTCTTTATTTATATATATAGATTTTTGTGGACTTTGAAAAGAGTTTTTGTTCTTTGATAACACCTTCAAAATTAAAAATTCTAAGTAATATTTTTTTTCAATTTATTAATCAACATTGATTCACTCATCTTTATTAAAATTTGAATTGTTTTATTTATTGATTCATTCATCTAACTTTTGTTTGGTGTCATTTTCCATCTAATACCCACATCGATCATATCTTCCAAGTATTAATTTAGGTAATTGATTGTGCTTTCTAATTTTTCATAGATTTATCTTTTTAGTCATTTTCGTTGGTTGCAGACTTGCAGCTATGAGCTCTTTCTCCCTGCTTCTCTTATTATTATTTTTTTTTGTAAATTTTGATAGAATAATGATTTAAATTTTGTTTTAGTGAATATCTTTCAAAATTGATTATCTAAGTATCGTTCAGCAAGTCTTGATTCATATATCTTTAACATTATTCTCTAATTGTCACTGAATCGATTTTTATATATACAACAAAAATTTTATTTAATAAATTTGATTGATTCATCTTAGTCATTATTTTTTACTTTCATATTATAAAGTAAATGAATTACCATAAAGCTCTCACTCAAAATTAATGTGAAATTAAAAATGTTAGTCGTTTCAAGTTTTCTTTTTCCCGTGCGGTAACGCACGGTCCGACATCCTAGTATACATAAAAGAAAAGAGTATTAGTGTAGCAAAGCAACATCGACATCAAAATATGATCATGCCACGAACCTTAAACTTGAGATTTTCCATAGCTTTATTTGGCTCCTCTTTAAATTTTTAGACCCAGAGGACCTGTTGGCATGTCTATAGAGTAGAATTCTTCAAGAAGGTATTGCGGTGTTATATAGGAATAAGGTTCATTGGGCCTTTGGCTTCCAACGCTGATATACATCACTTTGTAGAAACGTAAATGTACCCCTTAAACCCAGCTTCTGTACCACCGCTACTTTTGCATCGGGAAAATGGTTGTAAGATGCAAAAGTAGCGATGGTTTACCTTTTCCATAGAGTAGTTTTCAAAAGACTCTTCTACCGCACGAACAAGATCTTCGATGGTTTTTGGACACTTTTTATGCTGTAACGATTGAATAGCACTAAAAAATCCAAGATCTAAAATATTTAGATCCGGTGAGTTTGGTGGCTGACACATCAACTGGATATCAAAACCATTACTTGATGCAACTTCTTGGAAATCTTTATCCCCACATTCAATATGTGTTCTTGCATTATCTTGTTGGATGAAGATAGTTTTCCCTCGATCTTCTAGTGGCCACTTTTCATGAATAACAGGAAGAACCTTTTCAATCAAACATGCTTTTATATCTTCTCTCTTTTGACCGATGTTACTGTCTTTAGTTCCAAAGTTCCAGCTTCTCTATTTTTACTTCGTCTCTTAGCTGGCTCCATAGTAACAAAAGGAAATATTCCAATCTTTCCAGAAAATATCTCCGTTCCTTCCTCGACAAACCTTGGACGAGCCATAGCAGCTAAAAACATTACTTTTCCGATATAGTTCTTACTTTGACATGTACGTAGCGGCTCTTCTTCAGTCGGAAGTAAATAATAGTTCTCCGTCTTCTTTGTCATGCACCATATTGTACATATCAACAAACTTTGGTTCATGAGGTATAGTATGTTTATCCAACATAGAAATGCAAAATTGTAGTCTACCTTTCAGATTGTCTTCCTTCAAATGAGGCTTGATGCTATTGGTATGACGTCGAATAAACCCTTCTTTCTTCCGTCTAAATAATGTTGTAAGACTCACATTCATAGCTATGGCCATCGACCTCAAAGTTGTTCGTTTATGGAGCGGAATATCAGTGACTTGGTGTGGCTCAATCAAGATTCTTTTGCGACCATAATTTATAGATCTACGGTGAGATACATCCACTGTTCCAGTATTATGAACCGTTTCTATTGCTCTTCGCCAAATCTTTTGCACCATTAGTATAGGCACCGAAAAGCAATCAGAAACTTCTCTGGTAACACTTCTTCCCAGCAATCCATCATTACTCCTCATTAGTAAAGCATTGAAAATCATCCATCGCTCTTCATTTGATAGATTTTTTCTGGTTTGTCCCGAATGTTGTACATTTTCGTTTTCTGTTTTAAGAAAATAGATTTAAGAAAACAAATTAGAAATTAAACTGTATAAGTCGTGACGTTAAACTATGTAACAACAAAATCGTAACTAATTTTAAAAGAGCCTAAATAACTGGAATAATAGAATAATTAGAAAATTATCCTCAAACAAAGAATATGAGAACGTGACTAATTAAGAAAAATTAACAGAGAAAAAGTAGGAACTAAAAAAAAAATACCTGGAACAACTGCAAAGTCTCCATTGCCATTGCTAAAAGCTTCTTCTGTTGGTGGGATTTCGTTTAAATCAAACAAAAAATTATTCTCATTATTTAGTAGTGACATACTCAAATCATAATTTAGAATTGTGAAATAAAAGATAGAAACTATTCTAATTTTGAAACTTAAATAAGGATCACAGATTCACAAAATATTTACATTGGCTCCAATGTAAAAATTATGAATTTTACGTTTAAAAACAATTATGTAAAATGTTGGCTCTTTTTTTTTCAAGTAATTCAGATTCATTAAAATTTTACTTTGCCTCCATTGTGTTAATTTCTTTTTATTAATTAAGATTTTTTTTGCCTTTTTGGACAAAATGATTAAGCTCGTTTTGCCTACTTTAATTGCTTCTAACTGCTTTAGTTAAGTGTTTTAATTAAATAAGTATTATATTTTTTTTAATCTGTGTGCTAAACTCAAAACATCTAATATATTGAACCGGAGGGAGTAACAAATAAGCTTGCATTTTACTCTCCAAACAAAAAAAAACAAACTTCACATGATTTTTAATCTAGACATCGTACCCTACTGTATTAATTCATATTAACTACGGTTTTGTTAAATTGATAGAATTCTTCTAAAAAAGTACACGTACCGTATTTCAAATTAACTTTCCTTGGAGATTTTTTAATCCAATCACCACTTTTTAGTAACTCAAAATTTCTCGTGCACGTAAAATACAAATTAAATACTTTGAAATATTTATATCAGATGTGACTAAATCATTCATTTCAACCATATAAATACACCCTCTCCGAAATAGGCGTCTTTGCCCAACACCACCAAAATCATTCTATAAAAGTAAAAGAAAAAATGGCGCAAGCAAATGTTTTTATCATCCCCATATTTCTCATGGCCATAGCTTTACTTTCCTCTTCTTCACACGGTCTTTCACTCGGTGGCCTCCGCATAGGCCAAGGCGAGATTTTCGGAGTCTTGCGGTGTAACCTTACCGGAGACCCTGAAGCTTCTCCAGTCTCCGGAGCCCCCGTTTTCTTAAGATGTGGTAACTCAAGCACCAACATCGCTGAAACAGTAACAGATGCGGAAGGTACATTTAACATGGTGTTCAAACTCTCAAGAACGGTTCTCTTCGTCCCTAGTTCATGCGGTGTCTTTGCTAGTCTTCCAGCGGGGAATTGCACTCTTTTCGTACCTGACGGCGTCCTCACTGCTAGACTTAAACTGATCACTGTTCTCGTGACGGGTATAATAAATACCGCTATTTTTGAGGCAGGCCCATTCACCGATGAATGATCTTGTCGTTGCTTCCTTAAAGGGCCAAAGAGGAATTTCATGCATGCTATATAACAATAATGGTCTTACGATTATATATTTGATGTGTTATAGGGAGAAATAAGTGAGCTTACTCTACACAAAGTTTATAAGCAGCTCCCATTTTGATAGCTTTCCATTTTGAATAATACTGGGGTACTTGTATATTTAGTATGGGTTCGCCGCCATACCTATGTGTTTGTGATATATGATACATACGAGTGTATATAAATCTTCTTTATTTTCGGTTATAAATATGAATCGGAATCCTTTGAATTTTTAGATTAATTTTTTTTTTTTTTTTGCGAATTTTATCCTTTTGTATAAGAATTTCGTTTAGATAAATAAATGTTTAACAAAGAACTTAAGATATTAGACGTTAGTAATTAAATTAGATTGAATGTATTTTGAAAATTTTGATCCTTTGTACTACTGAAGTTTTGTAAAAATGCACTTATTCGTACTACTGAAGTTTCCATGTTTGATGTCGCAAATGCTTTTAAAGCCCAACTTAGATGATATGTGAATATTAGTGATGATAGTTATGGTGGTGAGGTATTGATAGCAAGCTGATGATGATGGTACATATGATAATGGTAGTCACAGATGATAATGAGGATGCTGGTTTATGATGTTAAGGCATGGTATGGTGCTAATGAAGATCATGATCATGATGATGATTATGATAATTGATAACGGTTTCCCACACTTTACGGATATAATAAATATTACTGGTCCATGGCCTTGCGGTCCATTCTTATCTTTGTCATCTTCTGTCCTCAAATTGTTGAATAATAATGAATATGTAAGAAAATATTCATATATGCATGGGAAATCACAATGGCTAACTTACCCACGTTTATTGCCAACACTATATGTGTGACATGTAATCTGTTATGTATATTTTAAAGTTGTTGCAACATACATTGTATAGAAATATGAATGTAAATATTTTAGTAAAAACAAAGCAATAAAAATACTCAATATAGTTGAATTATCCCTTTAGTAAAAGCACTATACCAGTATTACGAATGTCTTAGCTAAATAAGATTTTATGCATATAATTCATTCTTTTTGGAAGTTTACTTTTCCGTAATTCAATTTCCCGTCTTAAAAGAAAAACAACTAATTAAATGTAGTGTTATAATATGAAGAGTTTGATCTATTTTTTTTGGGGTCAAGGTTAAAAGATTGATTATATTCATATTTCATACGTATGAATTTACTAAAGCGGAGCAAGTTGAAAGGCAAAGTTCTTCAATTTAAGAAATGGAACTACGCATGCAGAATTGCGGACGATACCAATATCGTAACTAATTGATTTAATGACGACACAAGTTCCATAATGATAATATTTTTTACGAGTTTCCTAACAATTTAAATAGCCCTCCCCATTTGCTTCCTTGCCACATCACAAGTTTACAACCAAAACAAAGGCACTCATTGTTGAAAGTAATATCGAAATTACGAAATAAAAAATGGCGAAAGCAAATGTGTTTCTCCTCTCCATTGTTCTTATGGCTTCACTCGCCTCCCTTTCTCACGGTCTTCTCATAAACGGCCTCCAAATTCGGACCATCGAAGTTCGAGGTGTGTTGCGTTGCACCCTAACCGGTGACCGAAACGCCCCTCCCGTTTCCGCTGCGACAGTCTTCTTGAGTTGTAACGGCAGAGACGCCAACATTGGCCAAGTACTGACCGATCCCGCCGGCGCCTTCACCATTGTGGCCAATATTTTGGAAACAATTCTCTTTAACCCCTCGACGTGCCTTGCCACCGTACGTCTTCCTGTGGCCACGTGTTCCGTTTTCCCACCGGATGGCTTCTTAACTTCCACCGTTACTCTGGTCCGTGTCGTCCAAACGAATGTCGGAAATATCGCCAGCTATGTCACTGGCCCTTTCATCCGTCTCTGATCGTCCATTATAAAAAATTAAGTACGTTCATGGACTTGTATGCATTTCCTATATTTTACGTTAGTAAAGAGGGATAATAAGTGATCATCTCGATGTAGATTTCCTCTTCGTTGTTTCCTAATTTATCTTTTGTAATAATCCTTCTTAGTCAAACACTACAATAAAAAGTGAATATTGTTACCAATTCAATGGTCATAATATATTAATTTTTGGTCACAAATTGTGACGAAAATGAAACGGATTGAAGAAGGTCACAATAAAATTGTCATAAATAGGTATAAGTCACAAAAAAGTCATAAACAGTTGACGTTTTTGAAGTAACAATTCGTCACAAGTTGTGACGATAATTGAATAGTCACAAAAATGTTGCAATTTACGACGGTTAATAGAGTCACAAATATGACACAAAACATGACCCAAAACATGTCATATATTTGTTACAAATTAGTACTATTTTAAGTCACTATGTTGTGACTTTTTGCCACCAAAATACAATCACAAACTAGACACAATTAGTGACTCGATTAGAGACACACAACCATCACTATTTTTATTTTTTTAATTTTTAATTTTTATTTTTGTTTTTGTTTTTTAATTACCATAATTTGTATTTATTTGTGACATTTCACGTTCCTAGATTTTTTTTTAAAAAAATTAAATCCATTCACTATATTTCAACAAATATATAATTTTAGAATAAAACATGAAATCTAAAAATAATATGCAAACTATAATATATAGATAACAAACTAACATCCAAATACAAAGTTATACATAAACACAACTGAAAGAAAATATAAACCAAACACAAAGTGAATCCATAGACATAACTGAAAGGAAATACAAACAAACCATAGTAGTTAGATAAAGGTGGATGGTCTTGGTAGTGGTACTGGATTTAGACATTTTGACTTACAAAATATTCAACAAGTTTCTCCATAGCTTCAAGTCTTTTCTGGATTTGCTGATTTTCTTCAAGGTTTTTTTTCAGATCAGTTTCCATCTCATGCATCCGATGTTTTATTGTCTCTATTTATTCACCAGATTGTGATACACTTGAAGAGGCACCAACAAATGGTAAAACCTTACTAAGTGCTCCAAGTCCAAAGATATGACCATGTTTAGATGATTCAGCAGCCTAGAAATAAAATATAAATACATAAGCTAGCATACACCAAACCAATACAACACACACAACTCACGACCAAACAATAACATATATGGTGACTAACAAATTTGCTCACGACCAAACACACAACTCACTACCAAACAACTCACGCCCAATACACCACCCGTACGTAATTCAAACCAAACAATAAAACACGACAGTTCCATGGTGACTAACAAATTTGCTCCACCCTAATAACATATATGGCTAAACCTCAATATACTAATCACAAATAAATAATCTCAAAAAATCTTAAAGAATATAAGGTTTTGAAATGTTACCTTGATATAAATTTCATTTTTCTTAGCTTTGTCAAGATTTTCAGCTGTCACATTCTCTTCACTAGAAGATTCAAGTTGTTCCAAGCGTTCTTGTACATGCCTTTCATAAGTTTCTGCGACCAATCTTGCTCGTTGATCAACATAGGTTCCGTCAGGCTTTTGATGTGTTTTCTTCATCACAGCAATAAAGGAGTAATCTTCATTGTTTGCTTCCTATAAACAAACAATAAAACTAAGTGAACTAATACAAAAATGATCACGAATTTATATGGAAATTGATAGAAAATGTAAACATTACCAAAGCAGCTTGAACTTTGACATACGAACATGACCCTGCTAGATGAGAATGTGGGCCTAAACCATTGCGATCAGACATTCGAGAAGCACGAGCCTTCTCACTGGTTGCTTTTGCTTTTGGTGTTGCCCAATGTGCCTGCATAATCGTCCAATAATCAGACAAAATCCAATCTGGTTTTTCTCCTCCCTTCTTAGCATGGCTTATCATTCCTTTGAGGCGATATGCAGCAAGCTTTTTGAACTCTCGTTCAACTTGATAGTTGATAAAAGCATCCCAGTTGAACTTTTTCTGAGAAAACAAAGTAATCACACATGATGAGTAATATTGTGAATCATTAATGAAATCGATTAATGAAAGATAACACATAACATCACCATAAACAGTGTAAACCAGGTTCGTTTGTAGAAGGGAGGCACTTTTCTCCAGGAGTACCATGGTCCCTTAAACCAACTTTGAATGACCTTTCGAACACCAGTTGATACTTGGGTGTGGTATTTAAACCTGTTCCATTGAAATAAATTACTTTATGAATTCTAACTATGTGAAAGTAATCAATAATATGTTGAAAAAAATCTATACCATTTAGCTCCATTTAAGCGAGATGGATGCAGCACAGGTAAACTCGAACAATCCACAAATGGCTCTTCCATGCGTACACTATAAACACATAAACATTCAGAAGTTATCAATCTCCAATTTTATCAAGTGAAAAAATAAAGCGTTCATATCAAAATGACTCTCATCTAAATTAACAGAGATTAACAGAGAAAACGACTCTTAATAGAGATTAACAAGATTTGTAAAAACTGTAAGCAGTGAATATGTAAAACCAAAACAACAACGACTAGCAGAGATTCGTAAAACTTGGAAGACTGATGGCGAGTTGATATTAGTAATTTAACATCTACATTAACTTCTACAAAAAAAAAAAAAAATTATAGAAATACCTTTCAATGAGATCTGTGATATGAAAAACAGTCCAATAGGTCTTATAAATGTGAAGTGGCGTAGAGGCCTGAGAAGTAGAGGGAGGTGGTTAAATAGTTTTGACACAGGATAAAAGGATCTAAAAAATTCTAATATGGTTAATTTGTTTTCTCAATTAACTTGTTTGCATATATCTCTTTAGGTACAAATATCTAAAAAATTGGAGACAATATTATTCCAACCGACTTGATTGGCGTAGTGTAAATAAAAAATAGTCTAGGTTCTCATCAATATTAACGACATATTTCTTAAATCCAAACCTAAACATAGTCTTTACTACTGCAAAGATTGTTGTTTAGCTAAATGAGAATGCATGCAATGAAAGATCACATAGACAAAAATAAAGCCAACGCAAAAACCTTTTCACCGCAAAATGTTTCTAAAGAGTTAGCGTTCATACCTAGGAGGTTCGTATTCAAGAGCAAGCAGAGGTATCTTCGTACAAGTTACACCAACATTTCCAACCTATGAATAAAGTTACGTTTACATCAGATGGTCAGAGTACTACATAAGCGAAGTTTTAGTGTTTGTGCAATTTGAGCCAAAAGAGCTAATCAGATATCAATAATTCCAAAGCATACATGTTGCAGTTCCTACTCCCATCAATGAAGAACCCACATTCGCCATTATAGCTCTCACATCAGCAAAATCCACATTCACCAATCCAGGAATCTACAAAGCAAAGACAAAGAGAGCTGATAAATCATATACCATACATAAAAATGATCACAGGAAGTACATTAAAAAGCCATACCGTAATGATATCAGATATCCCACGAACCCCCTGACGGAGTATATCATCAGCTAGATTAAATGCTTCTGTTACCGGAGTAGACTGAGAGACAGCTGTAAGTAACTTGTCATTTGGAATGACGATGAGCGTGTCAACATTGTCTCTGCGAGATGCAAGCCCTTCTTGAGCCTGAACCGTTCTTCTTGGACCCTCAAACAAGAAAGGCGTTGTTGCAATACCAACTGTCAATATACCCATCGCCTTGGCAATTCCTGCAATTACAGGGGCTGCACCAGTTCCAGTTCCACCACCCATTCCAGCCTATAAAATGACGCAGGAATGCAAACATCAATGCTCAGGTAGTGACATTGACTTTTGGACATATGAGAACAAGAAGTAAGTGATTCAGAAATGACACAGACTAAAACCTGATAAACTGGGTTGAAGACATACTGTGACAAAGACCATATCTGAGCTATAAAGAGCTTCTTCATTAACTTCTTTGCTCTCTCTAGCAGCTCTCTCAAGCAGAGTTTCTGATTGGAGAAGATTCAGATTTCTGAGCAGCAGCAGCAACAAGTCTGTTTTCCTTACTCTCAATCATTCTAAAAGAGTTAAACCTGCCTAAATGATTCTCTGGTAATACATTATTTCTAAGAACAGTGAGCAACCGAGAATCTGAAGGAGTGAAACACGGTGAAACGTAGGTTACCATATTAACCACTGTAGGAAATTACAAACTCCAGAACCAAAGACCAATCCAATTCCTCTGGTTAATTTCCCTTAACAAGACCTGTTTCATGAAAGACTAAGAAGTCAAACCAAAGCTCTCAATCAAACAAGAGAATAAAGAAATTCTTTTTAGCATTTACAATAAACAAAGCAGTGTAATTTGCATTCTTAAAGTAAACATAGACAAAACCCAGTTGCATCTTTGCTCCATTGTTAACACAACATTAGATTACAACGATAAAAGAAGTGAGAAATCACCCCCAAAAAAAAACAATAAAATCAAACAAAAAATGCTTTTTCTTACAAATTATCGAAACGAAAGCATGAAAGAGGAGAACTTTAATACAACAAATTGACTAAAAATCAATTTTAAAGATGGGTATTGCAAAGTTTTTGCAGCATTTACTCGAAAACAAGGTTAAGAGATTGAAGAAATCCCGAGAAATCCTACACATGGGAATTCTGATATCGAATTAACTACTGACGACGAATCTGAGTAATAATTTTCAGATTATTTTATGTTATTTGAACTCTTTTGGAAAAAATTGTATTTTCAGCTCTCTTTTTTCTCCATTATTGAAACTATTTTATTATTTAATTGGAATAACAAAAGTGGTAATAACTATGTCACAATTTATGACTAAACACAAAAGTAACTAAAATAGTAAATAATTTTGACTAGGTAGTTACAAAATATTTGTAACTAAAAGTGACGTAAATATAGTCACAAAAACCATATAATTTAGTTACCTTATTTAGTTACAAATCCGTATTTATATATGTGACTAAATATTTTGTAACAAATTCGACACAAATAGTGATCAAAATCAGTTACCTTTAAGTTGGTCACAATATTATAACTAAACAGTGACATATATATGACCGTTTTAAATACGTCACATTTTTGTATCTAAATCGTCATAATATTATGACGGAACATACGGTCACAATTTTTCCGTCACAATATTCACTTTTTCTTGTAGTGAAAGAAACTAGTGTATATGACGATCGACTAATGAGACGTTTCTCCTTAATTTGCAATTTCAGTACCTCTCCCCTTTGTTATGTTGTTGAATCGAATGTTATAACTGCCCTTCATACTCTTTCCAATGTTTGTATTTCCCACGGTGTAACCTTAGGGGAGAACCTTACCTTACCCCCCTCCAGTATCCAGAGCCTCCGTTTACTTACGATGTGATAACTGATCAAGTCAAGCACCAATTCGCTGAAGCAGTGAACAATCCGGACGGTACATTACCATGGTGCTGGACGTCACATATATTACTTTGGTTAGCAGTAGTAGTAGCTTATCTTCCAGGGGGAAATTTTAGTCCTTCCGTTTATCATTTGCAATGTTTTTGTTTTCACTTTGTATAGGCGTTTGTGCTTTCGTGTTTCTTTGCGTTTAGTATTTACATTTGTGATTTGTGTATAAATTTATGTTAACTTGTATAAAGTATTTGCTTTATAGTTTCGTTTACAACTGAAAATGGAAATGCATGCACATTCAAAAATTTTAAACAATTTATTCATAGTTATAGATACAGTATTGCATTCAAAGTTTCTATATCCATCACGTTTTGACCAGCTAAATGTATTTGTATATTAACTTCACTTTAAAACTCTAACTATATATATATGATAACTCGCCTCAAGCACATGATTAAATGATTAAATGATTAAATAAGTTAATTAACAGATTTTAAAAGATAGAATATAAAATATATAGAAAATAAAAGAGAAATACCCTAAAATAACACTAAATCAATTTTTGTGGACAACTATAGCACACATTCCATAAACTTTCAAAAATGCATTATTTAACATATTTAAATATTTAAAATTAATTTTTAGAATTTTTTTTTTATGTTTGGATTCTCAATTTCACATTTAAGGTATAGTTTTGAGGGATTGAGTTTAGTATTTTGAATTTAGGATTTAATTTTAGAAGATTAATTAATGCAATTTTTGAAATTTTAGAGATGTTGTGCTAAGTTTGGAAAAAAACTTATTTTGGTGCTATTTTTGAGAATCTCCCAAAATAAAACTATCTAAAGCTAGACATTTCTGAAAATAAAACATTTCTGTCTATCTTGTAAAAAGCGAGTTATCTTTGTGTATGTAAACCTAATAAAAGAAAGACAGTTTCTAACTTATAAGGATTTATAAACGTAAACCTAATAAAATTTGTATTACAAAAATCTAAAATTTTCTATAAACTCTCTCAAGTTTTAACAAGCTTTAGACTAAGTAGACATTGGCTCTAGTGTAAAGACTCATGAATAACCCAGGCCTTCAAATCAAAACTATTAACCATTTGTCAGCGTCTTTGATGAATTCAGATTGGTGGGTTTGCTTGGTGTACCACGATGGCGTCGCTTTTAGGACCACAATGGAATTACGTATGGCTATATAAGTAAGTCGGAGATTCTTCGCAGATAATGCTCCCATTCCGCTCCTTTTGCCACGGGCAAACGAACGGCCACGACGGCTTTAAATCAAGACTAACGAAGCTGATCATTTTCTCTCTCAGCGCTAGTATATTGAACATATTCTGAAAGATTTGATTTCTTGAATTAGTTACATATTGCTTAAATGCAATTACACCACTAAATTTGTCATGTTTGATGTTGCAAATGCTTATGAAAAGCCAACTTATATGATATAGTAACAATGTCTGATAGTAGTGTAAATTGCGATATCATTTTATAAAACTTATCAAACATTTAAAGTTTGTTCATGACAGTTAAATTTCAAATATACAATTTTTATGGTACTATTTTTCTAAATACCACTATTTTTGTCCATTTTCAAAAAAACCACAAATACTAATTTATAAAAAAATTATAAACATGTTATATAAGATATTTCAACGTTTTCAAAAAAATTATAAGGTTTTATTATGTTTATAAAGTTTTATCAAGCTGACTAATAAAAATATATTTTTGAACAACCTTATTTAGTGTATTTCTAGAAATTGGTATCATAGAAACGGTATTTCTAAAATTTTATTTAAAGTTTTATCTTTCTCTTTTTTTTTTTCTGTTAGAAATAAAAATCTACTAAAGCCGAGCAAGTTGAAAGGCGAAGTCAAATTCAAGAAAGAAACAGAATTAGGCATGCTAACTGGGGACCATAATCAAGTCGTATGTAAGAATAAAGTAATGACGATAAAACTAACAACTTGCATTAAAATAATTTTTTCTTTACCAATTCCTAACAATATAAATAGCTCTTCTCATTTGCTTCTTTGCCACACACAACCAAAAACAAAATCACTTTTTGTTGAAAGTAAAGAAGAAAATTGAGAAAAAAAATGGCCAAAGCAAATGTGTTTCTCCTCTCCCTTGTTCTTTTGGCTTCACTCGCTTCCCTTTCCCACGGCCTTCTAATAAACGGCCTCCAAATTCGGACCATCGAAATTCAAGGTGTCTTGCGTTGTACCCTTACCGGTGACCTAAACGCCCCTCCTGTTTCCGCTGCTACCGTCTTCTTAAGTTGTAACGGCAGAGAGGCCAACCTTGGCCAAGTACTGACCGATCCCGCCGGTGCCTTCACCATTGTGGCCAACATTTTGGAAACAAGTCTCTTTAATCCCTCGTTGTGCGCTGTCACCGTACGTCTTCCTTTGGCCACGTGTTCTGTTTTCCCACCGGATGGCCTCTTAACTTCCACCGTAACTCTGGTCAGCGTCGTCCAAACGAATGTCGGAAATATCGCTAGGTTTGTCACTGGCCCTTTCCTCCGTCTCTGATGATCATTGGTGTTCCATTATAAAAAATTAAGTACGTTCATGGACTTGTATGCATTTCCTATATTATACGTTAATGTATTTGTAAGGAGGAATTATAAGTGATGCCGTCTCGATGTCGTCCACAAAGCTTGTATAGCTTACCTCTTTGCTGTTTCTTAATTTACCTTTTGTAATAGTCCCTCTCAATCGAATAATGAGACGAAGTTTCTCCTTAATTTTAATTCCAATACTTCTCTACATTAATATGTTGCTGAACTAAATTCTGTATATATCTGCAAGTACTCTTAAATTATCACCAGAATCAATTGATTTTCAGATTAATAAAATATGAAGAAGAAGATTTGACTTAATATATATTTATAGTACACTACTTGTTTGCAACACTAAACTAAATTGGGATAATTTGACATTACATTACCCTTGCTGGCACTACAATGGGCTTTTGTTTTTAGATGCTTATTGACGAATAGTGTAGTGTGGAAATTTTTTTTCTTTTTCTTTTCAATAAATCCTATTACAAATAATAATGAAATCAATCGAATCTTACTAGGTGCATATGAGATATGACATGAACTTATAGAAATAAGAGAGGGAGACCAAAGGTGCTTTATTATACTTTATCTCTCTCATACAGTGTATAATTTAATCAGTGTCCGATTCTAGCGACTAAAATAACACAAAACAGTTAAACACCGTTCTATCTAACAACTTAAAGAGAGAACAACGTTTAACAATTGTACGTCTTACCCACATATCGAACCGTAATATATAATCCTAAAAGAAACATATCTTGAACTGTTGAATTTATAGGTAAGTTGAACGAGATATCTTCTCCATTTAAATCAAAGATGATTAAAAAAAAGTACTGAATTTATAAGTAAGTCTAAATTTTCATTTTTTTTTATATATACGTACAATAGTCCTTCGTTCCATATTTATATTTTTGAAGTAATATCTATAACACGTATGCAAATGAAATATAAAAATAATTTATACATAATGCCTATAAATTAATATATTTGAAATATGTTTTATTTATTTATATGTACATATATATATAGCAATATATATTGATGTTAATAAATTGTATGTCATTGTTTACATGTATTATATTTTATATTTAATTATATCATTGATTTTATTTATTTCATGTTTAAGATAATATATAAAGATGAAAAAATTATTAGCAGAATATATTTATGAGATATATTTTTGAAGCTTCATGTTTATCAATCTTATTAATTATTAAAGTTAAAATCGTTTTTAGAAGAAGATAATCTTTATATGTAATTCCAAACCAATCTGGATGACGATAGAACTAAGATTAAGAAACACAACAACTCAAAAACCTAGTAGCTCCAAAATCAAATTTGTGTAATTTGACTCTCCAAATCGCTGCCACCGTCATGGAACCGCAAGCTCCGTCGTTAAATCCCAACCTCCGTCTGCTCTGTAGCTACGGTGGCCGTATAATGCCCCTCCCACCGGAAAAATTCCTCCACTACATCGGCGGAGAGACGCGGTTAGTCGTCGTTCCACGTGGCATCTCCTTTGTCGACTTCTTCAAGCTTCTCTCCGACAAGCTCCTCTTTAGTCGCTCCTTCTCTCTCAAGTACAAGCTCCCTGGCTGCGACCTCGACGCTCTCATCACCGTATCTGACAACGATGATCTACAGAACATGATCGCCGAGCATGACTCCACTCGCTTCCGGCGTATCCATCTCTTCCTCTTCCCGTTAAATCACCCCGAGTCAACGCGACAGTCTGTGACGGTCAACCGGTTGTTAGGTCTCGAGTCGCCGATCTTCACCTCTTCGTCTTCCGTTCTTGCCAGCCCGATTTTCCCGCCAAGCAATGGTCAGTCGCAGTATGTCCATAGCGACAAGGTCCATGCAACAGTGGGGGAGGAGAATATGAGAAAGGATCACGAGGCGGCTCCTACAACCTCCGCTTCTATGTTGCTACCGGAAAATAGCGCAGCCGCTGATGGTAAAGGAGTATCAGATAGAGAAACAGATATAGTAGAAGTACGAGTCCAGCCACGGCCAATCGTTCAAAAGCCTTTGCCCCCGCAGCAGCCAATGATGTTCTGCTATTTACCAATCTGGCCGATGCAGCCACATATGGTTAATTATCCAGTTGCTGCTTATGCATTGTCTCCGGCTACAGAGCATTCTTCTAGGTTAGATCCTGTGCCGGCGAATCAGGAAAACGCGACCTGAAAGGAGTTTTCTTTTACGTCAAGGTATCTTTTCAATCCTTTTTAGTTTGGGAATTAATTTTTGTTAAAGAATATAGCGTATGGAACACGTTAGGTCGATCTCTTCTGGACTGATGTCGTTTGCACCTTAATCCCTTAAACAGGATCCGTTGTTATAGTATATGTGTAAGGCGTAATTAAGTAGTCCTCTCTCAGCAAGGCTCGAATTTGAGATCAAAGGTTTCAACCTGAAACTATCTGTACAAGACAACAACAACAAGAAACTATCTGTCCTGGAATATGTAAAGTTTGGATTTTGATAAATTTGCTAACTACTTACGTAGGTGATTTTGGATGTAGATTTAGAAAGTGTTTTAGTATTAACTATCACGTACGTCGTTATTCCATTATAGTTTTTAACACTGTAATGTCAAAGAAAAAGAAATAAGTTACTAGTACTTTATTGCTGATCAGGCCATGAATTTTTTTTAGTATTATTTTTTAGATTTTGATCTTTTTTAGTTTTTGATTTTTATGCTGAAACTGAAGCTAAAAAACTTTGTTTTATTTTTTAAAATAAGTAATTCTGAAGTTATATATTTTTTCCTGTGTATGTACTTTTTTTCTTTCAATTTATCACTGCCACTCTAAAGAAAATAAACATTGTCAATATAAAATTTCATTTTATATCCGATTCATTATTTTTGGCATATATGTAATGATTTATGTTAGCAATTCATACTGAAAATAAGTTTTGAAAAAAATGCAGACTCGGTTTGTTACATCCAACCTTAAGGCTCAAAATATTTAATTTCTAAAATAATTATAACTAGATAATGGCCCGCGCTGGTAGCGCGGGAAATTTTTTTATTTCGTTATTTGTTTTTATTTATTAAGATTATGATTATGTGGTATCATTTGTGTACATGTTATATAATATAGTACAATATGATGAGTTTTGAATCCTAGTAAACTATTAATAGGTAGGTTTGGAAACAACGTTACCTGTATTCGACCCGTTACTCCGCTCATACCCGTCTCGAAAAAAGGTATCCACGGTTTGAGGGTCGAGTTAAGGATATTATAATTATATTATTTGTGAGTAAGGATTGAGTATCGCGTATCAATTTAATTTTTGATACCCGTGCCATTACCCGTCTCATTATCCATTTTGTTATCTAACCTGTTAATATATATTAATATTTTGTAGTATTATCATTTATTAATAATATATATATATATATATATATTCTAGAATAAAAGGTAAAGCCTAAGTTCAACTTAGCTTTATTTTTACAGAAAAATGATTGTAGATTTTGTTATTATATATGATTGACCGTGCCGCATAACTTTTTTTGTTTTTATAAAATTATATTATTATGCACTATAATTATTTGACACATTATATAATATGTGTTTTTTTGAGTCATATTATAATACTAATTATTTTTTTGTATAATATAAAATAAATACATATGATGGACTATGTAAGTATTTGAATTAGCAGGTGATGTAATCTACTTCGAAGAGGTGAAGTAGTATTATTTTTCCAATTGCAAAAGTTTTTGATTTTATGTAATTATATTGTTAGGGATTTAATTAATTTCCATTGTGTATGGGTCCATTTTCCTATCGTCCATGTTCAGTCCATTGATACCACGGTCCAGACACATCACGAATTTGAAAAACAAATTTTATTCTTTTTTTTTCAATCCGAGTTTCGGAGGCAGTCGAAAATCTTCACCTCTTTTCTTTGCATATCCAAGAATTCGATTCCAAATTTTTTAAACTTGATCACCGCAGGTCATTATCATAATGACAGGAAAGAAGTCTTGACCCGTGAGTCCGTGACCAAGTCTTGACACATTCTTCTCCATTTTCGAATGAAATAATAAAATGCTTTTGTCGTGTTAAATCATGTTAGTTCTGCTCTAAAATTCCTATGATATTTTCATTTGTGGTGTTCATTAGCATTCAAAATTGGTCTATATTTAATTATCACTTAACAAATGTAAATTAGTCAGCCAAATATAAAATGCTTTTGTCGTATGGCTGATGTTATATTAATATTAACTGTTTGTGATTTGTAACAACAGATGATTTAATATAATAGGTCATTTTTATTTGCTATTTATCAGAGTGTGTCTATATCTGGTTACAACAAATTAATATTAAAATGTGGTTGTTATATTTTGTAATTTAATACAGTGGTATTTTGTGTAATATACTACATAGAGTATTTGTTTAAAGAGTTGCTTAAATAATATAATAGAGATTTTATAAGAAGCGGCCTCCCAAAGGACCCAAACGTTAGTAAAATTTCGCAAAACCTTGTTTTTTTAGTGTGTTAAACTTTGTAATATTTTTATTCAAAACAAATACAACAAATTGTAGTATTTTCATACTTTCACATGATCATAAAAACATAAACTACATTGTTATAAGACCTAAATTTTTCTAGCCAAAAATACTAACAAGATATCAGATATTTAAAGATCACACACTAGATCCAATTGATAATATAAAAAATAAAAATATTCTTTTTGATCTGTAAATAAGAAGAAAAAAAAATTGCATCACTAAAATAGATCATAAGGTTAAACAAAGAGAATTAGGAAGTTGCCGAAAAGTTGGCGTAGTGATCAGATCATATAAGATATCAGATATATAAAGATCACACACTAGATCCAATTGATAAAATAAAAAATAAAAATATCTTTTTGAACTGTAAATAAGAAGAAGAAAAAATTGCATCACTAAAACATATCGTAAGGTTAAACAAAATGAGAATAATAAGGCGGACAGTTGCCTAAAAGTTGGCGTAGTGATCAGATCATATCTTAGGCAATTTTATTAAGTTCTGAACGCAATTTAAAGATGGTATCGTATTACAACGAAACACGTACCATTGAACCAAAAACATACAATACAACTTTATTCTAACAAACAAACACATAAAGAACAACATCTGAGATAATAAGAACAACATAACAGAAACTCTTGAAAAGTATCAAAACAGCGCCAGCTTGTGTAAAACGGTCTCCAGTCTCACATCTTATTGTTTCGTACGTATTCATGTAATGCTGCAAATGAAGAGATATTAAGAACGAGAAAGATAAGCTTCATTGAAACTAATACAATTGACTATGGCCACATATATAAATTTCTTACCTATAAAAAGAATTGCAAGCTGCAAGTGCCTCACGTACTCGATAGTACAATCAAGGATGGCGTTCATATCGGTCTACAAATTTATAAGAAAATATAATATAAAGAAAACTATCATCTCCCAATAGAAAAACAAAATCAAATAAGGAGGCAGAGGTTTTGAACCTGTGGGCAATTCGGTGTTACTGCCTTAAGTTCTTCAAGTTTGGTTCTTATAAGTTCTCGCTTCATCTCCTAATTCAATGAAGAAAAGAAAAAAAAAAAATGAAGAAATCAAGAGTTTCTTGGGTAAGAAGCATCAATATCAAAACAATTATTATTCGTTACCTTCGCCAACAATTCATCAGGAGATTTGTCTGAAGATTTAGTCGCGCACTGTCTCTTAGCTCGACTCTTCTTTCCGTCACTTTTTGACTCAGCTGGCCTCTTTTGCCTTGCATTCTCTTCACCTCCTTCGTTGTTGATCCTACGCACGTTACTATGGGCCTCGGGATCAGCCAGCGAGCTCACTCTCTCCAACCATAGCCGAAGAAACTCTTCATCGTCGTTCATTTCTTTTGATAGGTTTAAGTGATTATGTATTAATTGTAAGTTGGGTTAAGATCTTGAGTTTAACGCAGACACTTCAAGGGGTACTTATAGATAGAAGAGGATAGATATGTAAAGTACTCATGACGAGAAACAACAACGTTTGCCGCACAAAAGATACTCTTCGTCACTAAGTTACCAATTTTATTTAAATAAAATCATAAATTTTATAAGGTGGACATCTAAGGTACATACATAAATAACCAAGAAATGCAATGTGTCCATTTGTTGACGTTTTTTGGATGCGTGCTATATACAGACAGGATACGACACTGAGACCTTACGACATCACGTGGCTTTGTTACTCGTTTAGTCAGAACACCACACGCATGAGCATCAGGAGTTCTCTACGTTCAATACAAATATTTAAAAAATGTCATAGTAAGATATAATCTAGTGATGTCGATTTTAATATATATTTGAATGATTCAGAGAGAACCTTTCGAGTTGCTAGGAGAGTTTGAATACTCTTTGCCCATGAGAGTGTCCGGGTTAAGGAATCTTTCTAGAAATTAACTTTCTCGAAGAAAAAACAAATACTAGAAAGGATGTAAAGAATTAACAGATAATAACGATGTGCTCCTCCTACACGTACCCTGGTTAGTTAGTTTGTTCTGAAATCCGTTTTTTCATAACAAAATATTCCAAATATTTTAAAGCCTAATACAAAACCTCAACATATATTTTACCTAAAACTAACCTTCAGTTAAACTATATATGTATGCACTGTATGTTTGAATAAAAGACTTTGTCGACTCCATCTAACAACGTTAATGACAACGATGCATAAAGATTTAAGTTTTGAATCTTTGGTCCGCAAATTTTTTCGCTATCAGAGGTGAACATGAACCGTTGACAAATACCACGTTTGAAGCGTAAATTTCTTCCTTCAAATGATGTTGAACTTGTGATTTTGAGTTTTCACTTTTCTATCCCCACTAGACCACCATCCATTTAGTTTTTTTTTTCTTTTTCTTTTCTTTTAATTTTTTCTTTTGTTAAAAGGTTTCATCCATTTAGTTAATAATTTAATATGACATTGTTATTACTTGTGTAATAATTATAATCGGCTCTAGTGAGACCATTCCCAGTAATTTTTCTTGGTTCAAAATTATAGATCAAAAATGTTCTCCATAGAAGATATACACCAACCATAGCATTTCTCTCTCATACACTTATTATCGAGGAACCAACTCCGATAACCATTTTCGACACCGGTGGAGCTCCTGCTCACTAGCGTTGGGATCTCTTTACCTGCGGCTTTACCTCTGTTCTCCCCTCTTTTAACTTTTTGATTTTTTCCCCATTTATTTTTCTTTTCTTTTGGTTACAAATCCCTCATATCCCTTTAGATCCCGGCGAGTTTTTTTTGGACAGAGACAAAAGACGAGGGCGGTTTCCATTGAACCTCCTCCTCCTCTCTCTATTTATTTCAACCGGCGTAAAGTCTCCACAAACAGCCGATATGCCTAAACCCAGATCTGGATGTATTCCTTCCCCTGCAAAAGCTCTTTCTGAGTCACAGAGGGTAACAAACGAGCTCCTCCTTGGACTATCTGTTTCTTCCCACCCGGTGGAGACGTCGATGGTACACGGCGTCCTTTTTTACAGGCGAAGTTTTCATCTCCCCAACAATGGACTGTTTTTGTGGTCTCTCGTCCAGCCTCTGACCTTCCCTCCCATTTGCTTTGGCTGAAGTCTTATCCCCTAGAAATGGCCCGATCCGTGCATTTCTCTCCACCATCTCCGAACAACCGCCGCCGCATGCTCCGTCCAGCTAGGTCTTCCACCGAGGGAAGAGATTCTCTTCTGGTGGGCCTCGTATTTTTTGTCGGCCCATTAACGATTCACGAAACCAAGCCCACATCAAAATATTTCAGGTACGATTACTTACATATCTTGTGGCCATCAATCTCTAACCAATGGTGTGGTCAAGATTACGAACTCCATGGTTGCCATTTGAGTAGTAATTCATCATGGTTATGTTGGTGTCACTTGTTACTCTTGAGAATCCTGGTATTAGAAATCATATTGGAACTCAGGTCTGATTATCCCTTGTGCGTGTTTTGTCTAAGACAAAACTTGTGTGGAATTCTTGATCACCATTTTCATGGCAGAGAGGATCCATCTGTTCCGTCACGGCTTGAAACTTATGTATTGAACCTGTTATTATCTTCCATGATGTTCGTTACCGCTACCAATACCCAACAACCATCCCTGTGGACCAGGTCTGCTTATTCTCTGTTAGTATCTTACCGACTACAAACGTTGTGTGGATTTCTTGATCACCATTTCCATGGTAGAGAGGACCCACCTGTTATGTTCCGGCTTTACAGTTATTTCGTGCAAACCCTGGCTTTAACATCTATGCTAATCACTATTGCTCCAAAGTTTTTGAAGTCCCATGGCGTCTTAATGCTGAACTCAATGTGTCGAGATTATGTCTATGGTCGTAGAGGCTCTCCCACCAATTCTCATCCCTCGACAATCTTAGTTATCCACTTCAGGAACCACCTATTTGAGCAATTCACCATCAGCCACTCCACCACCATCCGGGCTCCTGCCCCCCGAATCCATGTCATAGCTTTGCTTCCGCTAATACTTCTGAGTTCGGTGAGCTCATTGGCCTTGATTCTTCTATCAACGGCACTAAGTCTTTTGACCGTATCCTATCTGGCATCTCTCGAGTTTCTCGACAATGTCCCACCTTGCAACCATGATCCCACAAGTCTCCAATTGCTTTTTAGCTCTTGTTTCTTAGCTCTCATGGATATTTGCTTTTTGTTATCTTTTTCTTTGTACTTGCTAATGACTTTGGGGAAAGTCTACGCTTGTAACTTTTTAAATTTTGGGATTCTTTTTCCCTCTCCTTGTACTGTTTCTGTTTGATTGAATAGAATCACCCTTTGATCAAAAAAAAAAAAAAAATTATAGATCAAAATATGTATCAATAATGTAAGTTCGTTTAGTAAAACATCTGTTAGTTGTTTTCGTAAGTATATTTAAAGACAGCTGTAAAAAAGAAAAAACAATTCAGAAAAAGACCACGCTATTGCGTAATATGTATATGGAATGCATAGTTTTGTAATGATACTCATTAGATGTTCTAATGGTGCTCCATGACAACGGCTAACTTCCCGACACAGACGCTCCTATTTTTCGCACATGCAAAAGTCCGAGCCTACCATTGTCTTTCTCATATTTTGCTGCTCCATGCATTCATCGATCTCTTTACTAGGGGAACACTCTAAAGTCTAAAGTGCTTTTACTGAAAAATAAATAGTAATCAGATGATACTTTAAACGTTTTTACATTCTCTTGTAGTATTCTTTTGTGGAATCTAGTTTTTTTTTTAAAAAAAAAAAAACAAAACATTCAATTCATTTTCACTTATTTATATATGTATCGTGTGTTGTAGATTTGGTGTAACTCTCGATCTTAACGTACGGTGAACTTGGATAATGACTGAATCGCGCACAAGAGCACTTTCTTTAAAGAGTATTTTGACCCTTATCAAAAGTCTAGGGTTACACAAAATCTCTCGCAAGATAAGACAATCAAAGTTTCTCTCTTGTTCTAGGCTGAGATACAAGAGAAACAAATAGAGTTTCAGTGTTTTGTTTTGTGTTTTATCACCAAAGAGTTTCTGTCTTTGATTTTTGTGAATCTCTCGTCTTTTCTCTTTCTCTCTGTTTCTTACTTTGTTTTTCACGCACAAGAACAGAGTATTTATAATGATCAACATGTCTCATCGTACGTTTGAAACCGTACGTTAAAACACGCAACCACTCGAAGAGTTGTGATGATTAGAAAATAACTGATCATTAACTTAAATAGTCAATATTAACCGATCATTAACTTAAATAATCAACATTCTTCCCCCATTTAAGTTTAATATTTGATTCACAAAATCACACACATAAACCAAACTCATGCATAAATGTAAATATCTTAACGATTGAATTTACATCTTAGTAGTATTACACATTCCAAATACCCGAGAATTAGGATGTCCAATGGATTGAATCCTTTCAACTCATTTGGGTACATGAAGATAATACACACACGAATTTCTACACTACTCCAAGTGTTTATACTTGACACAATTATAAGCCATGTGTCACTATCCATTCATGAGCATATAGGAAGCTAAGTCCAAGCTTCTTGAAGCGGCTCCACTTCATACTCATATAAGTAGATCTTTTAATCTTGCACCTGCAAATGCAATTTTTCAAAAGATAACTTCAACCTAATCCTTTCTTGCAGGTTCAAGCACTTACTTTGGGATGATACAACAAATGCTTCAATCTTTAACTGTAAGCTTTCCACATTGAATTCAGCCTCTAACGTTGTATTAGAGGGGAATTGGGTATCTCACAATTAAAAATTTCAAATGGACTTTAAACCCATCCCTCTAGCCGACTTGATCACCAAGTCTCTAGCTAACCCTTTAGTCAAGTGATCAGCTAGATTTTGCTCAGACCGAACAAAATGTATGGTAATAGCCCCATGAGTGAACAGCTCACGTATCATGCTATGTCTAACACCAAGGTGTCGTGACTTACCATTATACACTTGACTATAAGCTCTAGCCAAAGTGGCTTTACTATCACAATGTATACAAATTGGTGATATTGGTCTCGGCCACAAAGGAATCTCATAGACTAAATTTCCTAGCCAATCTGCCTCTCTGCTGGCAGCCGCTAATGCTATGAACTCCGATTCCATAGTTGAACTTGTAATACAAGTTTGTTTTCAAGAACCCCATGAGATCGCACCTCCTCCAAGCAAGAACACCCAACCACTTGTAGAAGAGTTACTTTCTATGCTAAAGTTCCAACTTGCATCGGAATATCCTTCTAAGACCGAAGGAAATCCGACATAAGACAAACCATAATTTATGGATCCTTTCAAGTACTTAAACACCCGTCTTATAGCTTGCCAATGGTGAGTACTAGGGTTACTAGTATATCTACTCAACTTTCCTACCGCATAATCTATATCCGGTCTAGTACTTGTCATGGCATACATTAAACAGCCAATCAGTTGTGAGTATTTGAGTTGTGAAATCGCTTTTCCTGTATTAAGCATAAGCTTCATACTCGCATCCATGGGAGTGCTCACAGGAGAACATTTCTCATAATTGAACCTTTTCAGCACCTTGTCAATGAAATGAGACTGAGATAAACATAGGCCTTTGTTCTCACGCTTGATTCGAGTTCCAAGAATCACATCCGCCTCTCCCATGTCTTTCATGGAAAAATTTGATGACAAGAACTCTTTTGCAAGTTCTACTTGTCTTAAGTCAGTACCAAAGATCAACATGTCATCAACATATAAGCAAATGATTACTCCATTACTGGAATCATCAAATTTGCTATATAAGCACTTGTCTGCTTGATTCAACTTGAATCCATTTGATAAGATAGCCTCATCAAATCTTTGATGCCACTGTTTAGGTGCTTGCTTCAGCCCATACAATGACTTTATTAATTTACACACCTTTTGCTCATTTTCGGGCATAACAAACCCTTCAGGTTGCTTCATATAGACTTCTTCTTCCAAAACACCGTTCAAGAACGCTGTTTTAACATCCATTTGGTGGATCACAAGATCGTTAATAGCAGCCAAAGCAATTAATAATCTTATAGAAGATATTCTAGCAACAGGAGCATAGGTATCAAAATAATCGATACCTTCCTTTTGTCTAAAGCCTTGGATAACCAATCTAGCTTTAAACTTGTCAATTGTTCCATCGACTTTCATCTTCTTTGTGAAGATCCACTTGCAGCCTAAAGGCTTGCAACCAGGTGGGAGATCTGTTAGGATCCAGGTATTATTCTCTACGATGGAGTCTATCTCATCGTTTACTGCTTCTTTCCAAAACGCAACGTCTTGAGACTTCATAGCCTCATCAAACGTTATAGGGTCCTCATCAACATGATAACAATATAAATATTAATATTCAACCTCATCTCTTGATCTCTCAACTAAATAAAGCTGAAAATCGGGACCAAAAGATTTTTCAATTCTTCCTCGCTTGCTCTTGCGGAGCATGGGTGACGCATTAGAAGGAATGAGTGTGTCATCTCCTTCCTTTGTTCCACCTGAACTAGGAACAAGATCCTTGGGTCTAGGTATTGATGAAAAACGTGTCTCATCAAATATTGCATCTCTTGACTCAATCACGGTGTTAACCGATATAGAATCATTAGGTTCTATGACATGGAACCGATAAGCCTTGGAATGCTCAGCATATCCAATAAACATGCAATCAATACCTCTTTCTCCCAAAGTTTTAATCTTTGGTTGGGGTAGTCTAACAACCACCCTACAGCTCCAAACACGAAGGTAATTCAAGTTTGGTTTCTTTTTGTACCAAAGCTCATATGGGGTAATCTTGTTCCTTTTGTTAGTAACCCTATTTAATAAATAGCAAGCCGTTAGCATGGCTTCACCCCAAAATCTGTCTCTTAATGCAGAGTAAGATAACATGGAATTAACCATTTCTTTTAGGACTCTATTTTTCCTCTCAGATACACCATTTTGTTGTGGTGTATATAGAGCCGTAGTCTCATGTATAATTCCCACAGACTGAAAATAAACAGGATCATAACTTCTTAACCAAGTCACTATGTTGTAATTCAACCTCGATTTATAAACCTTGAACTTATCCAGGGCTTCATCTTTAGCATGTAATAAATAAACATAACAGAACCGAGTATGATTATCTATGAATGTGATGAAATACTTTTTGTTCCCTAAAGATGGTGTAGCATGCAAATCACATAGATCACTATGTACAAGTTTTAACACCTTAGAATTCCTTTCAATACTCTTAAAAAGTTTTCTAACTATCTTAGTCAACATACAAGTACTACACTTCTCTAAATTTATGTCAAAATTAGGAATCAATCCTTCTTTAGACGTATAAATCATTCTTTTATAGTGCACATGACCTAATCTTAAATGCCATAGAGAAGAATCATTTTTGCTAGAACATGCCATGTAAATAGAACTCACAACTTTATTAATATTAAGCATAAACATGCCATTACAAAAATATCCAAATCCAACAAAGACACCAGCTTTAGATAGAACATACTTATCCAACTCATACACTTGTTTATAACCACACTTATTTAAAAGACTACCAGAGACTAAGTTCTTCCTAATTCCAGGTACATGAAGTACATTATTGAGATCAATGGATTTCCCGGAACTAAACTCCAACACCACTTTTCCACGGCCTAGGATATGAGCGGTTGACTCGTTGCCCATATGTAGTACAAAGCCATCTTGAACTAGTTCATATGTCTTGAACCAGCCACGATCATTGCAAACATGTGTAGTTGCACCTGAGTCAATCCACCACGTCACTCCATCATCCTGCATATAAAATGCCTCAGAAATGTTTGATACATAATACACATGTGAATGTGAATCATTTACAAAATTCTGACCTTGATGAGTGGTTTGGCCTTGGTCCTTAGACCCTTGCCCTGAACGGTATTGTCCCATTCTGTTCTTATCCTTTGCAGCTCGACAAACTAAAGTGACCCGGCTTGTTGTAGAACCAACAAACGCTCTTAAGCTTTTTGTTAGGTCCACCGTAAGTGTTGTCATTAAAGGGATGTTTCTTCCTCTTATTCTTCATCTCAGAACTCCCACCTTCCTCCATCATATTAATTGAAGAAGGTTCAGCCTCTTTGGGTTTTCCACCCTCTTGCACCCTTAGAGATTCCTCTATGCGCAAATGGCTACCAAGTTGTACCAGAGACAACTCTTCCTTTTTGTGTTTTAACATGCGCCTAAAATCCTTTCATGAAGGCGGCAACTTGTCGATGATACTCGACACCGAGATGGATTCATCCATCATCATGTTGTGTTGAGCGAATTGCCATAGGATGCGAAGCAATTCATTGTATTGCTCCATAACAGGCCTTGAATCAGACATCTTGTAATTATTAAAATTACTCACAAGGAACTTCTTACTAGAAGCATCCTCAGCCATGTACTTTGATTCCAACACATCCCACAGTTCCTTTGCGGATTCGACATTTTGATAGACATCAAAGAGGGGATCAGACATACCGTTAAGAATGTGGCCACGGCATATGTAGTCATCGTTCTCCCACTTAAGTTGCTTCCTTGTCTCCTCCACCGACTCATTCTCAGCATTCTCCGTCACGGTAGGCATTGGCATGCTTAGAACATATACCACATTGAGTGTAGTGAGAAGGAAATGCATCTTCTTTTGCCATATTCGAAAGACCACTCCCTCAAACTTGTCTAACTTTCCAAACTTTGAAGTCATCTCACGCACCGATGCACTCGTCATAGTTCACCAGAAATACTCTTTAAGAATGTTGTAGATTCGGTGTAACTCTCGATCGTAACGTACGGTGAACTTGGATAATGACTGAATCGCGCACAAGAGCACTTTCCTTAAAGAGTATTTTGACCCTTATCAAAAGCCTAGGGTTACACAAAATCTCTCGCAGGATAAGACAATCAAAGTTTCTCTCTTGTTCTAGGCTGAGATACAAGAGAAACAAATAGAGTTTCAGTGTTTTGTTTTGTGTTTTATCACCAAAGAGTTTCTGTCTTTGATTTTTGTGAATCTCTCGTCTTTTCTCTTTCTTTTTGTTTCTTACTTTGTTTTTCACGCACAAGAACAGAGTATTTATAATGATCAACATGTCTCATCGTACGTTTGCAACCGTACGTTACAACGCGCAACCACTTGAAGAGTTGTGATGATTAGAAAATAACCAATCGTTAACTAAAATAGTCAATATTAACCGATCATTAACTTAAATAATCAACATCGTGCTGGTGGTATAGATGAATGGTATGGTAAGAAAGGAAAAGCATGTAACACAGGTCCAGGCATGTCTGTTGATCAATGTATGATATCTCTTTTAGCAACACTTTTCTTCAATCCTATCCGAATTGCTATTACTTTTTTAGGTGTCATTTATCAATACTATTAGACGGGGTATTAAACTCATATTTTAGAAGATTTTAAAGTATTCTTAGAATCACTTGTTATTCAATTGATGATTTTTAAAATTCTATTAAAATCCTATGTTATTCAATTAGAATTTAGATAAACTCTTTTAGAATGATTTACAATCTCTTGTTATTCAATCCATAATTTGTAAAACTCAATTAAAATCTATTGTTATTCAAAATATTACAACTTTTTTAAAAGAGCTACTTTGAATGATTTTAAAAGACTTTGTTAGTTTTTTTAGGTGAAAAATGTGACTCATACAATCACACCCCTTAAGGTGGGATTTTGAAGATTTCCAAAAAAAAAAGGTCAAACCAAATTGCATCTTCCACCTACGTACATGACTCTGTTTTTGGTCATAGCCACTACGTTTTCCCGTTTCGTGAACGTTAGTGCGACAATAGATGAGGGCTCATATCTTCCTACTGAACCACTTGTACCTTCGTTTGCAAAATAATTCCCCAAAAGCTTCTTTCAATACGACATCAGAATCGCAACCAAAACAATCAGAGTCATTACTGTCCAAATTTCAGCTTTTTATCAGAGAATGAAGTGTGAGATCCGGTGGGAAGCTTAATGATGTTCAGTTATTGTTTATCAAAAGGCCATTTCATCACTCAGAAAACCCACAAGGATCTTCAAACTTCTGCATCGGTTTATGAACCCTCCCTGCAATCACTCTACATAGCACAACTGCTTTCAATGAACCTATGTTCATTCTCTGATCGGTTATTTCAATACATTCAAGAGCTGTAGAGCTCGTTGATACTGTGAGAACCCCTTTAATCCCAGAAGGTCTCGTTTTAGGACTGAACCCATGTCTTAAAATATGACAAACTCCACATTGATCCGAGAAACAGAGGTTTGAAGAGCTGTTACTGGAACCGAGAGCGCAAGAAAGAGTGGTACCACGGAACCCAAGAAACTCGTTCCCATCAGCCATACACCGCGAGTGTTTCTTCGAAAGCTTGTTCGCTCTTATTATCACAAGTTCTCTGTAATCCTCAAACTCTGCTACAACTCTTTGCAAATTTTGTATTTTCAAGATGGCCGATATGTTGTTGTTCCCTTTTGCTTTGCCAAGCTTGTGAGAATAGCCTGTATTTCTCTAGAACCATGCTTTTAACAATCTTCTTCAACAATGGTTCACGAGTAAATCTCTGCATATTCATATTTTAAACAATGGCTACGCCAAGCTCTTGTAATAAACTGTTCCTTTTGGTAAACAATATTCATATTTTATCAAAAAGAAAAGAAGATAGATGATATGTTTTGAAATATTCTAAAATCACTTACAAAATCTCACATATTCTCATTTCATTTTCATTTTCTTTAAATTAAAATCTCTAACAAACCATCAAATCTTCTAAAATCTTACTCAAATCTCTCAAAATCCTAAAATATTAAAATCTAACCAAATCCTAGAAAAAACAAGTTCAATACCCCCTCTAAAAGTACAAGTGAGTTTCTTTCCAGTTGACACCTCAGCTTCTGTATTGAACCAGAAGCTCTGACACATCAGTAAAAATAAACAACCAATAAAATTATAACAATTAATACACATCATATTTTTTACGAAAGGGAGAAACGATGCTCGGTTTATTTTTATTACTCTCCGTTTATACGATGGTCTGACTGCACGTTTAATCAGTCAATGAATTACTTCTTCTTCTTCTTCGTTGCTGTTTATACCATAGTCCGACTGTGTTTGTGGGTTTAGCCAATCGACGGTTGATTTATTATTTTTTCTCGCTATTTATTCCATGGTCTTCGTGATTTGGTGGAAATAGGGATTTATTCGATTTGATTGATCTGATTACGACTCTGGGCCTGCACGATGAAAGATGCATCTTCACATATCGCCTACCATGAGAAGCATTACGAATTCAAGCAGAAATGAGCCAGTGAGTTTATTGAGTCGATCTAAGTTGCTGCTCGTCTCAACTCTTACAGATCTATCTTTCTCCGCCACTGCTTCCTCCTTAAAAATGGTTTGTAAATTTATTTTTACTCTAAGATTGTTCGATAAGGGTAAGGAGAGAATTGAGGTAAGAAATTTTGATTTGTAGAGTTGGATATGTGAGATAGTGCATGCATCATATGTGTTTTGGTATTTTGTATAGGACTTAATTTGTATTGGATCTTCTAAGTCATCTGAGTATGAGCAATTCAAGGAACTAAGTATTCTCTGTTTTGTGTGTTCGTAAGTTTATTTTTACTCTAACATTAGTGTAAATTTATTTGTTCTCTTATTTTTACTCAGCATGTTCACGATGTGCGTATCAAATGCATGTGCTTCGTGGAATGAGATGCTTGTGGATACTTAAGGTCTCTTTATTAGCACCTATAGCGGAAGACAAGTTTGTTTTGTTCTTTTATGTTTTCGTTTAGGTGATTTGGTTTAAGTGCTTCAGGTATCACTTGGAGATTTAGGGGCTTGAAAATCAAGTCTTGTGCTGCGTTTTGTAAAATATCAGTTTGTTGAATTCCAGGTTGGTGGATCTCTCTTCCTCCGTCTCTTTGTGTGTCTTGTGACATTTGGTTTTGTTACTTCTATAATGATTACTTATGTGATGCAATATGATCCCTCCCTCTCTCTCCGCTGGTTGTTTCTTTAATCTATTTTTTGAACTCCCATGAGTCCCATCCGCTGGTTTGTGTAGAAAATTGCTTTGTTTATCACCTAATAGAAAGTGACTTTGTTGAAGAAGGAAACTATTGCAAGGTTGGTAGTTTAACCTGTCTCTGTTGTATACTTCTATGGTTTTCTTATTTCGATTGTGGTGATATTATGATATGAAACTATATATTCCTTCTTACGCATGCATTTCAAGTTTACCATAGAGGGACCAGAAGGAGGTTGCACAGACAAGAAGTGAAAGATGCTATGATGATGAAAAACGAAGAAGCATGACCAGCTGAATTGGTGGTGTGGTCGCAGAGGAAGAAGAAGATGCAAAGGAGAAGAAACGTGACTTGGTCACTAAAGGAACAAGGCCATTTGCCAAATTAATATTATTGTAGTAAAGGCTCATATATGTAAATGGGTATGTTTATTTCACTTTTCTGTTAAATAATTGTAATTCTTTATTTAACTCTACAATTTTTGAATAATTTATGTAATTATTTATTTAAATTTGCAATTTTATTTACAGAATTAATATTAAAGAAAAATTGAATAAACTAAGTGACAAGAACAAGTATAAATATGTAATATGTTGTAAGAGATAAATTATGTGAGTTTTAAGAAGACAAATGTTGAAGTGGTCATATTTACAATGTAGACATCAAAGAGTAATCTATCTTACTGTTCTTAAGGGTTTGTGAGTGAGAAACAAATCAAGAACAAATGGTTGAAATCCCTAAACTTATTTTTAGGATAATAAAATTAAAATATATTCAACAGCAAAATTTATGAAATAAAAAACTCAAGTATCTAATAATAACAAAAAAAAAAACAAAGTTACTATTGAAATTATCAAAAAAATTATGAAATTTGATTTCAAATAGCATAAATTTATGAAACTTATTTTTAAATAACATATATTAAATTATGAAATCGAAAAAAAAATGAAATAAAAATCTAACCCGCGGCATAGCGCGGGTCTAACCTAGTTTTCTTAAATTGTTTAGGAAAAAATTTAATTGGTTTTTCTTTTCTTTTTTGAAGTATATAGTTATCAATATCTTCTAAATGTAGGTTGGATATTTTTATTTTTTTGGATATTTGAAGTATATAGTCTCGTCGCCCTGATCATCATCATCAGTCATAATTAAAGATTGTCTTAAAGCAGCTTATATAAAACAATCTCGTACCTACAAAAACGCATTAAGTTATTATTACCGAGATTTATGAAATATAGCATTAAGTCATTCTTTCATCAACCGCTTATTCACCTTCGAAGAAAATTGATATTCCATTTATGAAAATATAACATTAATTGATTTTGTATCATATACCATTTTCCTTTGGTGGATATCTCTAATGTAGATCCGGTATTAACAAATCTGAAGTTACTCATTTACATTACCCTCCTCCAGCTTGGTTGAACAAACTCAAGAGAACTTCTGATTAATTTGTAACAAGAAGTATTTAAATAGATTAACACTTGGGAAAAATTGATGTATTAATATTGGATTTTGGGTTAATAGGGAAAATGGTTCCAAAAGTTCAGCTGATTTGATCTTGCGGAAAACAGTCAGGACTGCAACTGTGGAACATCATCTGTAAGTCATGCACTTCGTACCACCATAATGGTCACAATCAGGGGCGTTGAGTGTTGTGGGTGCCAATGACATCAATACAATTTTAAAATTATTTTAATTTACATCAAAATTTTAGATATATATCCGTTTGAACCCAACTAATTGTGAGTTTGAATCCATTTGAATCCATCAAACAATTTAATTAAATGGATGTTCAGACGAGTTAAATTAAAAACAATTTAATTAAATGGATGATGGGTTAACAGATGAAATTGTTTTTTTAATTAATTGGATGTTCCAAAAGGAGTATACTCATAAAATGTACTTACTTAATAATGAAAATGCTGTTTTAGACTCCGATAAGGTCAAATATGAAAAATTGTGTCCATACGAGTTTGAGTTCATCTCAAAATATTCGTTTCAATGATTTATTTGTCTTCAATGTAATCAATATCATCATCATCATCATCACAGCACCTATTATACAATTTGGGTGCTCTTTTAAATACTTAGAAAAAGCACTATTATACAATTTGGGTGCTCTCTGAAATACTTAGAAAATGGTAGCACCTATTACACAAATTGGGTGCTCCTTAAAATACTTAAAAAAAAACAGTGCAACAAGATAGGTCAGGTAATAGTAAATCCAATTTTGACCACCGATCGTCTAACCTTCTTCCTCACTGTTGTTGTCACGGTTGTATTAGTGTTGTTACCATTAATTTTGGACTGCCTAGCATGTATCTCATGAGAAAGAATCATGAAAAACCTAGATCCATGGTACATGAGTGATGCTTTGTGGCCACTCAACACATAAAAAATAGCAAGTGCCAGCGGTATAGGCGACATATTTCAGTCTGACAGCTCGGATGAAGGAGTTGAAAACAACTCTGGACGGAGACACCAGATAGCCTGAATCCATCAGCCAAACACAATAACCTTGTGCATCTAAAATAACCAAAATAAAAAAACTATTATCATTATCAACACATGCCCATATACATTACAAATTGCACTCAAGTATGTAAAACACTTACATCCTTGTACACACTAGAGAGAGTAGGATGAGAGTTAAATAAATCAAGGCTCCCACTTCCAACAAAATTAGCTTTATATCCAGATGTTATAGTCTAGTAGACTTTGAAACAAAACAATGGAAACCAAATTTACATATATACCACGGCGAAGTAATAACGGCTATTATAGAATTCCTTACATCCACAAAAAGGACAAGATGATATATTCAACGGTAGAAAAAGAGAGAAAATAAGAATGACAATAAACAGATGAGAACCAAAAAAAGGAAATCAAATAAAGAAAAGAGTGTAACAGTGTATGGAAAACTATAAAAAAAAAAACAAAAAAACAACAACTTACAAATTTGAGATAAAAAAATGATGAATTTTCAAAATATCATTTAAATTCTAAGGGGCGTGTATTCAATATGACATTTTAAGTGATTTGTGAAAAAATTACAAATCATATGTTATTCAATTATGGATTTTAAAAAGTCTCCTGAAATTTATTGTTATTGAACTAATGATTTAAAAATCTACTTTAAAATCCACTGTTATTCAAAACAATTTGTGGATTTGGATTTTAATAAGTTTTAGGGATTCTGGAGGATTTGAGAGGATTTGTTTAGTTAAAAATACAGAAATCCAAATCTCAACATTTTAGGTGAGATTTAAAAGAATTTTATTATAAATCATATCAACTTCCCTAAAATCTATCAAAATTCCAAATTTCCTAAATCTCATCAAATCCTCCAAAATCATTGTTTGAATACACCCTCCTAAAATTTTGTTTGACTTTTGAATATAATAATAAAGTTTTGTTGACCTGGACATTTCAGACATGCTTCGTTAAAAAAAAAAAAAAAGCGTTGTGCCACAATGACTTTTCAATATTATGGCAAACAAAACATATATATACATATATACATAATTAATTAAAAATAAAAACTTATAAAATATTAAAGGTTTAAATACAACAATTACGATAAATTACAAAAATTAGAATTAAATATAAAATTAAAACAAATATAAAATACAAAATTATTATTAAATAAAAATTAAGTGATATTATACTACCAATAAACAAAATACTAAGTTAGATTACATTCGGTAAATGCCAAATATATATGTTATTGTTTCAAATGATTAGTTTTTATATCTTATAATAATTTTGTATTCAATAATAGTAATTATTGTTTAATTTTGTTGATAATTATAATTCTATTTAATTATAGTTTTTAAATTTCATATTTATTTTAGTTTAGTATTTAATCATAATTTTTGTATTTAAAATAGTTGTTATAGTTGTATATTTAATAATAATTTTTTATTTTAACTCATAATTTTGTACTTATATAATAGTATTTGTTTTAGTTGTTTATATAATAACTATTTAGTATTTTATAGGTTTTGTTTGCTACAGTATTGAGATGTTACCTTGCGCAACGGTCCAATTCATCTCTCTAATCAATCTCTATATGATAGAATACATCTTTCAGCAATACAAATCTTTGTGTATATATGATATGGTACATTCCTTGTGAAATGCATGCGCAATGTCACACAGCTCTCACTAGGCTTCAGATCGGTACATAAGAGTATCACAAACTAAAGAGGTGTTACATACACAAGCAGCTGCCACTCCATAAACAAAACTTAAGAAGGGGTTAAAGAGAGTGAAAAAAACAACTTCCCTGCTACATATATTCTCACTAAGAAGATGTCCGGTATACAGAGGCGGAGGCAGTGTGTTAGCATGGGGTCAATTGACTCTTATGGATTTACAAAAAAAAAAAAATTACTTGTATTTTTAGAAAAAAAATCAGAAAAAATCATGAAAATATGTATATTGACCCCTATAAAATAGTGATAAATATGTTTATTGACCCCCACGAAAAAAAATTAATAGGTTTTGATTATCTAAATTAATAGTGTCAAGATGTCGTCTGGTCCCACATTGTAATGTGCAAGTGACCTGTTGTCCTTTAACAACCCAACTTTTCCACTTAACTTCTGTTTGCTTGGTGGAATTAGGGTCTCCCCAGCTATTTTCTTCTTCAAAGTTGCCACGGTTTGCGATAGCGACTCCACTACGATGTCTTTGACATGTAAGTTTTCAACAAAAACCACAACTGTAGAAAAACCCTGCAAACGTACGTATGTTACTGCTAATCAGATACAAGTCAATTAAGTCGATCGGAAGGGCAAAAAAAAAAAAAAAAGGAAATGCAAGAGTCGGAAGAAAACAATCACCGGATGTCGTGCAAGAAATTGGTCTTCTGGAACAAGGACTGACTCTGGTAGAGGTAGTGGTGGAAGAGGAGTGATTCCGGCTATACGTGAGGCATGTTGCGCCATCTTGATTAAAGTGGGCGGATTCTCAATGTAAGGCTCCTCCATTGAAGGGGGTGGAAGCTGAACGTAAGGCTGAAGAAGAACAAGCTGAGATCGCAGTGACGGCATACGTGGCGGCAGTTTTTTTTAGATGAAAATTATTACATTCTTCGTCAGCCATGGGAGAAAAACCACCCAGATAAGTATACATACCCTATTCCTCGAGACGAGGAAGAAGACGGAAAAACCCTCAATAACAATGGGCATAGCAGGCAGGTCGTCGTCGTCGTCTATGGATGGCTTTACTATACACGCATGCCGATCGAAATAATTAAACAAGCGATGACTTGGCTTCAAAAAGTCAAACAGAGGGTTCTTTGTCGTCGTATCCTCCTCCATTCTCTTGTTCAAATCCAAGTAAAAACCGATACCATACCGAATTACAAACTGCGCAGTGAGGTGAATAATATCAAGCTCCTTCTGAGTGACCCCTTCAGGGAGTCTATACTCAGGGAGTGTAAACGTGACCACAGGGAGTCTATACTTGGGAGGTGCGCCTGGAGGGGGACCCCTGACTAGAGTAGGAGGCGTAGGAGGACCCTTAAGAAGATCGGGTGGTCCACACTCAGTCTCAGACTCAGCTTGAGTATCCTGAGCTCCTCCATCCTCCTGAGCACGGTATTCTCCATCCTCCATGATTGAGCCATCTGCCGCCGGATCTTGTTTTGAATTATTCTGCGACATTTTTTTTATTTTTCTACAGTTCAGAACCAAAAATACACTAAATTATCAAATCTTAAGAACAAAAAAATAACCCCCAACAATCTATCAAATCTCACAGTTCAGGCGCAAGTACGTACTGAGAGATAAGAAAAAAGATATCCACATGAAAAAAAAAAGATATATATCTTCAAGGAACAGCCCTTACCTCAGCAACTCGACAAGGAACAGCCCCGCCGCGAGAAAACAGCCTTAACTTGATGCACACGATTTCAAAACCTAAAGCTTAGAGCACAAGATTCCAAAACCTAAAGCTTAGAGAAACCCTCCTTTTATATTTTACGAACAAAACTCGTGTTCTTCTTCCGGTTTCCAGTGGGCCATTTACTAATTGGGCTTATATTTTCGATCCATAAAATTGTGATAGACAACCGACTGAACTTGATAGAAAAAATAAAGCAAACTTTTTTTTTTTGACATCCTCTAGATACATGCAACTCCGCAAAGGAGATATATGATTCAAATAATGGCCACTTCTAATTAATCTTGGACACCATTAAAGCTGGCTGCTGGTACTGGTTATCATCAGTCTCTTTAATGAAACTTCACGCATGCATGGGTCTACTCTACTTTTGGAAACGCTTCTCTCGCCATAATTTTGGCCACATACAACAACCCTCACCTATCAACGCATTTGCTAATAAACTATCGCCAATCTGAAAGCCTTGTGTGATTCGAAATGATTTGAAACTATTTCTAATACAACTTTTCATAGCCGTCTAACAACAACAACAACAAATTAGATTTCCCATGCCATTAATAAGGAACTTTTCATGTTTAGACATGAAAGTTCTAACATACGATCACTGCCAACTGAGAAATTTCACCTTCTTCATTTAGGGTGTATTTGGATTCAAGATTTTGGAAGACTTTGTGAAATTTAGTAAATTTTTTATTTTAAAAGATTTGAGTGAGACTTCACCTTCTTCATGATTAACTGTTTTGAACATATTAGAGAAAACTGTTAAAAAAAAAAAAAGTCATAAACACAAGTAATATATTTTTGGGGTCCAACAAAAAAAAAAAGAAAATCATAACAAGAGCAAAGTGAGACCATTTTAACGTAATATATGTGGAACGCCAAACGCGTATTTTGGTAATGATGTTCTATGCGCTCCATGGCAACGGCATACACCTACACGCTACTATTTTTCGCACGTGCCAAAGTCGGAGCCTACCATTGTCTTTCTCTAGTCTAGCTACTTTATATTTTGCTGCTCCATACATCCATCTCTTTTACTAGGACACACTTCTATAAAGTATTAAAAAAATAGTAAGCAAATGATATTTTAGACATTTGACTACGTTCTTGTAGTATTCTTTTTTGTGCAATTTAATTTACAAAAGATTGATGAGAACATTCATTTTCACTTTTTATGTATGTATTGTACATGTTTTGTGGTATGGATGATTGATATCTGAAAAAGCAAAACATAGGCATACAATACAGGTCCATGGATGTCTGTTCAATGTATATGATGTCTCCTTTAGCAACACTTTTCTTCAATCCTATCGGCTATCGGATTTGCTATTACTTTTTTGTTGGCATTCATGTTCTTGATTGTTTAGGAAATTTTAATTAAGTTTTTTGAAATAAGTTTCCAATTTCTGCTAGTACAAGCTAAGAAAAAATAAAACTTACTATTAAGAATCAGCTTTATAGTTCATCACCATACATTAATTAAGTCAAATTACACTTCCATCTACACATTCACACATACATAATACATTATTATTACATATATACACACATATGAAATATCAACTAATTTTAAAGTTTATTATTAGTAGTGATATACGTTCAGAGTAGCTAGACAACTATAGACATAATGATTCACATTTTTTTCTTCTAATGAGTACTTGATGATCTAATAATGTGTGTGTGTTAACGGCTGGAAAATATATATATACAAAGAGAGAGGGGGACATAATAGTTCATAAAGGTATTTCCTTTATAGTTTATACAGAGAATGTGGGATAATCATGGAGCCGCGCGTACTAATCACATCAGTCATTCTACTATTCTTCTCAATACCAACATAAAATAAAGTAGAAGTAAGGCTTTTAACTTTAATTAACTTTTTCTACTCCAGCTCACTCCTGTCTACTGCTGTACTGCAACTATTATTATTTCGAGTGAAGCATTATTTCATTAATTTATCTTTTAGAATGTAATTTACTTAAAATTTGGTATAAAAATTTAATTTCGTTCCTTACGGGAATACGAAAAAAAAAAAAACAACAAATAGAAGTATAATGCAATTGTTTGAGATAAAAATTGGCATAAGTAAGTTCACTTTCGTTATAAAGAAAGTGCATGAATGTATGTGTCTGCAAGAGCCTTCTCTTTTGTACATTTGTCATCATTATTCTCATTTTCTGTATATTTCCAAACATTTCTATTTCATTTAATTCAACATTGATTATAATTAACGTTACCAATTAATGAAAACAGATTCTTATAATCAATTGAAAACAAAATAAATTGTTGATAACCAAACAAATAAAATGGGGATATTAATAGTGAGATAACGATCATAGAGAATAGTCCAAAGGTCCAACTTAGGAAGCGGAATCTTCTATCAACGTCTCTCATCACTCTCCTTTTCTTGCTTTCACACTCTCACACTTCTCTCTCTCTCTCTCTCTCTGTTCATCAATCTCCGCAAAAACTATTCTTGATTTCTCCCTTACCAAAAAAAGTTAATTCTTGTCCAAATTCTTTCATTGATTCCTCGGAAATGTCGGTGGGATCACTTTTGTTCTTGGTTCTTCTTATCTGGAACTTCAATGGCGAATTGAATGCTCTGAACGACGAAGGCTACGCTCTTTTGACTCTCAAGCGTTCTATCTCAAGAGATCCAGATGGTTCTTTGAGTAACTGGAACTCAGAGGATCAAGACCCTTGTTCTTGGAATGGAGTCACTTGTGATGATCACAAGGTTGTTGTCTCTCTTAGCATCCCAAGGAAGAAACTTGTAGGTTATCTTCCTTCTTCACTAGGTGTACTCACTAATCTCCGTCATTTGAATTTGAGAAGCAATGAGCTTAGTGGGAACTTGCCTGCTGAGCTTTTCAAGGCTCAAGGGCTTCAAAGTTTGGTTCTTTATGGTAATCTCTTATCTGGGTCTCTTCCAAATGAGATTGGTGACCTAAAGTTCCTGCAAATTTTGGATTTTTCTCGTAATTCTCTTAACGGGTCGATCCCAGAATCGGTTTTGAGGTGTAAGAGGCTTAGGAACTTTGATTTGAGTCAGAACAATCTCACTGGTTCTGTTCCTAGTGGATTTGGTCATGCTTTGGCTTCTTTGCAGAAGCTTGACCTTTCTTCTAACAATCTCAATGGTCTTGTTCCTGATGATTTGGGGGACTTGACTAGATTGCAAGGAACCCTTGATTTGTCTCATAACTCGTTTAGTGGCTCGGTACCAGCTAGCTTGGGGAATTTGCCTGAGAAAGTTTATGTCAATCTAGCTTACAACAATCTGAGTGGACCTATCCCACAAACGGGTGCTTTGGTTAACAGAGGTCCAACTGCGTTCTTGGGGAATCCGAGGCTCTGTGGTCCTCCTTTGAAAGATCCTTGTTTGTCAGATAAAGACACTTCTCCAGCTTCTCACCCTTTTGTACCTGATAACAACGACCACAGTGGAGTTGAGTCAAAGAAAGGAGAAGGTTTGAGTATAACTGCTATTGTTGCAATTGTGGTTTGTGATTTCATTGGAATCTGCATTGTGGGATTCCTCTTCTCTTGTTGCTACTTAAAGATTTGCGCGCGACGTAACAGCGTGGATGAGGAAGGATATGTGTTGGAGAAAGAAGGGAAAGATAAGAAAAGTTCTTTATGTTTCGGAAGAGAAGGATCAGAGTCACCTTCTTCGGAAACACTTGAGCCACAACGACAGGATCTTGTTCTGTTGGATAAACATATGGCTTTGGATTTAGATGAGCTGCTCAAGGCTTCAGCTTTCGTTCTTGGAAAAGGTGGGAACGGGATTGTGTATAAAGTTGTTCTTGAAGATGGCTTAACTGTAGCTGTTAGGAGGTTGGGAGAAGGAGGATCTCAAAGATGCAAGGAGTTTCAGACAGAAGTTGAAGCAATTGGGAAGCTAAGGCATCCGAATATCGTCAGTCTTAAAGCTTATTATTGGTCAGTCGAGGAGAAGCTTCTCATCTATGACTACATTCCAAACGGAAGTCTTGCCAATGCACTCCATGGTACGTACTTAAAAAAACCTTTATCATAATGCTCTCATATTGTTGTTTCTCTGTGTTGAAACTCAGTTTTGTATTGTGTCTAATTGTTAGGGAATCCTGGAATGGTGTCATTCAAGGCGCTGTCTTGGGAAGTACGGTTAAAGATAATGAGGGGAATCTCAAGAGGGTTGTTGTATCTTCATGAGTTTAGCCCCAAAAAGTATGTTCATGGATCTCTGAAGCTCAGCAACATACTCTTGGGACAGGATATGGAGCCTCATATCTCGGATTTTGGACTCATGCACCTCACTAGCATTGCCGGGACATTGGAATCAACCGCAGTTGACCGACCATCCAGCAAGAGCGCCTCATCGATCGGACCATCTACAAACTTGAGCTCATTTTATCAGGCTCCTGAAGCGGCGAAAGCAACAGTGAAGCCATCACAGAAATGGGATGTATACTCATTCGGGGTGATCTTGCTAGAGATGATAACGGGAAGGTTACCTATAGTTTTTGTTGGTAAATCGGAAATGGAGATAGTGAAGTGGATACAGATGTGTATTGATGAGAAGAAAGAGATGTCAGACATTTTGGATCCTTATTTGGTGCCTGATGACACAGAGATTGAAGAAGAGGTCATCGCCGTACTGAAGATTGCAATGGCTTGCGTTAGTACTAGCCCCGAGAAACGACCACCGATGAAGCACATCGCTGATGCTTTGACCCAAATTTGCCTTCAGTGACTCACATAACAAAATTGTTGCAAGTCAAAAGTGTGAGTATGTCTAATTGTTGTGTCTCACGTTCCCTTGTAATATCAAAATGTTGTATGTTACTTCAAAATATAGTATCTTTGTAACATAGCTTTACTCTTATAATTTGCAAGGTACAACAGTTCATACTATATATGGATAAGCTTGATTTGGTTAACACAACTTATGATAAATGGGATACTGATATGGTAAGTCCTTATTTATAGAGTTCAATTCAATCTTAGAGAAGGAGAATAGTTTCTCTGATACTTCTATGATTAAAAGGGCAATGTTGGACTGAAATTAGGAGGCTGAGTCCCAATTAGAATCCTTTCCATCTCTTCAGCAGTTGACATGTTCCCTCCCTGTTTTCACAATAACTTAATAATATTAACACAAATCTATTAATAATATTTGTATAACTTAATCATGTATTCATGTCATATGTGAGTGATAATTACCTGAAATATATCCGTTGGCTCAATGTCGAAAGAATTAAGGTCGTAGTAAGCACTTGCCGCAGAGAGTTTCGTCGACAAAAACTGCAGACAGGCACGAGGCCAGAGCATAAAGACATTTAATTATTATTGGTTTATTATTAAAAAAAGTTTTAAACCAAAAAAAGAAATGGTTAATTAAGAGTGAAATGGCCTAACCTCGATTTGATTCTGGAGTGATCGAACATAATCTATGATGACATCGAGCATCACTGCCATTCCCATTGTCTGCATCATCATCACGTTTGCGTGTCATTGAAAAGAATAAACCCATTTTTAATGAAGACAAAGAAAAACTTTGTTATACATTGGATTATTTAAAGGGTCCCTTATTTAATTAAAACTATCTGTTCATTTACGCAAGTAACGCTGCCATAACCTCTGTGATAAAAAATTTGGCGTCCCGTATAGACGATTTAATGATTTATAATTATTTATACGTACTTCACTCATATGATTCATCGAAATATATTTTAATAGTTAAACATATTCTGAGCTTTACAGATTAGTATTTAAAAATGAGTTTATTTATAATGAGTTTAAACTATTAAAAAGATAGCATCAGAAAACTTGGCATTATGTCGAATTTTTCTAGAACTACTTAGCTAAGGAGATTTGTTGTTTTAATTTGAATTATTAAACCAAAAATTAGGGAGTTGTAGACGCAAAATGTTTAATCACCTTGTAGCAGCCTGGAACAAGGTCTTGTAAGCATTTCAGCCTTTCATTAATCTTCTCTCTTCTTACCTTTATGCATTCAACAAAGAATTCAAGACAAGCCATTTTTTCAGTTTCGATATATATATATATATATATATAAATCTAAAGAAAAGTTAGTTCTGTTGTACGTTTGAGTATGTATTTGTAGAATTACCCTTTCAGCCAAACTGTGGCTATCAGTAGCTTGACCTCTCTTAGCTCGGACATGCACGACATCTTTTGGCTTCTGATGAGTCTCATCTTCATTCATGGTTTCTACCTCCTCCAACCTCTTTCTTCTTCTCTTCGACCCACTCTCTTTTTTATTGCCTTTTCTTCCCGAAACACCTGCTAGTTCTAACAACGATGATTTTGGGAACAAATGTATATATATGCTTAGTTGATGATTATGAAAAGATGTTGTCACACCAACAAAAAAAGAAAAGAAAAAAAAAACCGTCACCGTGCAATGAATTTTGTGAGAAGTGAGAACTATTGGGATGGGCATCAACTAAAGCTCCATCAGAGAAAAGCATGAATCTGGAAGGAGTAGAAGCTGGTGAGTCCAAATTTATTAGCTCTGGATTTTGGTTAGTTCGTGCTAAGAAAGGATTAAGACCAATGTTATACAGATTATATTGCTCAAACCGTGCCATTAGAGACACCCTACTACAAATCAAAATGTTAAAATTTCTCTCTTGAGCTTTGTATTTTCTTTTCTTTCTCTAGGACATAAAACTTGCATTGAGTTGTAATTGTTATATAGATAGAGATTTTGACGGGATCAATAATTTATATTATTAGTTTTAGTTTTTTTAAATGGTATGGTTATTTGCGCCTGTATTGTGTGACTTTGTGAGAATGAGAAAGAAACGTGTGAGACCAAAGAGACACTTCGTAGCTAGGTTTCCATTTACCACTGTGCAGTAGATTTTGTGGGACCAATGTTCAATGTTAGATATATCTAACTTGCCGGGATCTTTTGAGTATCCCTTTTAATGTAACAAGTATGGTGCCAAATTGAAACAGAAGAAATTGCATTAATGATCGACGAGTGATCATCACAAGTTTGCATTATTAGGCTATCAAACAAAAACTTAAGTAGGACGACTTAAACATTATATTTAGCGGCTCGATCGGCTAGTTACCGAAAATATATACTTGAAAATGTTTTGGTAAGACTTAAAACTCGATATAATATTGTAAAAATAGACAAGAATGGTAAACAAAATATTTCATGATATAACTAACAGAAGGAATCAGTTTTCAAAGTCCTCTTCTCAAAATAGGTTTGGGTGGTTGGAAGGATCTTAAGAACCTAGAGTGGATCACTGATCCAATATGCGATTACTTCTCACCGAGACTAGTGTTTAAGATTAACGTTAACCTCACAACATGTGATTAAAATTTTCAATCAAATGTTTTTAAGTATAGAAATTAAGAAATTTGACTTTGATGACATGGATATGATTGTGAGGAGGCAGAAAAATCCAAGCCCATCTTTATCGATAAAAGATTAGCTTCGCTACTACTTTTACCATTTTTCTTACATCAATAATGAGGCAACTATCCAATTTACAAAAAAAAAAAAAAAAAAAAAAAAAAAAAAACTATCCAATTTACTAATCGTTCTATGTTGGGAATATCTCGCTTTCACATTGATCTTATTTTGTTTTCCCTGTTTGGCTTCTTACCTTACCGTAATATGTAATATGTATCCATCCACTTAAATGCGACATCAATTTAAATGTAAAAAAAGTAAATGTTTGTGGGCCATTCTCATATTATATAGATACTATTAAAATGATTTTCTTTTCAAAAAATACCATTATAAGTTATACTTTCCAAAATACCTTTAATATATATATATTTTTCAAAAATTTCCACAAACTAATATTACTTTCTAACATAGTTAACAAAAATCCAAAATTTTAAAATTTACATTTTTCAATATAATTTTTTGTGTTTATGATATATTTGGAAAACAAAATTTTTAGAGAATATATAAATTTAAGTTATATATAAATTCAATTGGGAGGCGGCAGAGAGATGGAAGCGGGCCCACGGAGGACGCCCAAGATCCACGGAGGTCAGAATTGTTTTGTAACTTCTTGGGTTGTGGACTGGGCGGTAGATGCTAGCAAAATGCATGATCCTGACTCATGTTTTGCATTTGCTGGCAACATGCAAGATAAGAAACAATGCTCCTCCAAGAGCGACGGTTTGAAATATCATTCATTTCAGTTTCCAAGACCCTCATCTTGTCATGTAAATCGTCTGGCCTATCATGAACTGGTGTCATAAGAATTTCAATCATCTCAGACCTCCATGGTTTTCAAGCACATTTTTAAGTTGTTCAGGTTGGAATGACATCATTTGACTCAACATTTTAGCAAGAAAAACTAAAACATGTAACTCAACCATACCAATCTTCTCCACTCCTCCCTCATCTTCCTGCTTTTCCAATTGAGCAAGAAGATCAAAACCCCCTCGAGAACAGTCTCAGAACTAGCATTAGCATTTTTAGTCAGCTCTTGGTAAGGCTTTGATATTGCTATATACACTGGCGGATCCAGAACATAATTCTACATGGGACACAAACTATAAATGACAATTAATTAATGAGAAAAAATCTTTAAAACAAGACATGAAAAAGGGATTGAACCCAAGACATTAGATACAGCATGGGGTAACCTTAACTAACTCACCTAGAAACATTCAATTGGCCATTGCCATTTGCTAAATTTCTTAAATCTGTATAGGACACGTGCCCTACCAACCTTCTGAGTAAATGCGCCCCTGGCTATATATACCCATTAAAAAAGTCGACAGTAAAAAGAGAACTTGTATTGTTAGAAAACTAAAATTTATTTTTCAAAAATACCATGAAAATATTTTTTTTCTTCTTTCATACATACCATAAAACTAAAACTACTTTCAACTTTCAAAACTATATCCTAAATCTAAAATAGTTAACCCAAAACCAAAAATTTAAATTTTACACTCTTGAAAATCAATTTTTATTTTCCTACTTTTTTATAAAATAAATCTTATAAAATTTATAATGGTATATTTGAAAAAATCTCATAATTACCATTAAACTTTTTTTTTTCCACTAGAACTGCATTTATTGATTGGTGAATGTTGGATGATAACAAACATGAGAACGGATAATAAATTTAATGGTATTGATTATCTTCATTTATCAATACCATTAAACTTATTATTTACAGAAAAGTATTATTATAAATTTTATTTTTCAAAAATACCATGAAAATATTTTTTTTTCTTCTTTCATACATACCATAAAACTAAAACTACTTTCAACTTTTAAAACTATATCCTAAATCTAAAATAGTTAACCCGAAACCAAAAATTTAAATTTGACACTCTTGAAAATCAATTTTTATGTTCCTACTTTTTTTATAAAATAAATCTTTTGAGATACTTTTAGAAAATTAATATAATAATGATATATTTGGATAAAAAATAAAATATGGTTTTTTGAATAATGTTTGGTGTAAAATTTTTAGGGATCGATAAAATATTGTTGTTAACTTTTAATTCATCTAATTTCATATAAATTCACCAACTTGCAATAATAATTACAAAAATACATTGTGTTTAGATGATGAAATAAAATAATTGGTTAAATTATTGCAATTAATTGGGCCTAGTGTACTAATACAAATGCAGAAGAAATTACAAAAATGTTTACACATGCCTTTTTTGGCCCAAGTTGTTTTCAGCCAATGTAAAAAAACGGGAATAACAGGACATCTGAGACATTTAAGTGGATGGATACATATTACGGTAAGGTAAGAAGCCAAACAGGTGAATTGAACTATCAACTTGGAGCAAAATCCTCAGTTCCTCACTGAGCCAAGCCAAGTATTCCTAGTCCTAGATATGATTCTCTGTTAACCAGTTCATGATCCGATTAGAAAATTTTCATTATTGGTGGATAATATTGTCTTTAAAGCTTAGTTGTCTGCAAGAAAATTTTAATCAACGTGTCGTCATCGGCTCTAATGAGTCGGTGTAACAACACCATCGTAATTCCAACTTTAGATTATATCATTCAATCAACCACCTAAGCGTTTCCAGGAAAAGAAACTGATGGGCACGATTTACCATAACAACTTTCTAAGAAATCTTAATTTAGTATGCTGTCTCCACCCATGTTGTTCCTTTCTTCTTTCCATGTCTTCCTTTCTATCTTTTTACTTTTGTTTTGCCCCACTAAGCTTATCTTGAAATAGACATTGTGCTATTAATATATATATATATATATATATATATATATTTTGTAAACGAATTGATTTATATATGAACGAGTTGATTTATATGTTTCTCACATTATCAAGAATTTGAGAAGGAATTTATAGTTCCAAAGAATGACACGTGTTGTTTCAGAGTATCTTAATCCGAGATGGTGACTTCGCATATGATGAAGCTATTAGCTAAGAGTTCCACTGGTGCTAAGATTTGATTGATTTTCCATACGTCGAACTTAAATGCTTGTGTACTTTTTACAAGTTGCAAAGCCCTCTATCCTTTATTTATCTAATTACAAAATAGTAGATTAGTAGATTGATTGATATTTTTTTTATACTTCACTATTTTTTTTTTTGCCAAATAATTTAACAAGAAAATATATATGACATTATATTGTAAGGTTGAAAACACTAACTTTAAATTCACCCTGGGCGTTCGGCCAATAACCGGACAAACCGAACCGAACAACCCGAAAATGTCGGTTATCGGGACGAACCGAAGAGAGGAAGCAGAACCGGTCGGCAAAAATTAATTTGATAATCGAATTTCGGTTCGGTTCGGTAATCGGACCGATAGGTTAATGAAAATCCGCATAAGTATATAAGCCTAAACGTATGTATTAACCCTAATTTTCTCACTTCTTTCTTTCTTCAACGCCGCAGTCCGCAAGATGCGATTCTGAAAGCGAGAGAGAAGAAGTTCATCACTTCATACTGTCCTCCAATCTAATCTCGTTTATTCTCCTTCATCAACATCTTCTTCTACTTCTTTGTTCTAGAGAGTTCTACGGATACATCTGCGAACAGCCGAGAAATTCGTAAAGGTCAATTCTTTTGTTGTTCTTTGTTTTCAATTTCTTTGTGTTCTTTAGTTGTTTTTGGTTGTCAATTTGGCTATTTCGATTCGTTAGCAACATTTCATAAAAAAATTGCAACCCAAACCCTAAATTTTTTGAATCAAAAAATTTAGGCTTTGGGTTCCAATTTCTTTCTAAAATTTAGGTTTATCTTCTTAGTCAATTAGTTTATCTCTGATTCGATAGTAACCTATTAGCATATTCAAAATTGAAACCTGAAACCTAAATTTTTTTATTCAAAAAATTTAGGGTTTCGGTTTCAATTTTATTTCAAAATTTAGGGCTTATCTTCTTTCGTTGTTCTTTAGCTAACAATTAGTCTATCCCCGTTTCGTTACCATCTGATTAGCTTATTTAGGGTTTATTTTATATTTACTTTGTTTATGATCTTGTTTCATTATTTGCAACTTGTATTGTTGATTGTTATTATGTGTAACATCCATGTTCCGGGAATAGAGTTTGAGTTTGTTGAGTAAACCAAAGAGTGGATTTTAATTAATTTTGGTTTAATTAAATCTTGGTTTAATCTAATTAAACCAAAAACCCTGAATCTCTTTCTCAAAATCACGCCTCCTCTCAAGTTTTTGTGCTTTGGTCGACATTTTCATCAGAGGGAGGGAGAGAAAGAGAGATAAAACCTTGGTTATTTGGTGTAAAGGAGAAAGAGAAGGAGATCAAGCTTTTTCCTTAGAGTTAAGAGAGAGACAGAACTGTCAGAGTTTGGGGGAAGGAGGATCCGACTGGTCAAATCGTTTCGAAAGGTACTGATTTTTGGTAGGGTTGTAGATAAGAGATTTTCGTACACTCTCCTTTTTACAGAAGTGAATTTGGTTTAATATTTTAAGAGATATTGGCAGTTTCGTGGGGTGTTTCTTCTCATTCGCGGATTGAGACCAGCGGGTGTTACGGGGACGATTGCGGTTTTATCTATAATTTGATCGTGCTGAAATTTTGTGGGAAGCTTCTGGACGTATATACCTTGCTTTGCACCGGAGGGATTAGAAAGTTAACGGTTAGTTTTGATTTCGTGGTTTCACTTGTGAAGTTGTTCTTTTCTATTTTCTTGGCAGTTTGTTTTCAATATTTGTTTGTTGTTGTGATTGGTTGTAGGAACAAGTTTGGTTAATCTTGGATATTGGAAAGCCTCTCATTTGGTTGTATTTAGTTTTGTGAATCACTTGTTAAGGTAAGTGCAGGACCATGACTTATCTAAGCTGGAGATTTCTCTAATCTGGTTGTTTATGTGTTGTTTGGCTTGTTGATTGTTGATTGATGATTGTTGGTTGATGGTTGATGGTTAGAGATGTCTCTATTGCTTGTGTGTGTAGCCCAGTAGATGGGAGGATTGCCTTACTGAGTGTTTATTAAATACTCATGCATTGTAATATGTGTTTGTGGTGCAGGTAAAGCCAAAGTGTGACCGTGGAATCAGGGCGATGAAGAGGAGGATGTTCTAGTGGTTCGTTTGGTTGTCTGGCTTCTGTTAGGTTGCTAGAGTGGAGTCCTATAATGTTGTTCAGGATTGCTGGTTCTTTGGATGTTGTTTGGATCATTAGTTTGTGATTGGAATTAATATTGGCTATTTATATTTATTGGATATTGGTAATGTTTTCCGCTGATGATTGTGATTGTGGTTAGGTGGCTAGTGGGTATGTGACCACTAGTTGTAGTTTATTATTATATTATATAATATATTTATTATTTATTATCATTATTTATTATTATTATTTATTATTAAAAAAAAGGTCGGTCTTTTCATTATGAGCTAATGAGAGCTGTAAAATCATTTGTAGATGGCTGATGAAAATGACAAGGAGCCTACAGTTCAACCCAGACAAGAAGATGCAACTGCGGATGTTGCACCGAATGTATCTGGTAAGAAGCGTCGAAGACCTCCATCTGGTACTGATAAGCCACCGAAACCAAAAAAGAAGTATGCAAAAAGAGCATCGGTTTGGGAACATTTTCTGCAAAGGGAAGGAGAGTTAGATAAGAACTACTGTAAGTATTGTGCAGCAGAGATAGGTTGTGATAGTAAGACAGTAGGTACTAGCCCGATTATAGGTCACATTAATAGATGCAAGCAGTACAAGGATTGGGTAGAGAAAGACAAGCAGAAGGTTATAACGGGTGATAACAATGGGAATCTTAAGGTCATTAAGTATGACCCGATGGTGTTTAGAAGATCAATAAATGAGATAGTAGTAGTGAATGAGTTGCCACTCTCCTTTGTAGAGTCAGAGGATGGAAGCGGTTCTGCTTCAATGTCTTGCCAATGTACAATACATTCTCTAGGAGGACTAGTACTAAAGACATTGTGGCGATGTATCTGCAAAAGAAGGCAGCTCTGAAGAACTTGTTTAGTTTAGAGAAACAAAGGGTGTCTCTCACTACGGATATATGGACGTGTCCTACGACATCATACAGCTACATGGTGATCACAGCTCACTGGATTAATAGTGAATGGGAATTGCAGAAGAGAATTCTAAGCTTTAAGGTCATCACGGATCACAAAGGAGACACCATTGCAGGGCAGTTGCTGGATTGCTTAGATGATTGGGGAATTAAGAAAGTCTTCACGGTGACAGTCGATAATGCGAAGAACAATGACAAGGCTTTGGATGCTTTTAAGGTTCAGTTAAGGCTGAGAGGAGAGGAAGCATTAGTTAGAGATGGTGATTACCTACATATGCGTTGTTGTGCACATATCCTCAATCTGATTGTCGGAGATGGTTTGAAGAAGGTTAATCATCATGTTGTTGCTGTTAGAAATGCAGTGAAGTATGTTCGGTCATCATTCACTAGGTTGAAGTCTTTCGCATTGAGGTGTGACACAGGGAAAATGTGTAGAGGGAGTTTGCCACTGGATGTTTGCACACGCTGGAACTCAACGTATCTGTTGTTGAGTTCTGCTTTGAAGTTGAGGAAGGCTTTTGAGAAGATGGAAGCTGAGGACAAGTTGTCCTGTGATTATTTTGAAGAAGAGGATGAGAAAACAAAGGCTAAACGAGTTGGACCGCCGACTAGTTCTACTTGGGAGGAAATTGCAAGGTTGGTCAAGTTTCTGAAGATCTTTTATAAGTGCACCTTGATATTCTCTGCCTCCAATTCAGTTAGTTCCACTGTCTGTTACAATGAGATTGTCGACATTGAGAGGAATCTGATGACTAAGTGTACCAGTCCCGATGAGGACATCAGAAAGCAAGCACATGTTATGAGGGATAAGTTTGACAAGTATTGGGATGGATTGAAAAACATGAATCCGTTGGTGATTGTGGCCAGTGTCTTTGACCCTCGAAACAAGATGAAGTTTACTTCTCTCTGCTTTGACCAGCTGTATGGTAAGGATACAATCGAGTCTAGACACCTCAATGCGAAAGTTTCAGATGTTATGAAGAACTTGTATGAGCATTACAGTTACAAGGTGAGCACACCATAAGCCATCGAAGACACCCCAGGTTCTCAGCCAGAGTCTGCCGTCTTCGAGTTATCAGATGATGAAGATTGTGAGGGGATACTTTCAATATTCGACAAGGTGGTTGGGTTGAAGACTTCTGCAGAACACTACAATGAGTTACAACAGTATCTAGCAGAGAAACCTGAGCCGCGAGTAGAGAATAAGTTGGGGATGTCTTATGATGTTCTCAGTTGGTGGAGACGTAATAGCCTAAAGTATCCAGTCTTGTCAGAAATGGCTAGAGATGTTCTAGCAATTCAAGCCTCATCGGTTGCTTCAGAATCAGCTTTTAGTACAAGTGGAAGGGTCTTGGATCCTTACAGAAGCTCTCTAACTCCTTACATGGTTGAGGTATTGTTGTGCACCCAACAATGGTTAAAGAGCTCGTATAAAGGAGAAGCAGCCGTAGCAAACTTGGCCCAGATGTTGGAGGAATTTGAATTCTTTGAGTCTCTTAGTAAGTTTAACTTCTCTCGGTTTAGTTATCCTTTCAAATCTTTTGATATCTATAAGTTGTATAAATTTCTTGCATCTGTTTCATTTTGTAGATTCTCGGAATCCAACGGAAGCTATTCCATGATTCTTCATAGTATGACAGGTATGATTGTGGTTCTTTCTAAGTGTTCATATAAGTTTTGTTTTTGTTGTTCATTAACATTGATTTTGTTATGTTTTTCACAGGTAGGAAGCTGCGTATTTTGTCCTTTTTGATGCGGAATGCAGCGTTAACAATTGATGGTAGTACTGACTTTGAAGCTGCTCTTTTGACTACTTTTTGATGCGAAGTAGCATGCTTTTGTTGATGGATTGGTTTTTTGGTGTAATGCTAGCTTAAACTAGATAAAATGCTAGCTTAGCAGCTTCTCTAATGGTCTGTAATGGTATGTAATAGTCAGTACTAGTAGCTTAAAATCTTTAAACTCATTGACACAGCTTTAAGCTACTAGTACATGAACTTAGCAGGTTGTATTTTGGTGTTTACTTCAGAAAATTTCTAATTCGGGTTAAATAACCCGAATTAAAAATTGTTTTTGGATGCAAAATCAAATCAGGTAACCGACCCGATTAACCCGAGTACCGACCAAACCGAACCATATTTCAATTTAACATCAATTCGGTGAAATTTTAAAAAACCCAAACTAAAAAAAAAAACCGAACAACCCGACCCGAACAACCCGTTTCCGCCGAACGCTCAGGGCAACTTTAAACCCATAAAATTCAAGGGTAGATTTACTGACTAGTCTCTACAAGACGTTGTCCCTGTCTCACTGACAAACATTTTTAGTATTAGATATTATTTATTCAATATCAATAAAATGAAAATGATTGTATTGGAAAACATAAAAATAAAAGATGCCATTGTTAATATTTAACAGTTCCAAATGCGCCGACGGTACTATAGCAATCTAGTGGGTGAATTATAATCATTATTAAAAAAAAAAAAAAATTTGTGGTTTTACTTGGTGGGTGTGTGCATATCTATGATCTATGTTATAAAAGAAAGTACGAACATTATCCAATATCACGAGTCTATAAATTCCCTACCACCATTGAATTCACTTTCACTTCTCAAGAATCACATCAAAAGCCTCTCTCTTTTTTCTCTTTTATCTCTCCCCCCCACCCCATATCTCTCTCTACCCACAACAAACCTTAAAAACTGAAATATTTAATTAAAAGGGAAACAAATATGTCAAATATAATGAGGTGTAATGGAAATGAAGAGGGTGCAGAACAAAGGAAAGGACCTTGGACGCTTGAGGAAGACACTCTTCTCACCAATTACATTTCCCATAACGGTGAAGGCCGATGGAACTTGCTCGCTAAATCTTCTGGTAATATTCCTTTCTTTTACGTTTCCATGCTTTACAACAAAATGCAAGTGGTGAAAAGTGTGTTTAATTTGAACTTTTAATTTCTTACCAAAAAAAAAAAAAAAAAAAAAAGCAGGGCTAAAGAGAACAGGAAAAAGTTGTAGATTACGATGGTTGAATTACCTTAAACCCGACATAAAGCGTGGGTATCTCACTCCTCAAGAACAACTCTTAATCCTCGAGCTCCACTCTAAATGGGGTAATAGGTACGTTAATTATTTTAATAAGTACTTAATTTGTTCTCTTTAGCTTTATACTAGTTCTTTTAATAATCTTACGTGTAACATGTTTACGTAGGTGGTCGAAAATTGCGAAGTATTTACCCGGAAGAACAGACAATGATATTAAAAACTATTGGAGAACAAGAGTTCAGAAACAAGCACGCCAGCTCAACATCGATTCCAATAGCCACAAGTTCTTGGAAATTGTACGTAGCTTTTGGGTTCCAAGATTGATCCACAAAATGAATGATAACTCCAACACCAACACTAAAGCTACTCCTCCTGATTTACTTGGACCGGTTTTACAAGACAACAATTTCTCTCCTGATTCTTCCAACATGGATTTTTCCACTTCTATGTCGGTAAATCTCAAGAAAAATTCACAATTCATGGAGTCGTCTGATATTGAAACCACATGTTCATTGTACTTGGACGGATCACGAGGGAGTAGTAGTCAATGTGTGAGTGAAGATTACAGCTCCTTCCATTGCCTAGAGGAGGAGTACATGGTGGCCTCTATGTGCAATTCAGACATTTTAGCATTGCAAGATTGTCACGTGGCTGATTCTACGTACGAGGAAGATGTGACACAAGATCCAATCTGGAACATGGATGACATTTGGCAGTTTAAGGAGTATGCACACATTAATTAGGTCGTAGAGCCCACACATCCTGGTGTATGTTCTTTACAAGCTAGTTACAACTTCAGAGGGGTTCATGTGCCTCTTACTTATATGTTATTTGTTTTGGATTGATATTATGTGTTCTTATATTCTCAATTGATATACTAATGGAAATAAAGTTAAACGCTAATTTTATACGTAAGTATCGTAAAATAATTTGTTCTAGAAATTTACATTTGACTAATAGTCTAATATAATATGAGGAAGTGGCAAGTCAAAGAATAGTATCGTACGTCTCCCCCTAAAAAATCCTAATCTTTGAATATTATAAATTGTTCTCAGTTTTGTTAGTTTGGATCTTCTGAAGGAGACCAAATCTAATCTCTCTTCTACATATGTGAAAGAATCCAAAATCAAGGGATTCACATATATATATATATATATATATATATATACACTAATATAAACGATGTTAAATCCAAGATTATGACGGGGATATAGTCAAGGTTCTAGAAAACGATTAGACGTGTGCATGTAAGTAGATATGTTCGTTTGGCATTAATATGACTATGTATTGAGCCCCTGATATCGCGAGATAACTCATTTTAATAAAATACTCATCACAAGATTTCTTTATATATATATATATATTTATTATATTATTAATAATATATTCAAAAAATACAATTTTAAAGAAAACATTTTTTATATATTAATTAAAAAATGGAATCTTAAAAAAATATTTTTAGAGAATAGCTATTTTTATCATGATATTGGAGAATCTATATTTACTGAATTTGCTGTTGGTGTAATTTACACATATCTTACTCAAATATATTGAAAAAATTACAATCTAAATATGCAAATGAAGGATACAATATGATTAAATAAATAATGATTAATGCTATAAACATATAATAGATAGTTGCAATTTTTAAATTATATTTAATATACTTAAATCTACATTTTTATGAGAATTTGTTAGTAATACTAATTTTGGGATATCCTTTTTCAAAAAATACCCATTTTTGAACATTTTATTTTTTTAGCTTTTTTTACACAATTACAATATGTTAAATTAATTTTAAAACTTTTTTTTAGGTTTGGTTTCTCTATTTCACATTTAGGATATAGTTTTGAGGAGTTAGGATTTAGTAATTGGAGTTTAGACCTTACAATTTAGTTGTTTATACATAGAAAAGATGAGTTTTGAAAATATGAAAGGATTTTTTTAAAAAGTGACATAGACAAAGGAGTATTTTTAAAAATCCCCCTTCTTTTATTTAGTTCTGTTTTGTATTTCAATATTATATAATTATTAGTTGCCTACAAATATACATTTGAACATATGTATATCCTTATGTTTATTCCCACATTATTATATAGTTAAATATATTTATATTTGTAAATATTCACATATGACATCATCATATAGTGTAAAGTGTTAATTTCAAAGATATATAAATTTATTCGACAATTTTGAACTCTATATTTTTTAAGATTTATTTGTTTTATGAGTTTAAATTTATTTCTTTTTTATTATTTTAATTGCTAATTCATAAATATATTGTATAAAACACTATAAATTCCCAAAATAATCGTATAAAAATTGAAAATATTAAAAATATTAATTGAGGACCACTCTTAAAATGACATAATGCTAACTCATTCATATTAAATAATTGAATTCATTTAATTAAGTATCTGAACTTTTTAACATAACTCAAACATATTTATATACATGAACATGTTTACATATTTATATTTCCAAAATCAATCATTACTTTATAAAAAAATCAAAATTTATCAAATTAATAACTTTATTTCTTAGACATATTATTACTTAGTCAATCAATAAGAAGATTACCAATCAATTTCAAATTTAAATATAACTAAACAGAAAATTATCATGCATTTCATTTAAAACTCACTTATAATATATATTTTTCATAAAGGCAGAATTAGCAATAAATACTATCATTTTATAGAAAAACATATTTTATATTTAAAAACCTAAAATTATTAAATATTTTAGCAATTATAATAGATTATATACACAGTTAATCTAATATTTAATGTACTTACTACTTATTTGTGCACAATGAATGTACTTACTACTTGTAAAGGAAAAAATAATTATGAGTGAAATAAATACAATAAAAAGTTAAAATCAAGAGAAGAGACAATCTAAATGACACTATTAAAAAATAAAAAACTTTGTTTTTAAAAAAATCCAAAACCTTTAGTTAAATCAATAATCCTTTACAAAAGTTCATTTTTATAATATATTTTTATTAATTTTTAAAAAGTACTTGCAAATAGTTGGTTATTAAAAATTTGGATCAATTAAAATATTACTATAAATAAATGATAACAATGTTTTTAAGTAACTTAAACATAAATATGATTGCAATTACATGAGTGGTAAATGATTGCAAAGTTTATCCGAATCATGTGAACTTAACTATTACATATACTAAATGTTGCAATGGTTCAATCAAACGGTTAGAATATGTTTTTAATATCTTTTAATATATTAATAATTTATGACGAATTATACTCAGAGACCAACTATAATTAAATACTACAATGATTCATAAAACAAATCAAAATCTCAAAAGATTTCTTATAGTAATGAGAACTCATTTTAACAATTTAGAGAGTAGAGAATGTTGTTAAAAATTATTTCAATTCATCATATTATGAAAAAATTATGTTAAAAAAAAGCTTGAAAATTATTCAAAAGAAGAACATATATATATATATATATATATATTATATATATATATAAAGACATGTATATTTGAATTAAAACAAAAATTTGAAAATTTCTTAAAAATAAAATAAAATATTTAAATTTCTAAATATGCGAATATTTGAATAGATACAATTATTTGTAAAAGTCAAAACTGTTCGTGAGAGACACAATTCTACAATGAACAGATAGAACCATATAATTTTTTAAAAGTTATTATTACGATAAACTGTAATTAAAATTTATTGAGATTGCTATTATTATATAGATAATATTCTACAACTAACCTTGTGCTCTAATTGTTTAGCTCAACATCTTCTCTTCTGAAATGATATATAAAACTTATAATCCAATTGGGTACTTTTAGGAACCACACGTGAATTAATGTACTATACACTGACACCAAAGACGGTCGTAACTCAGATTATATTTTCTCCTCCTCTACTTTTGTATGCATCGACCAAAAAAAGAAATGTCAAGATATTGACCTTCTGTAACTGAGTAACTCCATATATTGTTTAGTTTAAAATTAAACATTAAAAATATATATATTAATAGAAGTTAGTACCTAATAAAGCATTCAATTTGCTTATTGGGAATAGGAGTTAGATTAAATTTGATATGATACATCATACATATAAAAATTGACTGCATTTAGCCATTTACACATAAGAGGAGCTTGTCCACCACCAACAGATAATCCTATATGTGGCTTCAAAAATGATAATAAATACAAAATTTGTTGAACATATATAGTCCCACAAGAGCTTTAAATTGATTGAGAAATATAGTTTTTATTTTCACTTATGAATTGTGTGATCTTTTTTTCTTCTTTAAAGATAACTTCTTCCTCATTATCTCCAAATTAATTATATATACGTACACATTTCGAAGTCATTTCATGGGAGCTTTCGAGTGATTTGGACCCAACGGGCGACATTATAAAGTTGCAATAAACTTTTCAATCATTTTAGAGGTCAAGAAGACAAGAGTACATAAATTTATTAAAAAAAACCTTTTTGGAGATGAAAGTCTTTGCATGCTTTGTCTCCTTCTCATCTCCAATAATTCAAGTTATCTATGGATCACATATGAGTATCAGATTAAATAGGAGATAAAGCTACTTATACATGCATGGAGGCTATGGAGCAATGGGAAAATTTTTCTATAAATCTAAATCTTGTTATTTTTCTCTTTAACAATAACCTACTCTTGTGAACCGGAATCTTCTTGTATGGAATTGCATTTTAGTTACCTCCTTAGAGAGAAACAACGACCCCAAAAAAACTTCACATTGTTACCAAAACAAAAACAAAAACAACGACCCCAAAGCTACCTTTCTCTATAAGTTATCTTTTACACGTGTATCACAGGGAAAAAAAGTGAGAAAAATCAGTTTAGGGTCGTTTAAAAAGTGTCAATCGGTTTACACGTGTATTGATTTTAAATCATCATCTTCACCCAATCACCCCTTGTATAGTCTAGTACAAAATGACGACCGGTTATTCCGGGCAACCCAACAAAAATGGAAATTTGAGAAATTAATTGGCCATAAACTGTTAGCTGGTCAAATTATATAAGTTGTTCAATATAATGTCGTTGGAGAGTCGTATGTTGTTTTTTATTGGTAGGTATTATTGGAATAGTAATCAGTCAAATTTATTGACCAACGAATGACGTTGTAATTATCAACATGCATGCACCAATCACCTAACTCAAATGTAGTTCAAGAAACAGTAAAGTTTTGGCACAAATCACTCAGTCACACCTCCAGTAAAACCCATAATCACCGAACCGTGGACTTCAATATACTCCAACTATCATTTTTAAAATCGGACGTACACATGATTCTTTTTTAATAGAACACATGATTTCAGAAAAAGAAAAAAAAATATATGTAAAATAAACAAGACTTGTTCGTTTCATCTAGGAAAGTAAAAAAAAAGTAAATGAACAAGACTTGTTATTTTCAATTTTCAATAGTAAATAAAACTTGATAAACCTTGCAGGTAATGAGTAAAGAACGTTTTACACATGCTTTATTATAAGAGAAAGTGAGTTTCCTATATTAAGATTTTGGTTTGGTGTGGTAATGGATTGTACATTCTGTTCGGTAAACATATCCAATAGTAAATAAAACAAAGCTTAAATCAAACATAAAAACAAAAAAGTTTACTAGTATTCGTGTACGTATGTGTATCTTCACATGTAGATAGATAGACAGAGTCCATGCTGGAAAGCCTGGAATTGGCGTCTTCCAGCAGAACAATTGTCTCTCCAAAACACATTCGATATACCAAAAGAAAAAAAAAAAAAAAAAAAAAAAACAATTGATGAAACATTCTAATCAACTATATTATTGTATACATCCTAAAGTTTTGTCACTATCGTCCTTATCGTAAAAGCACCTTATTCCTTAACCCCTAATATTCCATCTTCTTCCTTTACAACTTTTTGATTCTTTATTATTATTATTCAAACGCAGTTAAAAATGTGCTTCCATAGGAATGAATCCACTAGTGTGGTGAAGAGGATAACGAATTGAATGATGTGTGGGATATTGAGAAGCAGTCGCACGTTGAAACTGATCACAATCCCATCAAAGCAGTGCTTTTCCGAATTTCAGTACAATTCATAATAACACACTAACAACAAAAATTCCGTCTGGCACACTAGTATGACATCTGTAATCTGAAGATAAAATCTTTCAAAAGATAACAACATGGAATTGTATTGTTTTTGACCATTCATGTAGAAAAAACTAACTGTTGCACAATGTGCGTATCAAACCAAACCATTTAATGTACTGTTTTGTTATAAAACGACTTTTTTGGGGGAGTTTTGACCAACACAGCGTGAATATGGGAGGAGTGTTTTACTTTCCACCTTTACCGTAGCTGTCCCTGAGTGTGACTGTCCGGTTAAACACAAGCTTTCCTGGCTCAGAGTCCTTGTCCACCGCATAATAACCTAATGCATCACAAGTTGTGGTTAAAAATCTCTATCGTAAATTGCAAGCACTTCCTATAATTTTGAAACTGAAAATACCTAGCCTCTCGAATTGGAATGTGTCCCCGACCGCAGCATCTTTGAGGGTTGACACAGCATAGGCACCAGAAACTACCACTTTGGAGTTCGGATTAATGTCAGTGAGCCAATCGTCATTTAGCTCAGCAGGGTTCTGTTATTATTAGATACAATTTAGAGAACTATAATATATACCTCGGAATTGAAGAGAAGCTAGAGAACTATATATATACCTCGGAGTTGAAGAGTTTCTCAAATAATCGGACTTCAACCTTTAAGGGCTCTTTTCCTGGGGAAGATTCACCTACCCATTGTAGAACCCCCTACAGATCAAAAGTAACCGTTAGGAAGAGCCACAAAATTGCAGAAATTATAAAGATGGCTAAAGAAAAGAACCTTTGGCTTTGACTTTTTCTCAGGGTCATATTCCGCATGAATCTCACAAACCGTTTCATTGTCATCAGCGAAGACAACATTGGTGCATTTAATTGGGAAAGCGTATCTGCAAACAGCAGGAAGCACATTTAGTCACAAATGAATCATATTTAAAGAAAAAGTAATACTGAAGAATAGCATCCCTTTCCATACCTTAGCAATACAGATTTACCAGGGGCGAACCCATAATAATCTTTTGAATCCTTCATTCGGAAGTCAGATTGGTCAATGTATATAACTCTAGAGAACGGAACCTAGATCAACAACCCAAGAAAACAAGATCAAGAAAACAGAAAGATGTTCCATTGTATGCAGAAATCTAATCTATGTAACACAGTTTACCTTGTAGAATGCTGAGGGATCATCGTTCTGAGCATCAGGCCACCTTTTGGCATCAAGCTCCATAACCTTGTCTGATTCCAAATTGGTGATGACAACCTTAAGAGGATTAAGCACCACCATGGTGCGAGGAGCTGTTTTATTCAACTCCTCTCTAATCTGATGCTCAAGACGACTCACAGGTATCATGCTACCATCACTTAAACATAGAACAATAGAGCAAATTTAACAAAGATAATTGACATAAGCCAAGCAGTATCAAGTAAATTCAGATATAGCAAACCTTCTGGTAATTCCATTTCCTCGTACAAATGCATTAATCGCAGTTGAAGTCACACCCCTCCGCCTCAAACCAGCAAGTGTCAAAAGACGTGGATCATCCCAACCATCAACATACTTGTTTGTCACGATATAATTCAACTGCAGCAGAAAAAAAAAATGATACAACCAGCATGAATCTCAGCATAAAAATACATTACGTTGTTCACAGGCAAGTTGAGTATTTTACGAACCTTACGCTTGGACATTACAGTGTTTGTGACATTCAACCGTGAATATTCCCATACATATGGCATGTAGAGATCCAGGGAATGCAATAGCCAGTAGTATGAAGCACGCCGGGTCTCAAATTCAAGAGTACAGAGCTACAATTGTGCAGATAAAAAAAAAGGTCAAAACCACAAAGATAGTTTTAAGAACAGAAGATGCTTTGGATACAGAAAGGATTTTCAAAACTGAAAGTAAAATAGTGGGTCACAAAATGCAGCCGTCAATGATACAAATTCATGCTGCAAATAGCCGAAAGACCGAGAAAGGGACATACCGAATGCGTTATATTCTCAAGAGAATCAACGGTGCAGTGGGCATAATCATAGCTCGGATAGATACACCATTTGTCACCAGCCTTAGGATGAGGTGCGAACTGCAAAGCATATAAACAAGTTAGAGAGCAAAAGACGGGAGACAGCCTCTTATATCTAACCAGAGATGATTTTAGTTTCACTTGCCTTTATTCGATAAGCAATAAGGTCATACATATTAAAATTGTCACTCTGCATATCTTGCTTCATTCTTAGTGTTGCTTTCCCCTCCTCAATCATTCCTCGTCTCATTTCGTCAAAAAGTTTTAGAGATTCTTCAACAGGCCTGTCCCTCCAGGGGCTGTTCATTTTCTTCTCTCTGTACTCTTTTATCTCCTCGCCAGTCTGAAAATATGAAAACAATTTGACAGGATAAGTTTAATGTGTGGAATTGTTGCACTACTAGAGCAAAATAATCGCAATTAATTGGAAAAGCAACAGGAATTTATTTAACAGAGTTTAAACTGTTTGACCTGATGATCAACATAAGCATGACCTCTCCGAATCAACTCCACTGCCAAATCATACAGTTCTTGGAAATAATCACTGGTGTATGTAATCTAGAAATTAACAATGGTGAATGTCAGACGAATGTAAACACAATAATAATAACAATAAGCTATCAGTGCAAAATACTTGACAATACCTTGAAGGGTTCCCAACCCATCCACTTCACAATTTCTTCAATGTGATTAATATACTCTTCCTTCTCTGCCTCAGGATTTGTATCATCATACCTGAAAACCAGATTTACAAGGAATTCTAAACATTATCCTTACAGAAGAAACAAGGATTGTTATAGAAAAGTAAAGATGTAAGAAACTCAAGTAAACGCAAAGAAGAACTTTTACCTTAGATAACAGCAGCCCCCTCGCTCCTTTGCGAGGCCAAAATCAACAAACATAGCCTGAAAGTACAAGCAACGGGAATGAACATAAAACCGTAGCCCCTACCAGTTATACTCTATCATGCAAGATAAACAAAAAACCTCATATCATGTATAATTTTACCTTGGCATGTCCAATATGTAGATAACCATTTGGTTCAGGGGGAAAACGAGTATAAACTTTTCCCCCAGTCACCTTGAGATGTTTGTCAAGAACTTTTTTTGAATTGCTACATCTGAGCACAGAGCCACCACTGAAAAACACTTCTGTATGAACCTGAGAAGATAAATAAGCATATGTTACATAACATATGCTAGCTATATATTCACCCATGAAAAGAATGATAATTTAAGGTCAAACATGTTATAAGAAGTTTGTTCCAGATCACCACAAAGAAAGGCAAGCAATACACGTCATACGTATTCTAGTATTGCATCACTGAATCAACCTCCGGATGTATGATTATCAATGGAAGACGTTTCAGATGTGTAGAACGTGAAACTGAAAATCCAGTACAATAAATGAGCATAAATAAACTAAAAGCGGATGTTACCATAAAATTTTGCTCTGGCTGAGGAAATATAGAATAGGGATTAAGCTCCTCTTCAGATGGCTCTGGGGTAGCCTCCACAACAGCTTTCTTTTCCTACAGATAAGCCACAATGAAGAATTAAAATCACAATATACACAACAGAAAACACATTCAAGTGAAACCTCCAATCACCTCGTTTTTGGCAGGCTTCTCCTTCTTCTCCTTCTTTTTTGTAGGTTTTTCATTATCAGCTGCGGTTTTCTCACCAAGCAATTCATACATCTTATCATCTATAAGTTTCTATAGCAGACACATAAGAGTGGATAAGAAAACTACAATATCGTTTGTGGATTCAAAAGAAGTCAGGGTGCTGAAAAAGTTAACGCACCTTTACAATCTTAGGATCCGCCCATGGCAAACATTTCCGGACATGCCCAAATAATTCACCCACTACATAACATACATACATCATTCAACAAAGAAACAGAATAAGCTGGTTATGTGAAAAAATATAGAGAATCAGAGCAACGTTAGATATGCCTCAAATGAACCTAATGGTGTAGAGCAATTACTAACCATTAGTTCGGTAGCGCTGCTCCAATATTGTTTTCTTATTCTCTTCAAAGATTTCCTTAACTGCTTTCTCAATATCTTCTGGGGAAACTTCAATCCCTGTTCCAAAGCAATACAATAAAGATCTCATTCCCAAATCCATGGAAAGACACAGAAAATTGTAACCTCAAAGCATTTGATTAAAAAAAAAAACAGAAACCCTACACACATTGGCATTAAAGAAAGAAATCTAAAACTCATACCAGCAAACACAAAAGTTCTTACCAACACCACATGCCTCCTCAAATTCATTTAGCTTGAAGTCCTCCGGGCCGGTATTGGCAAAAAAAGCAAATGCAGCTTCCAACTGGGCTGGAGTTTTAATCTGCAGATTCAGCAATCAGAGAAAATGAATACAAGCGTCCGCTAGTTTCCCATTGACAAAAGAGAACCTAACCCAAGAAAAGGATGTTCTGGCAGATAAAATTCAAGGAGCCATTTACTAACCTTAGAGGTAACAATGTACTTAAGCAATGTAGGACGATGCACAAGAGCATTTGTAGGGTACTTAGTAGCGACCTGTTGTTACACATAATTCCAAGGAATATACAAAACCTCAATAAGTTTCTTATAAGCATCGCCAAAAAAAAAAAAAAATCTCAAGGCCATTTAGGCTAAATTAGAAACATATCTCACCGAGTACAATAGATTCCCAGTAGTTCGATCGCACCCATCAGTAACAGCAGCCTGGTACACAAGACAAGCGTCACGAAAGAATTGTCTCAATCATCCAATTGAGCATCAAATTATCAACAAAATCATACATGCAACGGAGTCAAAATCATCAATCAAAACATTACGAATTGAGATTACATACAAAATTTGGATTTAGTCAACAGATTGTCACAAATCAAAACTTTCGTAAATGAATATGTAAACTCAATCCTCTAGTATCCAATTTCATCAGATACAATAAGAGCCAATAGCTAACACAAAGGAGGAGAAGAAGAAGAGAGGACACACCTCGTATATAACGGCGGTGAGATTGGCGGTGACTTTGTTGTTATTGATGGTATTACGCGCTGTTCGCTCGTCCAAACCAATACTAAGGAAGAGCTCGAGAGATTTCTCGGAGTTATCGTCTTTGAGAACCATGGCGCCGAAACTGACAAAATTAACAGAAATGAGATATGAGAGAGACCTCTTTAGGGTTTAATGGTGTGTGCGTCTGAGGAGGACTCAGGAGGTGACGATGATTACTTCTACGGTTTTACATTTAACCAGATGTAACCAAAGTAATGGACATACTGTATATCTAAACCAGATCGAATTTAATCGGTTCTTTGGGTTTACTCTAAACCGAAGCTGGCTTAATATAAAAACGAGATAAATAATTTTGGGACAGTTTGAAAAAGATCGAACCGAACCATAAAATATGAAATGCAACCGAATCCAGACCTTGTTCGAGCCATCGCCAACAGCTACGCCGCGAGTCTCCGCCTATGTTTGCCGATCAGACGAACGTCTCTGCAACACGCGCGAGCTGTTCATGGCAATATCATTACATTCGGGTTCCAGCCACGTGCCCATATACTCAACCGTTTGATCGATGTTTACTGTAAATTATCAGAGCTTCGTTACGCACGCCAACTGTTCGACGAAATCTCTGAACCAGACAAAATCGCTAGCACCACCATGGTTTCCGGATATTGTGCTTCAGGTGACATCACTCTCGCTCGAGAGGTGTTCGATGAAACTCCTGTGAGTATGCGAGATACTGTGATGTACAATGCGATGATCACTGGCTTCTCTCATAACAATGATGGCTACTCTGCTATTAACCTGTTTTGTAAGATGAAACACGAAGGATTCAAACCCGATAACTTCACTTTCGCGAGTGTTCTCGCGGCTTTAGCTTTAGTTGTCGAAGAGGAGAAGCAATGTCTGCAGTTTCATGCTGCAGCTCTGAAGTCTGGTTCTGGTTCTATCACTTCGGTTTCCAACGCTCTGGTGTCTGTGTATTCAAAATGCGCTTCTTCGCCGTCTCTGTTACATTCGGCTAGAAAAGTGTTTGATGAGATCCCTGAGAAAGATGAGAGGTCATGGACTACTATGATTACTGGTTATGTAAAGAACGGTTGTTTTGATTTAGGGAAAGAGTTGGTTGAGGTGATGGACGAGAATATTAAAGTGGTTGCTTATAATGCTATGATTTCTGGTTATGTTAACCGCGGGTTGTATCAGGAGGCGTTGGAGATGGTTAGAAGGATGGTTTCATCAGGAATTGAGCTTGACGAGTTTACGTATCCTAGTGTTATAAGGGCTTGTGCTACTGCTGGATTGCTTCAGCTGGGAAAGCAAGTTCATGCTTATGTGTTAAGAAGGGAGGATTTCTCGTTTCATTTTGACAATTCGTTAGTTTCGTTGTACTACAAATGCGGTAAATTTGATGAGGCAAGAGCCATTTTTGAGAAAATGCCGGCAAAAGACTTGGTTTCTTGGAACGCTTTGTTGTCAGGGTATGTTAGTTCTGGGCACATAGGTGAGGCGAAGTTGATTTTTAAAGAGATGAAAGAGAAGAATATCTTGACCTGGATGATAATGATATCAGGGTTAGCTGAAAACGGGTTTGGAGAAGAAGGTTTGAAGTTGTTTACTTGTATGAAGAGAGAAGGTTTCGAGCCTTGTGATTACGCGTTTTCTGGGGCGATCAAATCATGTGCGGTGCTGGGAGCGTATTGCAATGGGCAACAGTTCCATGCCCAGTTGGTTAAAATAGGGTTTGACTCTAGCCTCTCTGCTGGAAATGCTCTCATTACAATGTATGCGAAATGTGGGGTTGTGGAGGAAGCTCGACAGGTGTTTCGAACTATGCCTTGTTTGGATTCGGTTTCTTGGAATGCTTTGATTGCTGCATTAGGACAGCATGGACATGGTGCTGAAGCAGTAGATGTATATGAGGAGATGTTGAAAGAAGGGATAAGACCTGATCGGATTACGTTGCTTACAGTTTTGACAGCGTGTAGTCACGCGGGTTTAGTAGACCAGGGACAGAAATATTTTGATTCGATGGAAACTATTTACTGTATACCTCCTGGTGCAGATCATTATGCTAGACTGATAGATTTGCTCTGTCGATCTGGGAAATTCTCTGATGCGGAAAGTGTAATAAAATCATTACCTTTTGAACCTAGTGCAGAAATCTGGGAAGCTCTTCTTTCTGGTTGCAGAGTCCATGGAAACATGGAACTAGGGATCATAGCTGCAGACAGACTCTTCGATCTCATACCAGAACATGATGGCACCTACATGCTCTTATCTAACATGTATGCAGCTACTGGCAAGTGGGAGGAAGCGGCAAGGGTGCGTAAACTAATGCGGGATCGAGGGGTAAAAAAGGAAGTGGCTTGTAGTTGGATTGAAGTGGAGACGCAAGTGCATACATTTTTGGTGGATGATACATCGCATCCAGAGGCAGAAGCTGTTTACAACTATCTTCAAGAGTTGGGCAAAGAGATGAGGAGGCTCGGGTTTGTACCAGACACGAGCTTTGTGTTGCACGACATAGAGTCTGATGGTCATAAGGAAGATATGTTGACTACTCATAGTGAGAAGATTGCGGTTGCGTTTGGGCTAATGAAACTTTCTCCGGGAACAACCATTAGGGTTTTCAAGAACTTAAGGACTTGTGGAGACTGTCATAATTTCTTCAGGTTCTTGTCGTGGGTGGTGCAGCGAGACATAATCTTGAGAGACAGGAAGAGGTTTCATCATTTCCGAAATGGCGACTGTTCTTGTAAAAACTTCTGGTAGGCGAGGCTTTTGGAATTTATTTAGACTTCATTCTTACATTTTTTAGCAAGGAGAAAGCAGTAGTAAAGAAAGAAAGAGACTCAAGGAGCTGGGATCTGAGTGAGATGTTGAAGAAGACACTCCATAACACATGCCATATTCATTGTTCTTGCATATTGCTGCATCTCCTCCTCTAACAAAACCCTAAACCAAAATAATAACTTGCTTCCCAAGGAAACCAATCCCCCTCATAGTACCCAAAACATTCTCCTAAACAGCCACTTCTACTCGGAAGATCATCTTCGCTCTCAAAGTTAGTTCCATATCATTCGTTAATTCAATCTTAAACAAGAGTGAATATAAAAGTTCAGGTTCATGTTAGTCCTGTCTTGAAGGGCTATTCTGCCATGGATCACTCTGTATATGTAAGCGTAGCAAGAAACAAAAGAGAATTGAAGGTATTATTATAGTGAAACTTTTTTGTAATCGAGAAAAAGACAATGAAATATTTCAACAGGTATATGTTACCGTAGAAAGTAGAGTACATTTTGAATTTAAACGAAAGTGTGACGAATACAAATATGATTGATTATATTAGAATACCAAAAGAACCAACATAAAGCCCACAATCCTTAACAGATCTGATCTGAGTTTCAAACTGTACATTATCTCTTCTCTCAGAGTATTACAAAGTTGAATAACTACGTATATAGTTTGGCCATAGAATAATCATAGTGGTATAGAGCAAAGTCAACCCACAAGGCCACCTTTAAAAGAGTCAAGTTAAGCACGGCAGTTCTTGTTAAACCAACCAAACCGGAAGAAGAGAACCAGCGGAAGAACGAGTCAAAAGACTCAACTCAATAATGCGGAAACAAAGCCAACGCGGGAAAACATAGTAAATTATATCATCATCATCTTCCTGGACATTGAACCATGATACAACAAGTCCTGTTCCCTTTATCAGTTTTGAAGAAGTACATATATGAGAAAGGGAAACAAAAGACAAAAGCCTTTTTCTTGTCTTAAATTGAAAATCTCACACACAAAAGATTTTTGGGTTTCTGCCTCTGTCGGTGCATCAATGTCCACTACTCAAAGACAAATCTAGGCTGCTTTCACTAATTAATCAAGATCACACACTACTAATTAAGCACACACGCATGTGAGGAATCTAAGATTGAGAAAGAACAACACCTTATTTATATAGGCTACGAAAACAACCTTTTTTTGATTCCGCTTACAATAGTAAAGATTTGTTCAGAAAGAAAGAAACCTTTTTGTTGAACGAAGAAGTAAACATTATTATTATGTATTTAATCAACCGGAACCTAATAACTTTTCTTTTTGTACATTTTTATTTCAGAACAATTTAGGAAGAAAGAATTAATCAAGAAAAAAAAAAAAAAGGAGAATTAGCAAGAGAAAGAAGGAAGAAGGAGCCTCCAAGAACTTATAACCCTCAAACTCCAGATTCAAATATTGACAGGAGACTTCAATTACAAATCCTCATCATCTCTGTTTATAAAGCAAACATTAAGAATCAGAATCTTTCAAAACCTAGCCAAATGCTTTGAATAAATCCGTGATGATGATTATACCTTGGTGGTTTCTTCTGGAACCTTATATGCATCAAGCGTCACTTCAGTCAAATACAACCCAGGAAACAAACTCTGCATACAACCAAAAGAATCCAAATTTTATCAGTCAACAAGACACTCACATTAAAATAAAAAAAAATCAAAATCAAAGAAACTTACATCGAGATTTTTCTGAACGGTTCTGGGCCGTTTCTTGGGCCGACGCGGTGGTCGGTGACCTAACATCCCAACGAAATCTTCTTCGATCTCTTTCTTCGATAGCTTCACAGCGAACTTAGGACGCATCTTCTTCATCGTCTCCGCTTCGACCACTCCGCCTCCTCCTCTCGACAACGGCGTCACTACGACCTTCTCCATAATCGCGATTCCCTTATCGATTTGACTGTTGGAAACAGGTTCTTTACACGCCGCCGCTCTTCGTTTCCTAAGATTCCACGGCTTCACCGGAGAGACATCCTTCTCTTGACCTGAACCGGAACCGGAGATTTCATCTTCTTCTTCCCTCTCCTCTTCGATTACGTCCTTGTTTAACATGGATTGTGTGATCTTATCCCTCACCGTCTTCAGATCCGACATAAGCTTCACCCTGAACTCCTCGATCCCTTCCTCGCTTCCTCCTCCACCAGATTTAAACGCCGCGTTTCTGCTCCTGCTATGATCGGACCCTCCGAATCGAAACGCCGTCGAATCGGAGTATCTCGAAGGAGGAGATCGGCGTCGTAGTCGGTGGTGATCGCCGCCGTTTCCGTCAGAGTCGATCTTCATGCACTTGAGGTGTCTCTGGTTCCCCCATAAGTTCGGTAAAGGGAAATTGTGAAGACTCTTCGATCTTTGCTCAGGTCTCGTCGCCGTGCTCGTCGTCGTCATCTCACCGGGAAACACCATCGATTTCGATTCACTAACTCCTTCTTCCTCTTCTCTATTCCGATCTACCAACCACAAACAAAGACTTTTTCACAAGAAGATCGTTAACTTTTTTTTCAGAGTCGCCGGAGATTAATCTCGGCTTTTTTTTTTTTTTTATGATACCGCCAGAGAAGGAGGAGAGGGCTAAAGCTTTTTGTATATATAGGCAGAGTTAAAAGGAGAGTTTTTTCGGAAATCAATACTGGATCGGAGGGTAGTATTTTATTAATATAGTTTGCTAACATACGCGTGTGCTTTTTGGGGTTTTACATTTTCCCGGGTTGTATAAGATTTCCATTTTTCAAGTTTAGACGGTGATTTATTAGCCGTCGGATTGATTTTTATCTTTCATCTCAGCCGTTTATTTCTTCACCCAATTACAGTCGAAGTCTTTTGTTTCCTTTTCTTTTTTGGAGTTTTCTTCTTCTTCTCAGTTTCTTCTAATTACACTTTTACTAGGTCAATTTTTCATAAATTAATATACTCCACCAATTACTTTATTTCGAAATATTAATTGTTTTTAGGATTCTATATAATTTGGCTAACTTGATATTTATCTTAGGTCTTTAATAAATCTAATTTTTTTTTGGTTAAGTAAGTTAACATGAGACTTTTAATTTACCGAGTTGGATTTGGATTAGAAGAACCAATCAGTTATGGAAATAATATATTTTAACTAGATAAACTGAATATTGTGTTTCAACATCGGTGCTCAATCATAAAAATTTGTACCACAAAAAAAAAACAAAAAACGATTTAGAGTTTTACGTAACTACAAATTTACCTGGGACATGTTTTACTCGAGAAAAGGATCTAAATCACTTGAATTGTTAACAGTTACCTGAATAAAAATGTCAACTAAAAAGTATTTTGTATTAACGAATTTTGAGAAGTTTCCATATTAATCCAAACGTCAGTTTAGAATTCCTTAGTACATAATAGAGTTAATAAGTAGAGAGAGAGAGCTAGTTAAAAAGTCAACTTTCCATTTTTTTGGAGTGTTTTATTACTCTAATAATGAAGTCGAAGTTCATAAAAAGGTATATTGCCAAATTTACTAACTTATTATACGATTTATAGATCACCTACCATTCTTTACTGTCACTTACTCATCAAGTTTCGATCTGGTTCTGCAGATACTTAACTATAACTTACTCATCAAGATTCAATCTGGTTGTTCTTCCTTTTAGATGTGTACAGAAGAAAATATCCAGCTCCTGCAGCTATCAGTGACATAATAAAACCTGGCTTATTGATCTTGATAGGAATATGGCTACTGACATAACCTGCTGTCCACCGTATCGCAAAACGCAGTCCACAACTTGCTTTGAACTTCTGGATTGAGAATCCCTGGACCAACTCAATATAATTAGCAGTGAAAGGAGTGGTAGTAACTTTGCTACAAGCCTACAAGTACGAACTTTCACAAGTGTCTTTTTGAGACATCTTTCCTAAGAATCCATGTTTTTGTATGCATTTGGATTTTTAAAAAGAATGAGTTTTACCTCTGGTAACTTGTTTTCTACAGCCAGATTGTCGATATGCAGCCTTACGTTCAATGATGCAGCCCACCAGAGTCTGCGATCCACACTTGAGTACACATTGGCAACTATGTCATATAACGTGTGAGCTCCATCTTCAACAGCCTTTAGGATGGATTTTTCTCTGCTTCTGCGATTCCTGGAAAACAAGTTCACTCCTCTTATTATTGTGTTCCCTCTTTAAAACATCGACAGGTTTTAAAAAAACGAGATTTATCCACAACAGCATATTCTTATACATACTTGAGATATCCACAAAGCATGTGTTTCGGCCACAAATTGACCCTTCCATGCATGGGAATCACCACATCTGGAGACAGCTCCAGGAATTTATATGTCGATTGATAGTATTCCTGCAAATGATTAAATGGAAATTAAGAAACATGATGTTACGGGACTTCCATGGCTAAACAAATTTCCCACAGACCAATAAAAATGCGTTACTATCTTACACAACTTCAAATATTAGAGGGGAAAATTTGGAAACAAAACATCCCAATCTATCACAGGTCAACAACAATCACACTAAGTTCGGCACTGAAATATTCAAAATAGAAAAGCCAGAGCATACTTAGTACTTACCATCATGTTACCACCTCCTCTGATGTCCAAGACAGCACTTCCTTGACTGAAACAACCCCAGTTGGGGATTTAACATAAGATTCAATCAAGTTTCACTGACTTAAATTGGCCTATAGCTACATAAATTTTCTGTCTTACCCAACACAATGATCACCAACAATCAGAGAATGAGTGGAGACATGAAGTAGTGCCATATGGCCATCGGTGTGTCCCTGGAATATTTTTCTTGGTTAGTAGTTTATAAGTATATATTTTTCATCTGAAGGTTACAGAGGATTTATAGTTACCGGAGAGAAAATGGCGGTCAATCTCTGACCCTTGACATAAATGTTTTCTCCTCCAGAAACTGGGGTATAGTTACCAGACCAACCATCTGGAATAACACAGTATTTTAAAATAAGAAGTTGGATTCCATGAATGGAAAAACAATATTAAAGAGTGATACCAATGCGATGCCTAGTTTTGACATGTGCCACTAGAATAGCATCAGGATTGCTTTCTTGTATAGCAGAAAGACCTGAAACATGGATGAAGAGGAGGATCATAAACATAAAGTAATATGTGTTGGATTTTTTTATGAGAAGAAAAACAAAAGAAGCTACCAAACAAGAACGAAAAACAACAGATCCCTACCTTCAATGTGATCACGATGGTGATGAGTAACAAAGACTATTAGCTTTCTAGGCAAAACATCAACGATTTTCTTGAGCTGGTCAAGAGAAAACAATGCAGTTATGAATAGTAAAGACCAGATCTTTTAAGACAATGAGAAGATTTTGTGTACCATTTCCAAGATATAGCGAAGAAACCACATAGGTAGTGACAAACCTCAACGTGGAGTTTGTAGAAGCATCCAGGATCCACTATCAATGCATCCCCATGAGCTACAAAATCGTTCCCTTGATGATCCTCTGAACCATTATCTGGAGCAAACACAACCAAATTCGTTGTCTTGAAAGGTTTCAATGTCCTGCTACGCATTGGCACAAGCATAACACCAGGTGGATATTCCTGAGAAAAAAAAAAAGTCATAAAATATAGGATATTATAAAAAGATAATTAAACCTGAAACACTTTGATGAAATAAGATGAAGAAGACAAGTAAAAATAGTCTAGGAACAAGAGACCTGGATAGGCAGAGAAGATGACAACTTATGCTTCATGGACTGGCGGGAATCATCCCCAAGTCCTAGTAATACTAATGGTCCAACACGATCACTTCCCGGTTTTGCATCAATAAGACCATCAAAGCATGCTTCCATGGACATCCACTTAGAGTTGTCTGCACTATAACAAGACAAACTAGTGGCTTTACTTCTTTCAATTTCCAGTTCTCAAAATGTGTCTTTAAAACCAAGTGAAGCTATATTCCCTCTAAGATTGCATACTGTTAAATAAAAGGGTAACCTTGAAAACTTGGATTTGTATGATCCAAGAGCTTCCCAGCGATGAAACAAGTACGGACGCAGGGGCCAGGTCCAAACTCAGGCTCCTCTACAAACCTGATGAAACTCCAATCTCTTACATCGCTAAAACCAATCCCTAAATTCTCCAACAGCTGCATTAACTCGTAAGTATCAATTCGCAGAAACAAAATTGAAAAATATGTGAGAAAGAGGACTCGTAACTTACAAGAATCAGAGTGGATTCGAAGTCGAAGTTCATCAAATCAACCTCCTCCGAGCACGATTCGAGTATAGAGAGAGTAAACCCGGACCTGACTCCGTCTTCTAAAATCGGTAAATTCGTTGTTGGCAAGTCCCAGAGATCGGAATCGACGAAGCAATCATACGCTTCATCCCCAAATTTCTCCGGACGTTTTTGCTTCTCGAGCAGGAACTCGGCGTCGTCTCTAAGGTTCTTCTTGATGATCATTGCAAGTTTCAGATTACCCATTTCTGCAGAATCTGAAATCCAAATATGTGAAAAGAAAGCTTCTTCTTAGCTTTGAGAAAAATCCACAGTGTTAGGCGAAGATCAAATGAATGGTGACCGTTTACTGGACCGCTCAGTCGTCTGCTCCGGTGGTTGGCACGGACGATGGTTGGTGGCCGTGATTATAGTGGTTGAGTTGCTCGCGCGATTAGACTTTTAGTGTAGTTTTCATTGCTTTTTCAACGGAAACTCAAGTCGTCGATCTTAGTAACTGCTTAGTTTTTTTTTTTTTTTTAAAGCAGGGTTGTCGGATCAGTAAACTGAGAAGAAGATTTTCAACGATAAATTTGGGTTCGGATCTTTAAAATAAAAGTTAGCTTCGGCTTAAAGGTTGGGTTGTATCGGTTTAATACTGACTCGATTTCTTTGATTTTAGTCGCAAATTAGATTTTGGAGAAACGAGAGATGAAGAAGAGACTTAGATGAATTAATTTTTGATCAAGCTCAAAATAAGCTTTAATTCGGTTTAACTCGGTTTAATTGGGTTGAGCTCGGTTTAAATTGGTTAAACTCTTCGATTAGTGGGATCTTCAAATTACATGTGAGAGAAGTCCTGAGTTAATTTCTGATCAATATCAATAATCAGATTATGATTTCGTGAGTTAGATATAATAAATCTTGAGTTTTTTTTTGCCCTGATTGGTAACGGCTGTTACTTACGACTGTAAATACTTTATCTTTAAAATTTAGCTGTAGAGAATTTGGCTTTAACTGTTAAATAACAAACACTTAAAACTAAAGCAGTTACTTTTATTATTAAAATATATTAAAATGATGATATTGATGATGATAACGAAAATAAAAATAATATTATTGAAATGGATCTAAAAAAGAGAAAAAATAAGAATAATTAATGTGTAAAAATAATTTATGTAAAATTTATATATAAATTTTTGGAAAGCTTTAAAGTATAACGAGAAAAGAAAAAAATAAAGTTTTATATTTGTGAAAAAAGTACGATTGGCAAATAAATGGGTGTGAAGACTTTACCAATGAGATTGTTTTGATATTTACTGTTTTACTTTTTACAGTTATTTTTCACTACTTCACTTTCTTCTAGGCTAATCACATTTACTTTGAGTCAATCGACGACTCCTTTATTAATTACGGTAGCAAAGTGATGAATCTTGGGTGAGCGAGAGATTGAGCAGAGAGAGGCAAAATTTGTGTGTTTCTTGGGTTGTGTGGTGTGTTGCTGATATGTGACGTCATCTCAAACCAACCGTGACGACTGACGACGCTTCCTCTTCCTCGATCGGAATCAAAATCTATCAGATTATTATTAAGTTCTCTCGCTCATTCAAGGTCCCCTCCTCTAATAAGAAAACCTCTCGACCCATTTCTTTTGTGTTTCTTTGGACTTGGGACCGCCTAAATCGTACGCAACAAAAGTCTCTTCCTTTTTATCACCCGTCTACACGTTCTTCATTCAAATTTCAATTTCTACGTGTGGTGGGTTGGGTCAATGTCAAGAACGACGGGAACAACTCTATATAATCATCGATTCACGCGGCCGAGTTTCTCTGCTGGATCTCGTTTTCAATTTTGTTGAGTTCTGATTCCTTTGTTTAAAAATTCTCCTCAAATTGAGAGATTCTAGGGTTCTTAAAAGATGATTGAACATGGGAACTCAGCTTTTGATTACCGTAGTATTAGAGAGATTGCTGCAAACGCCGGTGCTGGAGCCACCGCTGGTGAGTGAGAGTTCGATTTATGTTTTTTTTTAAATTTCTTCGTTTTGATTCTTGTGGGTGTGTATGACTAAGTTTGGTTTTGGGAACTTTTCAGGGGCAATCGCGGCGACTTTTGTTTGTCCATTAGATGTGATCAAAACAAGGTTACAGGTTCTTGGTCTCCCTGAAGCTCCAGCCTCTGGTCAAAGAGGTACTTTTGCTATAAACTCAGCTTAATTTGCTTAAGAGTATTTTGTAGTGGATGTAGCTCTAGATCTAATGTCATGGTATGAGATTGTGTGTATGCAACTAGTTTTGTTTCTGTTGAAGTTGTTGCATGTTTGATCTGAGAGCTATGCCTATTGAGTATTAACAAGCTATACATATGTTTGAAATATCAGGTGGTGTAATCATTACAAGCCTGAAGAGTATAGTTAAGAATGAAGGAATTAGGGGAATGTATCGAGGGCTTTCACCTACCATCATAGCTCTCCTCCCAAATTGGGCTGTAAGCACCTTTTTACTCTTCCGAGCTTTGTTTTTTTTCAAGTGAATTTGTCTTGTTATGAAAGAGATTACTTGTCCAACGTTCCCCTGGAGATGTGTTATGTCTTGTTTTGGAGATCGTTAGGTCTTTCCTTTAACCGATATTCTGGTTTTACGCGTAGGTCTACTTCTCAGTTTATGGGAAACTAAAGGATGTGCTGCAGTCAAGTGGTAGGTTCTCATCACTTACCAATTACGAAACTTTTTTCGCTTATGTATATCATCAGAGACACTCCAAATAATTATACCAAGTCTTATTTATCATTCTGTCTTTCAACTGTTTGTATTTTTCCTGATAGATGGCAAGCTTAGTATTGGGTCAAACATGGTAGCTGCTGCTGGTGCCGGAGCTGCAACATCTATTGCAACTAATCCGCTTTGGGTTGTCAAGACAAGATTAATGGTAACTTTTTTCTTCCTACTTTGGTTTCAGCTTTACTAGACATGTTGGATTTTTTTCATATTATATAATTTACCTAATCTCTTCCCATTTTCTCTCAGACGCAAGGAATTAGGCCGGATGTGATACCTTACAAAAGTGTAATGTCTGCATTTAGTAGGATTTGTCATGAAGAAGGACTGCGAGGGTTGTACAGGTTAGTATCTTAAATGAAACTGGAAATTTCGTAAATTGGAACACCTTTTTCTTGTGACATTTTGTGTGTATGTTAAACGGTAGTTATTTTTCCTGTGTTGGAACAGTGGCATTTTACCTTCTTTGGCGGGAGTAAGCCATGTCGCAATCCAGTTTCCAGCTTATGAAAAGATCAAGCAATACATGGCAGACATGGGTAAGACATGATTCCTCCAGTAGTATATTGTTACACAATCATGTGCTGTCCTGAAACTAGTTTCTGATCATAGCTAGTTTAATTCTCAGATGATACATCCGTGGAGAATCTGAGTCCCGGGAATGTTGCTATTGCCTCTTCAATCGCAAAAGTGATCGCCTCTGTTTTGACTTACCCACACGAGGTCTCTCTTGTTCCTCTCTCTTGTGCCCTCTTTACATCACTATTAAGCTGACCCAACTCTAATATGAGTTTACTTTACATCCACAGGTAATAAGGGCCAAGCTTCAAGAACAAGGGCAAATGAGAAACGCTGAGACTAAGTATTCGGGAGTCGTTGATTGCATCACAAAGGTGTTTAGAAGCGAAGGGATTCCTGGGTTGTACCGTGGATGTGCCACTAACCTACTGAGGACAACTCCATCAGCAGTTATTACATTTACAACCTATGAGATGATGCTAAGATTTTTCCGACAAGTTGTGCCACCAGAGATTAACAAGTTGGAGGATTGCAAAAGAGAAGAACAAAGAAAGAGTTTAGTTAGTCGACGAGGAGAAGAAGAAGATAAAGATTTGGGTTTGAGAGAATCACAAACTCAATCTAATAAGATCAGCACTCCCTCTATCCCTCTTGGAAGCAAATAAAGCTTTTTCAGACTCGAACCATGCTTCATAGGTTTTTTTTTTTTTGTTTCGATGCCATGTTCCAATTAAGTAATTTTTCCCCTTGTGGTGATCTGAGTTGTAACCTTTTCTCGTCGTTCTAACAAATGTGTAAACTATCAATAAATACTTTTTGGCCCTTTTGATGATCAACGAGTATTTTAAAGATGATAAATTCATTGAGGTATTCTCAGAGTTATACTTGAGATTCCTCTCCGTCTCACACTCTCTATGTGCAAATTTGCAGGTTGTGGGGGTTTATAGAAAGGGATTTGAGAATTTCAAAAGCAGATGCTTTGGATGGAATTTTGTGGGCATTGCAGATGTCAAAGGCTTACTGTAACTTTGAAGCTATATATTTCCTTGTTCTTTCTTAAAAACTGGCTCTTCATTTAGCACAAGGTAATGGGATCTTCCTGCTCGGGTTATATATTAGCTTTTAGCACTTTGAAGGAACAAAGTGACAGCTGAGTAAAGACATGTGTTTCTGGTTAGAGGTTTTTTTTGTGGAATGCCTTAGGAATGTTGCCTTTTATTTCGATAATGTATGCAAATTAGTTTCTGGTATCAAATCTATTGATTAACTAGATAGAAGAGGCCTGAAATCAGTAGACAGATACTACTAAGAACATAACAGAGCTGTGAATGTGAGTCAAGTTAACTCTTACAGTCAATTTTTTTGTTCTTTTTATAAATACCTTTGAGTCAATATTACATACAGTAGACAAAATTAGACATAGAAAATTGGTGGTTGGTAGGTCAAGTTATGTCACTATGTGCATTTTATCAGTACCTACGGCCCACAAGTGCCCCATCTTATTATCATTCGTTGACACAATTATGATGAAACCTATATACCTGGTGGATCCTAGAATTCGTAGGCGCTGGTATTCGGTGTGGTTGATTTACTGGTCCATTGGTCAGTCACAGAGATAGGTGAACGTGGGAATTTCATATTCTTTAATAGCGCATTCTCGCCCCAATCTGGTGGCGAAGGGTGTGTAGTTATCGTCTCCTCTTTGTAATCGTAGTTTTGACATTTCTGCTCCTCATTCTGGATTCCTTTTAGCTCTTGCACAACTTGTTCCATTGTAGGTCTCATTGTATTGTCTTGCTGCAAGCACTGAAAAGCCAACTCTGCCACCATTGTAGTCATTTTTCTAACTTCTTCATTCGTCGCATATCCAAGATTCTGATCAATCAGCTCATGTGTTGCATGGTTCTGTATCTTGTTGATAGCTAAGCTTGATAGATTGATCTCACTCTTGCACCTGGTTATATCAACAGCAGGCTTCGACGATATCAGCTCGACAAGGACCACTCCAAAGCTATATACGTCACTCTTATCAGTTAGATGATAGCACCGATGATACTCAGGGTCCACATATCCCGGAGTACCCTGAGGAGCAGTTGATACATGTGTTACATCACTCGGGAACAACCTGGATAGCCCAAAATCCGCAACTTTGACTCCAAAATTGCTGTCGAGCAGAATGTTTGTAGTCTTGACATCACGGTGTATGATATCAGAAGCGTGAAGGTAAGCCAGTGCACTCGCTGTTTCTATGGCAATACTCATGCGCATTGACCATGTTAAATAGCCTTGGTGTGGCGGGTTTTCACCATAGAGATGATCTGCAACTGTGCCATTTGATATATACTCGTAGACAAGGAGAAGTTCTCGGCTGCGGCGTGAAGTGCATCCATAGAGGGAGACTAGATTCTTGTGATGGAGACGTGTGAGGATTTCTATCTCGTTCATGAATTGCTCAAGTCTTCTGTAATTGTGCTCGTACAGACGCTTCACTGCAACTTCTCGTCCATCACGCACTTTTCCTGAGAGAGCAAAAAAGGAATAGAAGATTAGCTTAATATAGAGATTTGACACTTTTTAAAAAGTGTTAGTGCACTGATCATCTTACCATAATACACAGTGCCAAAGCCTCCATCTCCTAGTAATCTATCTTTACTGAAGTTGTTTGTTGCTTCTTGAAGTTCTTTGTAGGAGAAGATTGGTATCTTAAAGAAGACATGGCTAAACTCGACGTCAGATTTCGAGTTGTCTCTAGAGAGCTCTGGACCAGCTTTTCTTCTTCTGCAATTCCTATGGATGATATAGAGTGCCACCAAGATGATTATCAAGATGAGAAATCCGCCGATTCCTATGAACAATTACAGAGGGAGACTGATTCAAATTTGAGTATTTCATGGAGAAAGATGGAGCAAAACAGGACATCTCTTTTTACCTAATCCTAGCTTCATCTCCAAATTGAACCTTTTTGGTTCTGCAGCAAAATAGACAAGAAATGGAATTATTGTCATATAGGTAAGTGTTTTGCAAGCAGAGTTGCTGAAGTAAAGAACATGTTTTACTGTTTTCATACCTTTGTTTACTCCATCGCAGTGAAACTTATTCTTCTTATTCATCTTACATTCTCCACCACGATTGTGGCAGCTATAGCAGCCTCGAGGCAATTCTATATAAAGAGAGAAGGTAGCATTTACATCGTACTTGTTCCCTTTACTTGGATTCACCCAGCTCTTTGGAGTCCTGATAGCTGAACACCCTGGAACATCACGACCATCTCCCAAATTAGAGTAGTACAAACTGCTTCCTTCTCCTCCGCAATTCCCATAAGTGAAACCATTCTTCATACTAGTGTTGTTGCATCTGTACAAAGTGGGCAAGTTGAGCCATGGCGAATCTGGAAGTGAGAATCTTGACAAGTCAGTGCAGTTTCCGGTTATCAAGCTTTGGTTAAGCGCCGTGTCGGTGATTGTTATCGTGTTGGCTTGAGAGACGCTCTTGACTTTATACCACTGCCCATCTTCTACAAGCTGTATCTCTGAAACATTTGCACTGCAGTTCAGCTTGAAAAGACCGCATCGAGAGGGCATGTCTGTCCTAAAGAAAGGGAACTTGAAGTCCAATTCTCCGCAGGTGAAAAGTTCGCAAGGACTCTGGTTCGTGTTCTTAGCTTCAGCCACGAGAGGGAGGAGAAAGAAGAAGACTAAAACAGAGACAGTCTCCATTGGTGTTCTGATCACAAGCTCCTGTGTGTGTTATTCGATATCCAGATCTACACAAAAATATCAAGACTTTGGTTTCATTGCTTCAGGAGATGGATTAGAACTTAGAAGTTCAAGTAAGTATGGTCCTTCTCTTCTTTGTGGTATTGCGACAAGCAAGTTGACTTTTAGGGGACGGATTCAGACAGAACTCTGCTCTAGGAGAAGAATAGTCTATGTATGGAGGTTTTGTTTTATTATTACAAGAGAAGAAGATGAAGATTTGTGTGGGTAGCTTTTAATAAATTGTACAAACAATAGTCGTTGGTTCTTGCTGCTTTATTGGACAAATAAAAATGTAAAACAGTTGACCGGAGACTCTGGTTGATCGAGAAACTTTCAAAATGAATAGAGAAGAGATACGTTTACCTTTGGTCGAAGTTCTGCATGTTCAAGATTTGACCACACAACTCTTATCATCTTCGTACCCCTATGTGTTACTGAGTCTTCTATTCCATTATTAAAGCGTTAGAACCACTGAGACAGACCTTTCATTTTGTTTTCATCTTCAAGGTCTTCTGTTCTATCTTTTTCTAATTTTATTTTGTTATATACATTTTTCTGAATTTTAAAATAATATCTATATTATTAAATAGGCTAAAGACAAGTGGTCGTCGTGGCCTCTTTCCGCTAATGGGAAACTCTTTTGAGTTAATATAAAAAGAAAAAAAACAGTACATAATTTCTTAATTTTGTGTGCGCAAAACCTTACACAAAAGTGTTATTATAAACTGATTTTTTTGTTTCAAATGTTATTTATATTGCATAAATTTCTAATTTTAACCTTATATTCGTGGAAGTATATCAAAAATCATTTTTATTTTTAAGGGTATAAAAAATATTTTAATATGTTTTATTAATTTGTGTTATGAAACAGAACGAGTATTCAAAATGAAGCAAAGAGAGAGAGTTTTCTTTAATGTCTAACTACATAATGTAAAGGACATAAATAACATAATCAATTATTATTTATTAGAGTAATGATAAATTGATTTATTATGTTAAAGATGGCGAGTAACATGCAAAAATAAGTTTATTTTATATATACGTGTATGATTCATTAGTAATTAGTTAGTGAGCGAGAGAGTAGACATGTTCTGTGTAAAATAAGGACGACACGAGGGCTATTGCCAAATCATGTTCAGACTCATTTTCTTTTTCATTTTGTTTTAAGATTGCTTTTATTTTTTTGTATTATGTTAATATATATGACTGTAGTATGATATTATTTTTGACATATTTACGGTTTTGAATCCATTAGATGAATGTAGTCGAACATATGTTGGATTCGTTGACTTTTGTGATGGGATTTCGTGTACTCTAAACAAACTGATTATAATCAAGATGGTAATCAAGAGTTAAGGTATTGCATTATAATTGTAGAAGGAAAATAAACACAATTTTGTGTAAAATTTTCAAACCCGACGATAGTAATCGTGGAATTAATTTCGATACTCAAGTTGTGACAAAGAGAGAATTGGTTTTCTTGATCCAACAGTAAATGTGATTGTAACGCACCCACATGTCGGTTTGATAATTGGTCAGGAGTCAATTTTGGAATGTTGAATTTGGAGGCTACTTTCACAAACTCACAAATTGGCCAACTTTTTGTTTCTCTTTCTTTTAAATAGTTATATTAATGTCAATAGAAAACATCCGTATTAATTTCGTTAATTTATCATTTCCTAACCAAAATCCTTTGAATCAGTTAGGCTATAGAAAAAAAAAAAGAACAAAAAAATCCTACAATTATCACCATATCGGTTTGCGCGATCGGACTACCACTCAATAATTTCATACATGGTTGACCAGATGAACTTCCAAATTTGAAGGAAGATGGCACCCACTTGGTTTGAAAGAAGAGATGATACGTTCGTACGTTCTTCCCTACTCTCTCTGGCTTACAAACGAAAGGAAGTTTACTACAAAAGAAGAACCCTACAGTTCTAGTCTCATAACACGGGCTCCTAGAAGATGACTAAGGATTCGCCGTACCATAAAATACGTTCTCCTTTAAGTACGTTATCAAACCCACAATCAAAAATGAGATATATGAACGATAAGCTCGTTTGGGTCTTTTGTTTTTTTTTTCTGGAAATAATAGCATATTTAAAAAAATATTAGCCGTTGGTAAAAACTTTGCTTGCAATGAAACCTCTTTTTGGTTTCCTTCATTAATAAATTACTGACCAATCAAATATTATGATCTTTTGATTCGAGGGGATGAGAGAGAGAGAGAGAGAGAGAGAGAGAGAGAGAGAGAGAGAGAGAGAGAGAGAGAGAGAGAGAGAGAGAGAGAGAGAGAGAGAGAGAGAGAGAGAGAGAGAGAGAGAGAGAGAGAGAGAGAGAGAGAGAGAGAGAGAGGAAGCAAGCTAAAGTCTTCCAACCTTGTGTCTCATATACAACTTGCACTCAAACCTTCTCTTACAATTTCCATCATCCCTACCCCTAAGATGACTTCAAACTTTTAAAAAGAAACACTGAAGAGCGAATTTAAAAGATCTTGGAAATCCTCATCAACAGAGCATGCATGGATACTTAAGTTCATAATACAATTTTTTTTTTGAATTGAATGTAAAATTGTATTCAACCAAAAAAACCTTTTTACAATGAATGCTTCAGTAAGTTTGAATGTGGTTTGAGATAAACATTAAGAGCTTAGAAAAATTTAAAGATGTAAAAGAAGTTCATAATACAATACTTAAATGATGTAAACATATAGCAAAAATAAATATTATATAAATCCCAAAGTTAATATTCGGCTGTTGGATAGTGTTGTTGTCTAGTCGAGCAGTCACCGTGTTTGACGAGGAAACAGCACTTCAGCATCAGACCATGAAGTAGCATTAGTGTTATATTGAGATGTTGAAGTTAAAGTGGTAACATCAATGTTCACCGATTCTATGTGTGTACTAACTTCTGCAGCTTCTCCATCCTCATCGTCATTTCCCATGGTACGAACATCTCCATGTGACAAACAAATCCTCTCCAATTGCATCCAAACTTCTCTCATGTTTGGTCGTTTTTTCCCTTTAAGATTCAAACACGTCTTTGCAAGTTTTGCCATCATCATGACTTGCTCTAGCTTGCAGTTGTTTCTGATTCTAGAATCGATGATGTCGGAAATTCTATTCTCTCTCATGGAAAGATTGAAGTAGGTTACCAGTGATCTATTTTCTTCTGACCGTTGGAACGAAACTGGCTTTTCTCCGGTGATGAGCTCTACAAGCACGACTCCAAAACTGTATACGTCGCTTTTTTCCGTGAACTGGCTAGATTGGAAGTACTCAGGATCTACATATCCCACGGTACCTGAAACCATTGTTGTTAGGTGGCTTTGATCAATGGTTATTGATCTTGAAGTTCCAAAATCTGACACTTTAGCTCGAAAGTCCTCGTCCAACATAATGTTCGTCGATTTGACGTCTCTGTGATAAATAGGGGATGCTGCGGCAGAGTGAAGGTATGAGAGAGCTCCTGCGATATCTATGGCAATGCGGACACGTGCTTCCCAAGTAGTCAATGTGGGATCATCATGCTCATTATGAAGAAGTTCGAAAAGATTTCCATTGGGAATGAACTCGTAAACCAGAACGGGTACATCTGTTTCAAGACAGCATCCTAATATCCTCACAATGTTGCGGTGGTTGATCTGAGAGAGTATGACAATCTCGTTTATGAACTCATCAAGCTTATCTTCGTCCACAGCCTTGGATTTTTTCACAGCCACCACTCTACCATCAGCAAGTATCCCTTTGTACACTGTTCCTTGCCCACCTTGGCCAAGCACCTTGTTTAAACTAAACCTTTCTGTTGCTTTTTCCAATTCTTTGGAGCTGAACACTATTGTTTTCTCTACGCAGCCTTCTCTTGAAGCCAATTGTTGCTGCAACAAAAGACCTCCATTGCGTTTAAAGAACTCTTTTCTGCGATTAGTCTTTCTATACTTCTTAATAGATATACATAGCAGTACTCCTCCAAAGATCAACACGCTCGATATTATACTGACCCCTGCAAATTAAATCGACTAGAGATCAGAGGAGTAGGAAGATAATATATTGTATATATATGAATGAATATAAAGTTTAAAATTCTCTTCTCCATCTGCATTTATAGTGGATGCCGTCACTTCATATTTTGCATTTGGATTTATACATATTGTAACTGAAACTCTAACTTATATATTATTGCTGGTATGAAGTATTAGCCTCACAAATTATGAAAAGTGTTTTTTTTTTTTTTTTTTTTTCTGTCAACTAACTGTAAAAAGAATAAGTTTTGAAGACAAATTAATATCATATACTAAATCGTAGAAACAAAAAAATCATAAAAAAATCATTCATTAAAATAATAATAAGTTTAATATTGTTTCTAAGAATAAATACACTTCACTAGTTCTAAATTTCTAATAGCTTTTGATTGTGATTTGTGTCGCTAATTTTACAGAAGAAATCTAAGATATATAGAATAAATTGAAAATAAGTTAATGAAAAGTAAAACCAAATTGATAACTTAGATATACAAGTGTATATCATTCATATAGAAACCAAAAATATATTCCATCTAGAGTGATCCACATCAACAAAGACTTTTAAATATATATATATATATATATATATATATATATAAGTGTATTATATATCATACATATAGAAACAAAGATAATTTTTTCCCATCTGGAGTAATCCACATCAACAAAGACTTTAAATCTATATATTACAACTTTAAATTCTACTAAAGAAATAGCACTTCACAATTTAAAATACATTACACTAGCTAATAAAATATCATTTCACAAGTGAACATCAGTGCAATTCAGTAATAAACCAAACAAAATGAAACAACTTTACAAAATGGTTTCCAAAACTAATACTCTCGCAATAAAAAATATTCACAAGTTTCTATATCTATTTAAATAATTAAAAAAAAATCAATTAAGAAAATTTTGGTTTTAGAATATTGTGCTTTCAACTATAGTTGATTATAAAACTCAAGATAGAAAGTCTTTTCTTACCTAGTATTGGCCTTAGCCCTTGGAATTTTTGTTCTGGCCGCAAAAAGACAGGAAACCGAATTACTGCCATCGCCAAAAGAAAAGTTGCAGAAGTAAAGAACATGTTTCACTGTTTTCATACCTTTGTTTACTCCAACGCAGAGAAACTTGTTGTTATTCATCTTACATTCTCCACCTCGATCGTGGCAGTTAAAGCAGCCTCGAGGCAAGTCTATGTAAAGAGAGAAGGTAGCATTTAGATTATACTGGTTACCTTTTCTTGGATTCACCCAGCTCTTTGGAGTCCTGATAGCTGAACACCGTGAAACATCATGACCATCTCCCAAATTAGAGTAGTACAAGCTGCTTCCTTTTCCTCCGCAATTCTCATAAGTGAAGCCATTCTTCATGCTACTACTGTTGTCGCATTTGTACAAAGTGGCCAAGTTGAGCCATGGCGAATCTGGAAGTGAGAATCTTGACAAGTCATTGCAGTTTCCGGTTATCAAGCTTTGGTTAAGCCCCGTGTCGGTGATGGTTATCGTGCTACCTTGAGAGATGCTCTTGACTTTATACCACTGCCCATCTTCTACAAGCTGTATCTCAGAAATAGTTGCACTGCAGTTCATCTTGAAAAGACCGCATCGAGACGGCATGTCTGTCCTAAAGAAAGGGAACTTGAAGTCGAGTTCTCCGCAGCTGAAATGTTCGCAACCTCTCTGGTTCGTGCTCCTAGCTTCAGCCACGAGGATGAAGAAGAATAGGACCAAAGCAGAGACAGTCTTCATTGGTGTTCTAATTACAAAGCTTATGTTTTTCATTGGTGAATACTTTTTATTTTTTATTTATCCTACTCTTTTGTGGTATTGCGACTGCCGACAAGCAAGTTGACTTGAGCCTTCTTGGGAGTTAGTCTTCCATTCCACTATTTTATTTCCCAAACCTTTTTTTTTTTAAAATATTATCAATATGAGAGGCCATAGACAAAGTCATCGCCTATTCGCGGCTGATAGGAAACTCTTTTGATCAAACTTTTCTCTAGTATTTATATCCTATTTATATGAGATTATCTATTTGCTTACTATTCTGAGCAAACAAAAATCATTTTTATTATTTACTTGTGACCATTTGTATTATTAGATGTTTTTATAGGTTGAATAATCTATTTTCATAGAGATTAATATATATAGAAGATGAGTTACATTATTGATATCATATCATTTCTACATTTTTGTGTGGAATCTTTAAATAATATTGAAAATGAAACAAAGAGATCAAGTTACATATCTTTCTTATCTTTCAATGTGTAAGATTAATGATCATGGGATTTATGATGATGGAGATGGGCGAGAAACGCAAAATATGAGAAAAAATTATTTTTTATGATTCATAGCTAGACCTAGACATTAGTTTAATAATAAGACACATCCTATGTAAAAAAAGGATGACACGAGAGGGCTATTGCCAATCCATGTTTTGGACTAATTTAACATATATGTATTAATTAATCTAAATATATTACTGTCATAGGATATCATATCTGATTATATATATGTTGTATTCATTGATCAATCTAGTCGGTTATATGCTGGATTCTCCCACCGTAAAATATGACAAGATTGCGGATATCATCGCCCATCACTACTAGAGGTATTTGCATCTTGGGATTGAGGAGATTTCTGGTTGGTAGCAAGCGGCACTAAAGGAGATTTCTGGTTAGTAGCAAGCGCCACGATCACAAACGATATGATTATGTGAACGATAATTAAGCTTGTTAATTACCATCCTGAGCAATTGGAGGAACACCAGTCCTTTTTCATCCATGCATAAAATTCTACCCGGACCTAGAGATGATTTTCTTGACTGACTTCTTCCACTCATATTGTGTAGAAATTGTCATTAAAGAGATGCAAGGCTTTTTTTTTCAATACATAAGCTTGAAACCCTTTTTCATTTTTCTATTTGATTAATATGTCCAGATCAGACTAATGTGACAAAAGATCCTTACTAAATTAACCTTGAGTTTTGTAACGTGACTTTCAAATTCCAGTGACCAAAAAGGCAAAAACAAAAGAAAGGATAAATTTCGACTAATTTATCCAACCAAACGTAACACGTTTTGTTCCGTTGATTAAGTCCAATCTATTGCGGCCATTACTTTCGTCAATTTATTATCCAACCAAAATAACACGTTTCCAGCTCTTTTCTTTTCCGTAGATGATACGTTTTCTACATTATATTCCGTGTTATTTCGTTTTTTTTTTTGTAAAATATATATTTGCGAGTCTTCTACCAATAACAACATGAAATCCAAAATACACGACAACTATAGGTTGAACTTCGTTGTCAAAAAAAAAAAAAAAAGTTGAACTTCGTTTCTTAAAAAGAACAAGATTTATTTATTTACATTTTTTGTCAAAATAGACAATAGAACACTAATTGAAAAGAAAAAACATATATATATATATATATATATATATACAAGACAGATAAATTATTTACAAAATAATTTTGTTGGTGATTACTTGCGATTACGTTGAGTAATTATGTCTTTAATAGACCCTACCATGCCAATCATTTGTAACCAATACATCTCCTCGATGGCACCGTCACCTTTAATGACGGCGTCGTCTTCTCACCATTCTATCAACCTCTGATTCCGTCAACGCACCGTTAACCATCCTCATGTCTCCCACTATAATCTCTCCGCCGACGTCATCCCCGACGTAGATCTTGTCCACGTCACCCGCGTCAACCCTAATGATCTTCCCGAGTAACCTCCCAGGCTGCTTCCACTCCGCGAGCAACGCCGGCACCCGGAAACCTGCGCGTGCATCCCACGCACTCACTTCCACGTCCTCGGAACCTTTCTTCTCCGCAGCTAACAAAACAGCCGGCGACAACAACGAGTAAGAGCCGCATCTGCTTAGAAAAGAGGCCACCGCGTTACGTGAACTTCTTTCTCCGTTGAAATCAAGATTCTCCCATAGCTTCACGACTCCGCTTGAGCCTAGATCTAAAAAGTCCCCGAAGCTGCCACTGCACCGCCTCAACCATGGAATGTTTCCATTTGTAGCATCGTCATCATGGTGATAACCAAATCTCTTAACGCGTAAATCACCATTGACCGAGTTATCTTCATGATCTTCATGATCTTTATCATCATCTTCGTCGTCGTCGTCTGAGGAGTCTGACGAGAAAGACCAATCGGAGTCGCTTTCGTAATCATATAAAAGAGTTGAAGAAGGTAGAGACACGTTTACATTTATTAATCTAAAGACTAAGTTCTTGATTCTTGTAGTTAAGGACGTGAATGAAGCTAAAAATGCAAGTAGCAATAAAGCTCCCCATTTCCAGAAACTATAAGCTTGATGTAACTTTCCGACGCCGGAGACGGCTAAAGCTCGAGACAAAACCGTCGGCTCGTTTATCCCCACGTCAAAATCGCCTATTCTGTTTATTATCGGGACCTCCATTGCAGAAATTAAACTAGTGATTTTTGTTTTTGCTATATTTGGTAAGGAGAGAAAAGGAGAAGGAGGTTTTGGGTTAGGATTACAGAATATATATAAGAGGAAAAATAAAAATAAAGAGAGATGACGTGGTAGATAATTACAGGATATGAGATGACACAATCTTTAAGACACGTTGGCGAAAGGCGGCAGCGGATCGGAGGCTTTCAACGAAATTACAGGGAGCCTAGAAGGATAAGGCAAAAAAGGTGAATGAGTCAGCCTCTCCAACATGTGATGTCTACGTTTTATAACTATATATAATATGACCATTGTTACAAACTCACAAGTTAATAATTACTGTAATGTTTTTCGTTTTATTGTTACGTAACGTACCTTCCGTGGCGGGTTGGCGGTTATATATATTTCTTTTAAGTTTTAACCATAGTGTTTAACTAGTAACGCTATTTTTTTAATTTATAATAGGAATGTGAATATCATTTTTAAAAAAATAAAGGGAGGTTTTACAAAAGAGTTTAACCTATTAGTTTAAACTTGCCAAGAAAGAAATAAAAACAAGATTTACAACCAAATGTTGATCAGTGTCAATCAACAAAGTCATCGGATCCAACTAGTAACGCTATATACAGTTGCAATAAACGGTACCAATTACGATTATTATGGTTATAGTTATATGTATATATATATGGTTACCGCTAATAATACAGACTAAACAGTATGACATGGTTGATAAATATATATACTTTTGAGAGTGGAGTAGTGTTAAAAATATATACTTTTGGCGGAAAAATCAAGAACATCTACTTCATAAGACCATCATTAGTGGAGTAACCCATCGTAGTTATTCTCATATTAATTAATTATATAAATAATTATAAATTAAGTAAAGTAACCCTACAAAAACTTAAGCAAAATCACCCTATTACTAGAGAATTCAAAAAAGATTACTCAAGCATTTAAATAATAATTTTTTAATTTGTGTTTATTAATTATAAAACTTTAATTATTTAAAATGACAAAGCAATTATTTAATTTGTTATTATTACATAAAACTTTAGAATATTAAACATATTTTACAAACTTTGGAATATTAACAAAATTCTGGAAACAATTATTTCAATTATTTATATTACATAAAAAATAAAATAAAAATATTTTACATAATTTGGAAATATAAAACATATTTTACAAAATCAAAAAACAAATACAACATAAGTGATCATTACTTGTTGAGTCGAAATTTGGACAACAATCTTGAAACCAAGCCTATCAATTACTTGATGAGTCGAAATTTGAGAAAAACATCTCATAAGATGAAATTTGAGAAAAACTTTTGCACCTAGAATTAAGAAAACACGGGTTATCAAGATGAGTATACCAAAACACAGGTTTAGATGTAGATATTGCCACAAAAGACAAAACTAAAGGCATAGAATGATTTTGACCATTACACATGTTACAAACAACACCTTAGTAAATCTCCAGATATCCACACTGAGAAAAAATCTCATACCACACCTTGAGATCATCTATACCGTTATAAAGAACATATTACAAAGATGAGAAAGACATCCTTGTCCATGTGACTTGGTCTTTAAACTCATAACCTGGATACACGACCTATGTAACTTGTTTGATAGACCTATGTGATTCCCATTATTCAGAACATATGCTTTAGAGCAGCAACAAAAAGATACAGGACTATTTTCTACTTTAAACAAAACTAGAACTACCAAATAGACAACATGACCTTCTTCGTTACAACTAACTACACACAATAAGGCTGAAAGATCTGAGCTTTTTCATAAACATTGCCAATTCACAAATCTAGCAAAGGAGGACAAGAGCAAAACAAGGATGACGGTCTGCATCCTTCACCCAATTTTTGTACTTCTCATCTTTGTACCAGTGCTGCGCATTCGTAAAGGAAGCAACTATCAAATATATAAATTGAAACTCTTCCAACAAACAACCACTAAGAAATACAAATAAACTATGATATCATCAGCAAGCTTGAAAATGCTCAATCATTGGAAACATCCAGACAATAATAGCCTATACAAGCCGTGAAAACATGAACATCACAATAGGATCTGACAACCTAAACAACAAAACTAAATTATAGAGTAACAGAGAACATAACAAATTGTAATCCTCTTTCTTCATCTTATATGGTAGACAACAAGATTCAATCTTTTAACTCATTCCAAACACATGGAGCCAAGTAGTTAAGTAAATTGGATCGTGGTGTGAGTGAGAGAGATGATTAGACATACTAGTGTTGCTCTCTAGTGTCGAATGAAGCGGCGGATGAGCTCCGTAACGGTGGTGATCCGGCGGGTAGGGTTCTTGGAAGAGTGATGACCGACATGGCTCACATGACCAAACGGAGGCGGCGGTTGTGGTAGAGCATCAAGGAAATTGTTGCCCGGCGGTGGTCCCCCAAATTTTTGACGATCTTCATAGCCGTTTTCGCGTTGGTGGTGTTCCATTGATTTTTTCCGATTTCAGAACAATCGTTTGTTCTCTCGCCGCTTCATTCGATAGAGAAGAGAGAGAAAGTCGGGAAGAAAGAAAACTGGCGAAGAAATTTTTTTTTCCTTTTTATATTTACGAGCCAACCAATGAAAAAACGCCACGTACCGTTCTTAAGGGGTTGCTTCAGAACCTTCCCACAGCAGGGATTCTCTCTTATTTGGACCATTAATGGATTTTTTATTCAGTAATTGGGGCCCAATTACAAGAGTAACCCACAGAGAATCTCCCACTAATGATGCTCTAATAAGTTAGGCCGGGCAGTTGTGATATTCGTACACAAATTTTAGGGAGTATGTATGTCGACTCATTATGTAAATATCTATAGATATCTTGTTTTACTAAGGGAAAAATGTTTAATTTTTAAATTTTGGTCATTTAAACTATGAATTTTGTTGTAAGCCATTTAAAACATCAATTTTTATTAATTAGCTTTTTTAAACATAAAGTTTTGTTGACCAAACCAAAAAAGACATGACGTTAAATTCGATAATTGATCTACTAACAGATGTTATTGTGCTGTTCAATCACTTTGTTATTGACAGAACGACGTCGGTTTAATGGAAGTTTTAGTTTGAAAAATGTCATTTAAACCATGAACTTTTAAATATAGGCTATTTAAATCATGAACTTGTAAATGTATGTCATTTAAACCATGTACTTTCAAATTTATGTCATTTAAACCATGAACTCGTCTTGGGCGTTCAATGAAAACCATACAACCTGAAAATTTTGGTTATCGAAGCAAACCGAAGAGAGAAAGGCTATCTGTTCGGCGCAGTTGATTTGGATAATTGGATTTCGGTTTGGTAATCGGACCGATTGGTTTATTAGAAATTGCAGAAGTATATAAGCCTAACCTACTAACCCGTTTAACCCTAGGTTAGTTTCTCTCTTTTTTCTTCAACTCTGCCTCATGATGCGATTCTGAGAAAGAGAAAGAAGAACATCAATTCATCCTTCTTTCTCGACCTTTGTCTTGTATTTTGCGTCTTTTTGTTTTTGTTTTGAGTCTTTTTCATTTATTAGGACACTACACTAGCGCTTGAAAGATTGATCATCTTGTTTTAGGACACTACACTATAGTTTGAAAGATTAATCACCATTTTCATGTATTATGGTTTAAATGATATAAATTTGAAAGTTTATAGTTTAAATGACATACATTTACAAGTTCATGATTTAAATGGCCTATATTTAAAAGTTCATGGTTTAAATGACACTTTTGGAATTAAAACTTCCATTAAAACGACGTTGTTTTGTCAGTAACGGAGTGATTAACGGCACAGTAACATCTGTTAGTAGGTTAATTATCAAATTTAATGTCATGTTCTTTTTGGCTTGGTCAACGAAATTTCATGTTTAAAAAAGCTAGTCAACAAAAGTTGATGTTTTAAATGGCATACATCAAAGTTCATGGTTTAAATGGCCAAAATTTGAAAGTTCATGGTTTAAATGACATTTTTCCCGTTTTACTAATGAATATATACAAGGTTTTCGGGCAACTTTGACAAAACACTCAAATCTCAACTCTAAAATCTCTATCTCCAAGAATCCCTCTCTCTAATATGAAATAGACACTTCTCTTACTCTCTCTCTGATCATTCAATCTAGTGACTCAAACTTTTTTTTTCTTTCACTTTCAGATCAAAATCATATAAATAAAAGTAAGGTTTTGGATTCTCTTTATTGGTTTTTTTACTATTTTTATTTGTTTTATAATTATTTAATTGCTTTAAACAATTTTTAAGACTCAATTAACATAATACATTTAACTCACAATAAAATAAAAATATAATTGAAAATAAAATAAATCATATTTCATCACTCAATTTTATTCAAACATAATAAATTATAATTGTAACTTCCATAAATTCTTATCATATAAATAAGCATTCTCTCATATTGGGATTCTTTCACTTTTTCATTTTTCACATTCTCTCATTCTCTTCCACTTCTCTCATTCTCTTCCACAATATCTCAAATCATTATTTTCGTTTTTTTGTTTTCGATTTCTTATTTTTGTTGTATGGGTTACAAAAAAAAAAAAAAAAAAATATCATTATAAAATTTTAACACAGTACATTTAACTCACACATTAAAATAAGATTATAACTGAAAATAAAATAAATTATGCATTAATCATATTCCACCACTCAATTTTATTGAAACACAATAAATTATAATTATAACTTTCATAATTCTAAATATAACTTCCATCACTTTTTATCATATAAATAAGCATTCTCTCATTCTCTCATATTGGCATTCTTTCCCTTTCTCATTTTCACATTCTCTCTTTCGCTTCCACTTCTCTCATTCTCTTCCACAATACATCAATTAATTTAAGACCCAATTAACATAATACATTTAACTCACACATTAAAATAAAAAATTATGCATTAATCATATTCCACCACTCAATTTTATTCAAACACAATAAATTATAATTGTAACTTCCATAATTCTAAATGTAACTTCCATCAATTCTTATCATAGAAATAAGCATTCTCTTATTCTCTCATATTGGCATTCTTTCACTTTCTCATTTTCACGTTCTTTCATTCTCTTCCACTTCTCTCATTCTCTTCCACAATACTTCAAATCATTTTTTTTGTTTTTTTTTTAATCTTTTCGATCTCTTATTTTTGTTGTATAGGTTACAAAAAAACAAATGAAATATCATAGTAAAATTTTAACACAATACATTTAACTCACATATTAAAATAAGATTAGAAATGAAAATAAAATAAATTATGCATTAATCATATTCCACCACTCAATTTTGTTCAAACACAATAAATTATAATGCAACTTCTATAATTCTAAATGTAACTTCCATCAATTCTTATAACCGAAATAAGTATTATCTCATATTGACATTCTTTTACTTTCTCATTTTCACATTTTTTCATTCCCTTCCGCAATATCTCAAATCATTTTTATTTTTTTGTTTGTTTTTGATTTCTTATTTTTGTTATATGGGTTACAAAAAAAAACAAATGCAATACCATTGTAAAATTTTAACACAATACATTTAACTCACACATTATAATAAGATTATAACTGAAAATAAAATAAATTCCGCATTAATCATATTCCGCTATTCAATTTTATTCAAACACAATAAATTATGATTGTAACTTCCATAATTCTAAATGTAACTTCCATCAATTATTATCATATAAATAAGCATTCTCTCATATTGACATTCTTTCCCTTTTTTATTTTCACATTCTCTCATTCTCTTCCACAATACCTCAATCATTTTTTTTTTTTTTCAATTTCTTATTTTTGTTGTATGTGTTACGAAAAAAAAATGAAATATCATTTTAAAATTATAACACAATACATTTAACTTACACATTAAAATAATATTGTAATTGAAAAAAAATTATACATTAATCATATTCCACCACTCAATTTTATTCAAACACAATAAATTATAATTGTAAGTGAAAGCATGAAGACTTTTGGTGGAACAAGGCTAGTCTGTAAGCCACTGGGAGATGTTGTGCGCATGAAGTAACGAACGTGGAGTTAGAATGATGTGGCAAATTATATTTGGAAATTTGGAATATTGGAGTTTCCTTTATTGTTTAGCAAGATATCATCGGATCAAATAAAAAGAAGATTTGGGGTTATCTTAAATTAGGAGAGTAGGTTAGCCGACGTGATATGTTAGCTATCTATATATATTTGTATTGAGGTTTAAGGTTTTTTTTTGCCGCATAGAAAAAGTAGGAGCCAAGCGAATAAGCTTTTAGGGTTCTTAACAAGTTTTGGTTAGATTAAGAATTGGTCAGTGACAAGTCGTATTGACTGTGTGTAAATCTGATTAAACATATCTTGTAAGATTGTTTAAGTGATTCTTAATAAGAAAAGAGGTTCTTTTCAATATTGGCTGCATCTCCGTTTTTACAATTGGTATCAGAGCAGTCAACCGACGAGAGCTCTATACTCGCCACAGGTTGAGATCTTGAGATAATGATGCAGTCAGGTAATGAGTTGTTGATGCTTCAAAGGGGTGTGATCTTGGATGAACAAGGCTATGGTCGCTGGAAGGTGCGCATGGTTCAGCTGATCCGAAATCTTGGTGAGGATGCTTGGACGGCAGTGGAAGAAGGATGAGAACCTCCCTATGAGAAAACCGAAGCCGGTGACAAGATCACTAAACCTAAGGCACGCTGGATGGTAGAAGAAAAGAATTTGTCAAAATATAATGCTAGGGCACTTAATGCAATATTTGGTGCTATTGATGATGATGACTTTAAGCTTGTTCAAGGTTGTGAATCAGCTAAAGATGCTTGGGATATTCTGCAGAAGACCCATGAAGGAAACTCAAGTGTCAAAAGAACGAGATTAGACCAACTTGCATCACAATTTGAAGTCTTAAGGATGGATCCAGAAGAGACAATTTCTCAGTTCAGTGCAAAATTGAGTGATATTGCTAATGAGGCAAAGAATCTTGGTAAGACCTATAAGGATACCAAGCTGGTTAAGAAGTTGCTTAGATGTCTACCTTCTAAGTATGCAGCTCATAAAGCAGTCATGAGAGTATCTGGCAACACAGACACCTTGAAGTTTGAGGATCTCATTGGTATGCTAAAATCAGAGGAGATGGAAGTTGCTGAAGAGCTGAGAATTCATGGTAAAGGAATTGCATTCAAGGCAGATGACAGGAGTGATCAGTTGCAAGAGATAAAAGATAACATGTCCTTGATGGCAAGAAACTTTGGAAAAACTCTCAAACGTGTTGAAAACGGACAGGGACGAGAATTAGCTTGCTGGAATCAAAGTGCTACAGAGAGGTTTTGTTCTAGGCCAAATATATATGAAAAAGAAAAAGCTAATCCGAGAAAAGAGATTCAGTGTTTTGAATGTGGTGGTTTTGGTCATTACAAACCTGAGTGTCCAATGGTTAAGCGCAAGAAGATGAAGTGCTTTGAATGTAAAGGGATTGGACACTTAGAATCTGAATGCCCAAACATGGTGAAAGGAAATAATAAGGCATATGTTAGCTTTAGTGATTCAGAATCAGAGAGTGATGGGGATGAAGAAGAAGGAAGAATGTTGAATCTTTTTGCATACAGTGCTAAAGGTGATGATATAGCTGATGAAAGCTCAGATGATGATGATGATGAGACAATTTCAAAAGAGAGCTACTGTGTACTCTATGACAATTGGGTTCAGCTGTGTAATGAAAAATTGCTACTTGTCAAAGAAAAATTGCAGTTGGAAGCCAAGGTCAATATGCTAGAAGAAGAATGCAAGTCTGAAGTCTCAACTTGCAAGGAACTACTCCCTGCTGAAAAGGAGTTGCTTGAGGGAAAAATGAGAAATCTTCAAGAACTCTATGGTTTGGAGAAGGAAAGATCAACAAGCCTTGAAAGGGAGCTGAACGAGAATCATAAAAAGATCAGGATGTTGAACAATGGTGGGAAGAAGTTAGATGAGATCTTGTCAATGGGAATTGTGGGATCCCAACATCGAGGTCTAGGTTATCACAAGGAGGGGACGGTTGAGATGTTGTCTCGTGATAAATCAGTGAGCTTTGTTAAGAGTAATTCAACCCATGAAACCGAGTCAAATATTCTGGGAAAAGTGGTTCAACAGGAAGCCCCTGTAGCACCAACCCAGAACACACGACATCAACATATATCTTCTCGTGAGCGAAAAGATTGGATTAAATCCAAGCGAGGACGAAGGCTTTATGAATGCTTTCATTGTGGTAAAAGTGGTCATGTGAGATCTTTCTGTTACAAGTTTAAGAACAAGATCAAGGAGCTTTGGATGGCAAGAAAGTGTTTTATTGATCCCTTTCATTTTTCTAGAGTCTGGGTAGCTAAAAAGGATTTGTACAATAAAAATTTCGAGAATGATGAGACAAAGTATGATCAAGGTTGCAAAGAGTCTGAGGAAATCAACCTATGCTGCAATCTCTTGAAGATAATCACTGAAGAAGATGTTGGAGTTGACCCTCAGGTTCTACAAGAGCCTGTTGCAGAACCTCTAGTACAAGAAAAAATCACAACTGAATCAACCAGATCCATTAGTAATGAAAGGAAAGATGAATTGTCAGGAGTCTTAGTTGTATCTAAACAGTTGCAAGGTCATAAGAATATCATAACAGCTCTTGAGGATTATTTTTGGTACAAGGCATGATAGGAAGCTTGTTGTGTCTCTCTGCTTATATGTCTTCATCCTTGTTTTTATCAGAATGTGCACTCACGCTGGGGGAGAGTATCTATATTGGTGATGTTGTAGCTGAATGTGGCTAAGGAGATTGAAAACATGAAGCTTGAGTTGACACATTCAGATAAAAAGGGGGAGAATGAAAGCATGAAGACTTTTGGTGGAACAAGGCTAGTCTGTAAGACACTGGTAGATGTTGTGCGCATGAAGTAACGAACGTGGAGTTAGAATGATGTGGCAAATTATATTTGGAAATTTGGATATTGGAGTTTCCTTTATTGTTTAGCAAGATATCATCGGATCAAATAAAAAGAAGATTTGGGGTTATCTTAAATTAGGAGAGTAGGTTAGTCGACGTGATATGTTAGCTATCTATATATATTTGTATTGAGGCTTAAGGTTTTTTTTTAGCCGCATAGAAAAAGTAGGAGCCAAACGAATAAGCTTTTAGGGTTCTTAACAAGTTTTGGTTAGATTAAGAATTGGTCAGTGACAAATCGTATTGACTGTGTGTAAATCTGATTAAACATATCTTGTAAGATTGTTTAAGTGATTCTTAATAAGAAAAGAGGTTATTTTCAATATTGGCTGCATCTCCGTTTTTACAGTAAGTTCCATAATTCTAAATGTAACTTTCATCAATTTATATCATATAAATAAGCATTCTCTCATTCTCTCATATTGGCATTATTTCACTTTCTCATTTTCATATTCTCTCATTCTCTTCCACATCTCTCATTCTCTTCCACAATACCTCAAATCATTTTTTTGTTTTTGGTTTCTCATTTTTGTTGTATGGGTTACAAAATAACAAATGAAATATCATTGTAAAATTTTAACACAATACATTTAGGGGGGTGTATTCAACTTAACATTTTAGGTGATTTGTGTAAAAGTTACAAATCCTATGTTATTCAATCATGGATTTTTAAAAGTCTCCTGAAATCCATTGTTATTGAACTCATGATTTAAAAATCTATTTTAAAATCCAATGTTATTCAAAACAATTTGTAGATTTGGATTTTAATAAGTTAGATTTTGGAAGATTTGAAAAGATTTGTTTAGTTAAAAATACAGAAATCCAAATCTCATGGTTTTATGTGGGATTTGAAAGAATTTTCCTATAAATCATATCAACTTCCCTAAGATCTACAAAAATTTCAAATTTCCTAAATCCCATCAAATCCTCCAAAATCATTGTTTCAATACACCCTCCTTAACTCACATATTAAAATTAGATTATAACTGAAAATAAAATAAATTACGCATTAATCATATTTCACCACTCAATTTTATTCAAACACAATAAATTATGATTGTAACTTCCATCAATTCTTATCATATAAATAAACATTCTATCATTCTCTCATATTGGCATTCTTTCACTTTCTCATTTTCACATTCTCTCATTCTCTTCCACAATACCTCAATACATTTTTTCGTCTTTTTGTTTTCGATTTCTTATTTTTGTTGTATGGGTTACAAAAAAACAAATGAAATATCATTTTAAATTTTTAACACAATACATTTAACTCACACATTAAAATAAGATTATAACTGAAAATAAAATTAATTATGCATTAATCATATTCCACCACTAAATTTTATTCAAACACAATAAATTATGATTGTAACTTCCATAATTTTAAATGTAACTTTCATAAATTCTTATCATATAAATAAGCATTATCTCATTCTCTCACTTTCTCATTTTCATATTCTCTCATTCTCTTCCACTTCTCTCAATCTCTTCCACAATACCTCAAATCATTTTTTTGTTTTTTTTTTTTGTTTTCGATTTCTTATTTTTGTTGTATGGATTACGAAAAAAAAAATATCATTTTAAAATTTTAACACAATACATTTAACTCACACATTAAAATAAAATTATAACTGAAAATAAAATTAATTATGTATTAATCATATTCCACCACTTAATTTTATTCAAACACAATAAATTATAATTATAACTTCCATAATTCTAAATGTAACTTCCATCAATTCTTACCATATAAATAAGCATTCTCTCATATTGACATTCTTTCACTTTCTCATTTTTCACATTCTCTCATTCTCTTCCACAATATCTCAAATCATTTTTTTGTTTTTTGTTTGTTTTTGATTTCTTATTTTTATTGTATGAGTTACAAAAAAACAAATGAACTTTCTCATTTTCACATTCTCTCATTCCCTTTCACTTCTCTCATTCTCTTCCACAATACCTGAAATTATTTTTTCGTTTTTTGTTTTCGATTTCTTATTTTTGTTGTATGGGTTACAAAAAAACCAAATGAAATATCATTGTAAATTTTTGATGCTAAATTTTAATTTTAGACACTATATGATATATATTTTACATTGTTCTTATTTTAAAGATTTATCTCCATTATCTAATTTGGATTATCATCTTATAAGTAATCATTCTCTCCTCCTCTCCCACTAATATCAAATGTTGTTATATCACATATGTGTTGTAAAAGTTTGATACTATATTTTAATTAAGAAAGTATTATATATATTTAACATTGTTTTTAATTTTTAATTAATTTATATAAAATAAAATATTATATTTCTTGCCTTCCTAATCTATTCATATTTTTTTAAAAAAATTATAGTTAAATTTAAATTCACATATGTTGGTTTTAACAAAAAAATCAAGTTTATTTGAGAATTACATATTCTTATTCCTTTAAAACGATCAATGTGTAACATATTATACTTTGAATCAAATTATAGACACCAACACTCATTTTTAAATTAAATGGGCTTTAATTTTAGGAGTTGGAACAGTATAAAAATTTGTTTGTAACTCCTATAATAATGTCATAGTAGTGTTCTCAATAAATTTAATTTAATATAATATAACATGTTAAAAATGTATTAATATGCACTTAATTGCAATTTTGTAACTCTCAAATAGTTATCTTTGATATATCGATTTCTGCATTATCTATTAAAGACAGACACATATCTCACTATAACCCATTAACCCTCATGCATGGCCTAATATTTCAAATCTCACATAATTTTATAAATCCTTCAATATTTATTTTTTCCTTGATTTAACCAATGATATCATAACTTAATAAAAGTTTCAGTTTATTCGAATAGGATATACATGTAATATATGATATATAGTTTAATTTTATCATATTTTACTCAAAAATATATACTTTGTTGTTTGTTACTTTGAATTGTAGTCATTTCCTTTTTTATATTAGTATATAAATATAACTTCAAAGTGATTTTTAAAGTTGTTGTCATTTTTTTGTATTTGTATATAAATATAAATTTTAATGAATTTTTAATTTCTTTCAACCTCATGATTAAATGAATTTTTAATTTCTTTTGACCTTATAATTTTTAATAGCGGTTTTTAAAATGACGTTAATTAAATGACTTCATATTATAATTTGTTTCTAGTGATTCCATGTATATGAGATTAATTATTAACAAAAATAATCATTCATTACAAATCTTATGTTATTTAATTAAACTTTTAGTTGATCTCAAAATTTAAAATTAATTTTTTTAAAAAAATTGATGACTTAATATACAAATGTTAGACAATAGCCTAAATAAAGTTAAACTTAATGCAAAAAATCAAATTTTAATGTTAAAACAGAAGTATGTATATTTGTATATGTATATGTATATATATATATATATTAGATTAAAAAGAGGAAACTTAAGTTCCATTCTAGGTCTTAACATTTGTTAACAAAAGAAATAGTATTTATGTTTATGTGTCTATTACGCCATAAATATGTTAATTTTTTTTTCTATATGAATCATTATCATTTTATATAAATCAAATTCTATACACAATTAAAGACTTTAAGATAATAACCTAATAGAGTAGTTGCTATTTTTTATTTATTTTTATGGAAAATGTATTTGTCTTATAAGTTATTGTTAGACTCACTTAGTTGTATATGTATGAGACATTGCAAACCTACTGTTTATTATTTTGATTTTTTCTTAATTGAAACATTTTAAATCTCTTTAAGCTATCACCATAAATAAATAAAATATATGCATAACTAACACCACAAAATAACTTTTGTGAAAATATATATCACAATGATTTTGAAATATGACGTCAACTACAAAAATATATGGCATATGACATGTAAGATATAATATGACTTAATTGCACTAAATATATTATAATCAAAAAAAATTTTGATTTCTTTACTTTATTTAAATTCATACTACATAGTCTTTAAATTTTGATTTACACTGAAAATAATAATAATAACATGTTAATTTATATTATTTTATAAGAACTCACACGTAGCGTGAACTAACACCTAGTAAACATTATATTAACGAATTTAACTTCCCTTAATTAATAATAATGAATTTTTGGTTCTTGTGAGTTTACACTTTGTTTTCAACTCTCAGCAATAAATTCGTAAGTATGGCGGAGCTCATAAGCTTGTATGTCTTTCATTTTAAACTATACATGATTAAGAGACACACACATATAATATAGGGAGATTCTCAAAAATAGCACTAAAAGTTGTTTTGTTTCCAAATCTTGAACAACATCTCAAAAATTCTAAAAATAGCACTATATTTCAAAATTAATCTTTCAAAATTAAACCCTAAATTTAAAATACTAAACCCTACCCCCTCAAAACTATACCCTAAATATAAAATGAGAACCCAAACCTAAAAAAAGAAATCTAAAAAATAGTTTAAAATATTTTAAGTGTGTTAAGTAGTGCTATTTTTGGAAATTTGTGGGAGTGTGCTACAGTAGATCCTCTATAAATTAACATATAATCTCTATAAATTAATAAATTTCTCTGGTCCCAAATTGGGACTAGTGTAATTTTGGACACTATTCGATAATATAATAAAATAATAATTTTTTTGAAAATCCTTTGATTGTAAATATATGGTCTCATCAATATTATAAATTAATAATTATACAAATTATCTGAATATATGTATATATATACACATTAATTTTTATTAGAGTTCATTTTTTATATTTTTACAATATAAAAATCTTTAAGTGTTATCTTTAAAACATGATAATTGTTATTTTTCTTGTAATTGATTTTATAAAAATATTAGTTATACGATTATTTTAGAAAAAAATTCTTGTTTTACCAAATTAGGAAAGTCTCTCTATAAATTAATAATTATCAATTTATCGATAAATTAAAATCTCTATAAATTAATAATGTTAATTAATAGATTTTCATGGTCCCGACATTATTATTTTATAGAGGTTTTACTGTATTTTTGTCTATAAAACATGTTTTAGTGTAATTTAAGGATATTTTTTTATTATATAATTTTGTTATTTAACTGAAAAATGTATGCTTTTATATGTGTTATTGAAGACATTTGCATTTTATATGAGCTCTACCATTTTATACGTTTTTAGTAGTCAATGTCGCGTTTAGGTTCATGTGGACCAATTAAAGCGGTGATTATAACCAATTTCATCAAAGTAGGGAAAATGAAGAAGGATTTGTGGACGTAAATGTCAAGATTAATCGATTCTTTTATACAAACTGGTGAAGAGGCCGGTTTTGTTCGGAGCCAGTTCAGTTCCAGCACCTGTACAACCATGTCGACTGATCTAGTCGGAACAAGATGCAAGTCTATAGTGGGATAGAGATTGCAACAAATCTCATCCCACTCCATGAGCAAGGTGGAGTCCCGCACCATCTTCTCGGTGACTTTCTCCCGGAAGATGGTGAACTTACCCCAGGAGAGTTTCGTTCTTTAGCGACATTGTCTATCGCTGAAGTGTTTCCAGAGGGAAACTCCCTATTATAGTGGGTGGGTCCAACTCATTCAACCATGCTCTCCTTGCCGAGCGTTTTGACCCGACAATTGATCCTTTCGCTCCTAGTTCGAGTCTTTCAACCATATGCGCGGACCTGAGATACAAATGCTGCGTCTTTTGGGTGGATGTTTCGGAGCCGGTTCTGTTCCAGCACTTGTGCAACCGAGCCGACAAGATGATCGAGTCGGGACTGTCCGAGCAGCTCGCCGCCTTCTATGACCCTATAGTAGATTTAGGGCCGAGACTTGGGGTGCGAAAGACTATAGGCGTAGAGGAGTTTGATCGATACTTTAGAGTGTACCCGAGGGAGAGGAACATGGGAATGTGGGACTTGGGAAGAAAGGTGGTGTACAAGAAGGCTTTGAAGGGGATGAAAGAGAGGACGTGACAACCGGTGAAGAAGCAGAAAGAAAAGATTATGAAGCTGATAAAGGCGGTTGGGAGATCAAGAAACTTGACGCCATGGGTGCCATTATGGCCGAGCTGAATAAGAGTTTAACAGCATTGGGAGAAGAAAGGAGTAGCGTGGAGATTTTGCAGAAGGACGTTGTGGAGGAAAGCGTCAAAGACTGTAAACAGCTTCTTGCTAGAAGGGTAGTTTTTTTGTTTTCCAATTAAATACATAAAATGTGTGTTAAAAAATAGTTGTAATTTGTGTGTAAAAATTAAATAAAACTCCAATGTATGTTTTAGAGAAAAAAAACCATCTTATGCATGTATATGAGTTCTTTAAAACATTTGCATTTCATATGAGCTCTACCAAAATCTATGTTTTTAGTAGCCAATGTTGCGTTTAAGTTCAATAGGACCAATTAAAGCGACAATTATGGCTGATTATATCAAAGTACGACAAAGGGAGAAGGACATTGTCGACGAGAGTTTCAAAATTAATTGTCGTACTTTGATACAATCGGTCATAATCTCTGCTTAAGTTCCTATGAACCGCAGATTCTTAAAAACATAAATATGGTAGAGCTGATATATTGCAAATGTGTTCAAGTACTCATATATAGTAGCATGATATGGAATTTTCTTCAAATCATACAGAATTTATTTATTTTTAACATACAATTTTTTTAAAAATAACACACATTTACATTATTTAATTAGAAAAAAAAAACTACCCTTGAAGCAAGAAACTGTTAACAGTTTCCACGCTTTCCTCCACGATGTCCTTCTGCCAAATCTCCATACTACTCCTTCCTTCTCCCAATACTGCTGAACTCTTATTCAGCTCTGCCATAATAGCCGCCGTGGCATCAAGCCTCTTGATCTCCCAGCCGCCTCTTATCAACTTGATAATCTTCTCTTTCTGCTTCTTCACAAGCAGACACGTCCTTTCTTTCATCCCCTTAACAGCCTCCTCGTAGGCTGCCTTTCTTCCCAAGTCCCAGGTTCCTGTGTTCCTCTCCCTCGGGTACACTCTAAAGTACCGATCGAACTCCTCTACGCCGATAGTCTTCCGAACCCCAATTCTCGGCCCTAAATCTACTATAGGGTCATAGAAAGCGGCCAGCTGCTCGAACAGTCCCGAGTCGATCATCTTGTCGACTCGGTTGCACAAGTGCTGGAACAAAACCGGCTCTGAAACATCCACCCAGAAGATGCAGCAGTTGTACCTCAGGTCAGCGCAGATGGTTGAAAGACTCGAGTTAGGAGAGAAAGGATCAATGGTCGGGTCAAAATGCTCGGCAAGGAGAGCATGGTTGAATGAGTTGGAGCCACCTACTATGATAGGGAGTTTCCCTCTGGAAACAACTTCAGCGATGGACAGTGTCGCTAAAGAGCGAAACTGTCCTGGGGTAAGTTCACCATCTTCCGGGCGAAAGTCACCGAGAAGATGGTGCGGGACTCCACCTTGCTCATTGAGTGGGATGAGATTTGTTGCAATCTCAATCCCAGAATAGACTTGCATCTTATCCGAATTGATGATCTCGCCGGAGAAATGGTTGGCGAGATCGACGGAGAGGCGTGACTTGCCAGTGCCGGTAGTACCCGTGATGAGGACCACCTTGTCCTTGGGAGTGTTTGGCCCTGATTTGCCCATGCACATGGTCACTGAACGTGGTCGCTGCGAAATGGTAGTGACGGTGGAAAGGGGAGAACGGAAAAATGATGACAAGGTGATGAATGATGACAAGGTGATGAGTGCTTCCATTTTTATTGGTAGAGTAGAGATCACGAAACTGAGTTGGCTTTTTTTCTGTTGTTGTTGAAGGAAATTTTTTCGCTTTAACTTAAGCTCTCCTCTCAGTGGTGGTGTAGCCTTCTTATTTATAGTACGTACGTTCATATCAATAATATATATATATATATATATATATATATTAATATGTTAGTAAATGCAAATACGTACATGCATGCATATCCCTATTATAGTAGTGTAGACACATAAAGAGAAAATTGTAACTGATGTATTGGAAATGTGTAATATGATGATTTTGTTTTTAAGCTCATAAACATCTTTGACAAATTATGTCCACTCCATTGCTAATTTCTTTGTTTATATATATGTATTACTAAGTCAAGACCGAAAAACAAAGATGCATACGCATGTTTCATGTTTGTCACCCTGACATGCACGAAGAAATTTTGTTTTTTTAGTTTGTTTTACAAAAGTAAATTCAAATTAACTTTTAAACATTGCATGCATCCTTATTTATTCATCCTTATAACGAGGAATTTGTTTTTTGGACTGGCTCCAGAGAACCATACAAGTTTCGACCATGCCCATGTTTTAAAACAGCTTACTTGTAACCGTCCAAACCACAAGCCATATTACTGTTTGGATGATGAGAGAGATATTGGAAGCTTCCAAGTTCCAGAGAGATTAGTCAAGGTGGGAATTAAGAGAGATGCCTCAGTGAGAAATTAATTTCTAAGTATAAATAATTAAGTATTCATTGTTAATACGTTACTTTTGAAAATTTTCTTGCGTGTCAGGGAGGAAGGAGAAACAGAGTACATGTGAATATTTTGGATTTATAAGGTGAAGTTTAAATCACTAACTGCCATTTTAAAGGAGGGGATCAGGAGGGAGTAGTAACGCATACATTCAAAAGCTTTTTCAGATAACCCGGAGAGAAATCTGAAGACTCAAACAAACAGTTTTGGTCAATATATAGTTAATTTTTCTGCTTTTGAAACGTTTACTGAAATGCATTAATAAGCATTTCACAGAATTTGATATGTGCCATTTCCAAGAGTGGGAGCAGGACGGTTACGAAGGAAAGATTCTTAGAAATTGATAAATGATATCAAACAGTATAATTTAGCATGTGTAAGAAATTGATTTTCACCATATCACATTTTTTTTTTCCTACTAATGTCAACAAATGTTTTATAAAGAACTGAACTTTTTTTTCAATCGTAAGAGACTAGATGTACTTACGAGCGTGTTTTAAAATCAAAGATATTTTAATGTGATACACTTGATTAGATTTTGAAATCTATGAAGAAATTATATATTCCCTAGCTGGTATCCTTAATTCTACTGAAAAACATGAAGGACATGTTCTAGAGGCCATAGATTGAGTGTCACTGAGATTAAGAGCTAAATCCATATTAACCTTCTTAAACATAAACAAAATAATATTATTTCAGTACTAATGTCTTTAAAGATCTGTTTTTGTGTGTTTTCCTTTTACTTTTTAAAAAGTGTTTAAATTAAGATATTATAAATTCTAATTTGAAAGTTTATGCTTGTATTATTATTCCAAAGCATTATTATATGATGATTGAAAATATCAAACTTTGAAAAGCTAAGCTTTTAAGATCTTTGAAATTGTTGAGCTTTTAAGAATTTTTTTTTTTTTTTTAATTATTAAAAGGTTCTAGACCTAGACCCGTACATCCCCTCACGCCAGGGACCAAGCTATCGACGTTTGTTATTTTAAGAAATTTACAAGATGTTAGCAAAGTATTAAGTTAAAATTGTTTGAAGGGAAACTAAAGTAACACATGCAAATAAAATCAATTGTAGAAATATAAATAATTTTGAAATTATGAAAGTGATTGGAAAAGCTTTACTAAACTCTTGTTTAGTTAAATATGTAAAATTTTATGAATACCATCTCATTGACTAACATCACATGAAAATTTCTCTAAACAAACTTTTTTCAAGACATCATCTTCTCTAATTAATAAATTTTCATAGCCAACGATTATCGAAATTTTTAACAGCTGTTTAGAAATTACCTGCAGCCATCGCGTTCTTTGTGGAGCCTAGATGTTGGTCGACTATCGAGCAAGCTTCCTCCTTGATTTCTTGTCATAGTGAGCAACACGATTTGTGTCTCTTTACCTCTTTTTCATTTTTAGTACTTTCATTCCGATTTGTTTTTGAAGATTTAAAAGAAAAATGTATGAAACGTTCTTTAGGAAGTTTTCTATTATGCTTACAGTTTTTATATTTAAGTAGATTTGTTGTTGGACGATAGAATCTATGTTTCTTGCAACACGCGTAGTGATGTGAGTAATGTTGTTTAAATTTTAGTTTCTTTTATCAGCAAAATTTTTATAGAAAGTAAATTTGTCATTGGCCGATAAAATCAATGTTTCTTGCACTGAGAACACGCGTTGCGATGTGAGTAATATTGTTTTAATTTCTTTTCGATTTACAAATTTTATAAAAAATAGTTAGTAGGTTTGTCGTGGGACGATAGAATCGATGTTTATTGCATTGCAAACACATGTTATGATGTGATTAATGTTGTTTCTGTAAATACTCCCTTTGTTTCATATTAAGTGTCATTTTAGGATTTCTCATACATATTAAGAAAATCATTAAATTTTTCATTTTACCCCTTATTAATATATTATACAATTTTTTCTATTGGTCAATACATTAAACTAGTAGGGATAAAATTGGAAAATTTATCAAACATTTACATTGGAAATACAAAGTGACACTTATTTTGAAACAAAATTTTCAGTCTAAAATAACACTTAATATGAAACAGAGGGAGTATTTTATAAAAGATAGAAGTAAATTTATTGTTGGACGATAGAATCGATGTTGATAACATTGCGAACGCGTTATGACGTGATTAATGTTATTTTAATTTTATTTTTTGATCTACAAATTTATACAATATTTGTATGTAACTGGATGTGCTAGTTTTTAAGTTGTTTTATTTTTAGATCATATACTTTGGCATTCTAAACTAACTAGTAGAAAGAAGAAAAAATATCAGTACAATAAAACTTGAATGTTTCTCTTCAGAGCATGACACATCATCATTGTGAAGCATTCTGGAAATAACACATCAATTAAAACAGGTAACCAATGAAAACATTTTAATTAATACAGCTCATCATTCTATTCCAATAATAACCATTCACTAACCTATCAAATTAAAACATTAATACAGATCAGCTTTTTTTCTAGGTGGACACATATTTGTTCTCTTGGATGATTCAATTTTTTCTTCTTTCTAATTAGCTTTCATCGTCGGTTCTGATCCAGTCGATAGAAAGAGAGCCATGGGATCACCATCACTGCGGATTCAACGTTATTTTCACCGGTGTAACGAAAAGGGTTTGTGTGAGAGAGTTGGTGTTGAACGCTAATATCGCCGCAAAAAGGAGAGAGGAGAAGAGAGGTAGCCATGAGAGAGAGTATGGGAGAGCAAGAGAGATCGTAAAAAATAGAGAAAAAAAGAAGAAGAAAAGATGGTGTCGAGAGATGGAGGTGGGAAACGGTGAACTGGATGACAATCAACGGAGGAGGAGACATTGCGGAGGTGGTGGATCTGGTAGTCATTACTGTGACTGTGGCAGGGCACGGTGCTGGTGGAAAAGCAAAGTTGGAGTAGATCGGAGCTGGAGAAGAGAATAACGAGAAAGAGGAATAAGAAAATAAAGCAGTTTGGAGAGGTGCCTTTGGAGGCTCGTTGGCGACGGATGTGACATCCGATTAGAAAGAAACAAGTACATGTGTGATCCATCAAGCCATGAGCTCGTAGCAACTGCCGGAAGTCAGATCAGAGTTATATTCAAGAAGTTATGTTGGTTGCTTCCTACACAAGAAATTACTGGAACTGCCCAAACCAGAAACCCTAGAAATCAGATTCGAGGTTGTCTCCTAGGAACAGTGTTTGGTAGTCCAAAACTTACCCGATCAAGCTGAGTTTTGGTGAGAAGCTTCACGGTACTACTGGCTACAGATTCAATGGTGGGATTGTGATTTTAACGATTAGTTGTGGTTTTCCACTGGTTTGTTTTGAGAAATTTGTTGAGTAAATAGTAACATTATAATGTTTGGTTTGACAAACGAGGTTGGATGGAGCTGAAGCTTTGTATGAGTGTTCTTGAATATTGGGACTGACATGGGAAAGGAGAAATAAGTTTCAACATTTAAGTGGCAAAGGAGGTGGAGAATTCTCGAGATAACGGAATACAAGAAGTTACAAATGATGAGGATATGTCTGAACAAAAAAGAAATGGAGATAGATGCTGAGATTAAAAAAAAAAAGATGATGAAAAAGCTCTGACGGAAGATAAAGAGTCAGAGGTTTAGACAAATGGAGACAATGCTGAGATTGAAAAAGTTGTGATGGAAGATAAAGAGTCAGAGGTTAACTTGTGATTGTAGGCAAGACTCATCCTTTGGAAGAAGAGATGTTAGAGTTTTACAAATACTAAAATGCAGACTAAAAGACCAATAGAGTAAAGTACTTTTACGAATACTAAACTGCAAACTAAAAGACCATAAGAGTTAAAGAACATATCTTTGTTCGAAATGCTTCATGATGGAGCAAGAATAATGAAGATGTTTCTTTGATGAAAAGATTGAAACTAGGAACCGATAAATGAAACATTTTTTTCATTTTTATTTACTCGTAGTTTTAATGCTACATAAACATAACTATGATGTGATTTCAAATATGCGACAGAGGCGGATATTGTAATATTTTTGGTTTGAATTTGAGGCGGATTATGTTTGAGAATTTCATTATAAAATTTTATTATTTAAATATTATATTTTCTTTTAATGTTGACAAATTATGTTTTTAAGGTAAATAAAAAATCAAAAATGATAATCAATCAACATATGCTTTGATTCTTTTATTGCAAACAACATATAAAAATTATTTTTAAGATAATTAAAATAAAAACAAAATAAAAAAAACTCGCGGCGTAGCGGAGTACTATCGTAGAATCTTTTAAAGTTCGTATAACATTAACATAAGACCCATGGAATTAGGTTACTGGCCGAGAATTAGTGTGTGGTCTTAATCTAATCATTACTATAATTACATTTCTTTCACATAGTTGATACCAAATGGAGTTTTAAGCCAATTCAATATCTCAGATACTACAATTTAAATCGTATGAAACAGAAATTGGTAATGATACAATTAGATCCGACATTTAACGTGTTCGTTAATTAAAAAAAAAAAAAAAAACAAATTCGTGTAAACCACATTGACTTCTTAAGTTCTAATGGATCAACATTTAAACCGACTCGAGAGTTTTGGTTTTCCGGTTCGGATTCGGTTAAGAGAGTTAGTGTATATTGTTGGCCTCTCTGTTTTCCAATTACTGAGTAAGGTTATGCGCGTACCGTAACATCCATGTCCCGCGTCGCAGGGTATTATATGCACTCACTTCGTCTTCTCTTCTGTATCCCAAATCGACGATCAAATTCAAATCGGCAACCTCCGTATTGATTCCTCTGCTCCGATTGATTCAATGTCGCTGCTTAACCAACTCTTCAACCGTGGCATCTTTGGCGCCAAATGGTATCTCCTCCTTCTTCTTCTTCTTATTATTATTATACGTTTATCTCGTTTAGGATCTGGGTTTTGATTTGAAGAAGCTAGGGTTCTTCAAAAAGTTGTTCACTTTGATGCCATCGTTTTCTTCAATTTGAAGTTAGAGTTTATGTTTTTGATTGATCGTCCACAAAATTTGAGAAATTGAAGTAAAATTTTGGCAGCAAGACAAGCTTGAATTTGGCAATAGCTCGGATGAAGTTGCTGCAAAACAAGAGAGACATGCAGCTTAAGCATATGAAGAAGGAGATAGCTCAGTTCTTGCAAGCTGGACAAGAACCTATAGCTCGAATCAGGGTCCGTTCCTTTTAATACAATCCCAGTTTGATTTTGTGTATGTTAGTTCTTACAATGAACAATCAAGTTGTATATGTTCTTGTATGAGAGATTAGGTGGAGCATGTGATCAGAGAAATGAATTTGTGGGCAGCTTATGAGATCCTGGAGCTGTTCTGCGAGTTTGTACTTGCTCGTGTTCCAATTCTTGAAAGTGAAAAGTGAGAGTCTTTGGTTTTCATATGTGATGGGAGTTTACAATACGGATTAGTTGGGATGTTTCTTAATATGTTTTGTGTATTTCTTTGGATAGGGAATGTCCGAGAGAGTTGAGAGAGGCTGTTGCTAGTATCATCTTTGCTGCTCCAAGGTGCTCTGAAGTGCCTGATCTTGTGCAAATTAAGAATCTGTTTGGTACAAAATATGGAAAAGAATTTATCATGGTTGCTTCTGAGCTTCGTCCGGATTCTGGTGTCAATCGTACTGTTAGTATACTTGGGGGGGCTAGTTTCTTCCTTATTCATGTTTTATGTACATTTTCTAGAGAACTGCACTCTTGAATGAAATGTTTTACTAGTTGGATTGTTTTACCTTTTTGGTCAGATCATTGAAAAGCTTTCTCCAACTAGTCCATCGGGAGAAGCAAGGCTCAAGATGTTGAAGGATATTGCGCAGGAGTACAGTTTGAATTGGGATTCTTCTGCCACGGAAGCAGAGTTCATGAAGAGCCATGAAGATCTACTGGTACTATTCTCTGAACCCTGATTTTTTAATTTGAGGGAAAGCTAGTTGGTAACATTCACATACATCGGTTTCCTAAATCAGATGTGAAATTTGAATCTTTGATACTACTTAGCTATGTCACTGAGGAAGAAAAAAGGTGGTTTCCCTAAATGGAAGCAGCATGACATGGATTTGGAAACTACAACTCCAAATGTGCTACCCACTATTTCTATACCCGTCCATCGATCATAGCAATGAGTTGATAATCTTCTGATGCCTAGCTATTATCTATTGTACACAAATGCTGAGTTTGCTTCGATTTACGAAATGTTTTATCAAATGAAGTCGGATTATAAAGTTGATAGTTTTGTTCTAACGTCATTTGTAGGGTGGAGCTAAGCAAATGCATCGTCAAGATGGTATCTCTGAATCTCAGCCATCCCAGGACGGCTACAGTACTCAGTCTTCAGTTTCTAGGGAATTTGAAAGTCTGCCTGCAGAGGCCACACAGAGACTCCAAAAGCTTCAAGCTCAAAACCCAGCGAGCAAAAACATGTCATCATCTAAACTGACTTCAGCTTCTCAAGTACTTCCTGATACTAGACGGGATCAGACTGACGTAATGGAGAGAGCTCGGGCTGCTCTAGCTAGCGCTGATCGTGCAACAGCAGCTGCTCGTGCTGCAGCGCAACTAGTGAATGTCTCTTATGGGGTTACTGCACCCACAGTAGCAGCGACAGAAGGGAAATCCTTGACATGAATGTAGTTGTCACGTCATATTTGTGAATAAAAGCAATTGTATTTGCTTCATAGTTACATACAGTGTGAGAAGGATAACGTTGTTTTCTTGGGTGCATGCATAGGTTTGGCAATGAGTATGCTGAAGTGTTGTGACTTGTGATTTTTTTTTTGTAACTTTTCTTTTTTAGGGAGTTTGGTCAACTAAAATCGGGTGGTTTCTGTAATGTGACCACCGTATCAACCATACAGATATAAGTTTTTAATTTGCCAGTTTAATTTTACAAAAACTATGCGTAAAAAAAACAAACATTTATCATGTAAAATTCGCATTTACTATCTAAACTCTTTAGGCTCCCAGAAGCATCCTAATGCAAATCTCTCTTACTGTATACGTAGTTCTCACTAGTCTCTGTTCTATAGATTTCAATATTTCATTCACAACAAAACCTTAAACATAACGAGTCGCAACAAAAACACCATCCCTTGTTTATCTATAGTTTTGTCTCTCCATCACATCTGCGTCTGCACGCTCCTTCATACGACAATTCACTGATAGCTTCAACACAAATCTGCCGCGTATGTGATCTTATTTGCTCTTACATTTTTATCCAATATTAAAGAACATCTAGTTATGTCTTTTAGATACTTTGTTTGTACTGTCTATTCAAACGTTGTGATACATCCTCTGTTATTTTTTTCTTTCAAAACATAAAGAGAGTAAAGCTGGGACTTGACTATGAAGTCTCAGCTTCAAACGCAGTGAAGGGTCTGACAGATCATCCTTAAGGTTTTACATCTACAACAAGAACGAGAGGAAGTACTTCACCGTCCAATTAAGGACGAGATTCTTGTTAAAAGTGTGATATATAAACAAGAAAAAAATGCTTACATGCATAATGACAAGAATCCAAAAATCATCATAAAAACTACTAGCATTGAGGGCCTTTGATTTATTGTTTTTGGATTTTGTAAATAAATAAAATCTTATACCATTTTTCTACAACTCATAAAAGTGGGTTTTTAGATTTTATTAAAGAATTTGTAGAAAACTGTCAAAATCTAGATTCCCTATACTTTAGGGGAACTAATTTTTCTATAATTTTGATCAAATAATTAGATGGTTTCTGAAAAACAAAAACATAAACCATCCTAAAAACAACCTCTACGATTATAAGACCTTAATTTCAATGAGCTCATAGGCATTGTATTATTGACCGAAGTCAAACTTGCTGCATTACGAAAGCCCTCTTATTTCTTCACCGGCCATAGGATATAAAACGTACTTAAGTGGAAAAATTTATGTATTCAAACAAAGCGAAAAAAGAAAAAGAAAATAAGAATACAGTGATGATATATATTCACATCGATCGTCATGGACCGTGTGCGTGTGACTGAGAGAAAAAGGTCCACTTACGACTTGCCCCTTCGGAGACACACAATCTCAACTCGTCCTTTCCAATTATAATTTTTTTTTTTTTTTTGCTCAATTTTGTCTCTTTCTCATGTACGTTAGGTCTACTTCCTTGTCCAGGTGGGATCTCCACTATTTTCTAATATCACTTCCCACTTTCTAAAGTACTCTAACGAATCTCTTCTTTTTTTTTTTTTTTTTCTTCTTTTTACATCATAAGAAACAACAGAAGGCAAAAAAAAAAAAAAAGTACGTGCGGAAGTTTCAATTCTGCTGGGCGGCATTTTGATTATTTCAACACATTAAAAAGAAAAAACTCGAGTTTATATAATTATTCTGGTGAACCACTCTCTCCTCAAAGATATTTGTATCAAAAAGTAATGGAGGACACGTAGGGTCGAATGAACAGACAGATGGTGTGTGATTAAGCAACTGTATTCTCTCTCTCTCTCTTCCATGTCCTAAACCTATGTCTCCATACATACACATTCTCTACAAAAAAAAACTCATTTCCTCTTCCGACCCCTCCTTTAAATAGCGTATCCTTCTCTCCCTTCACTCAAACATACATTAATCATATTCTATATGAAGAGGGAGAGGAAGAGACAAGAACCCGAGGAGGAGGAGAAGGAAGAGAGAAAGATGGAGGTGGTGGTGGTAGATGCATTGGCTGCAGCAGCAACGGTGGCTGCGGCTGCGGCGGTGAAGGAGGAGGAGGAATTGTGGGGGATGAGGCTCAAGGCGGGAGATTGTGTGGTCGATGAGCTGATGACTTGGAGCACAGTTTGGTTGCCTTCATGTTGGGACGTTGAGTTCGTTGAGAAAAATTATGAAGTTTTGTATAATGATGTTTTGTGGGACGATGATCTTTGGAATTTGAACACTTCTTCCACTCAGCTTCCTCCTTTAGATAACATAAGACAAGATTGAAGGTTTTTTTTCCATCGGTTCGGTTATGGGATCTTTTTCGGTTTTAGTATGAACCATATTGTAATCAAAATTACTTGTTTTGATTTGGTATGGTTTCATTTTAATCTTTTAGTTTTTGTTAGATCATAAACTTTTTTTGTCAAAAGAAAAGTATTACCTAGTTTGAGGACTTGTTCCTTTTAAAAAGGGTCAACTTGGTTTTGGCTTTTCTCTTGGTTTAGTATAAGTTTTTGGTTTTCTCCGGTTAAGTACACCGAACTAAGGTTTGTTTATGAATTTGAATCCTTTTTATATAATGTACACCTATTGATTTTCATTTTTTGGATCCTATCTTTGCCCGACATGAATCCTGGTTAGGTTGGTTCTTAGAAACAGCCACAACGTTCTACTAAACTAGACTCTATATATCTTTGTTCGGATGGTAGAAGTTCGAAACGAATGAAAACTGGATTCACGGTTCATAATTTCCATACCACTATAGGGTACGTAGACATTAAGTAACAAAAACAATAAATAGCTTTACAATTTTCCATGAAATTTAAAAAATACATTTGGGAAAAATAAAAAAAAAGCCACATGGAGGGGAAAAATCTAGAAGTGGGGTGGCTTGTAGGCATTGAAATCGATATGACGACTTTAATTGCATTTGTGCATACGTTGATTGTACATTTGTACTCGAACATCTCTGGTAACATGTTTAGTTATTTTGTAGAGGTTTCTTATAATTCATGGATTCGATTCTAGGATTAATTAAATAGAATAAATACCCAAATTTATCCCCTTTACAAAAAAAAAAAACATGTTTACTTAGCCCTAATCTTACTCTGTGATTTTCCATATGCGTGCGTAGTCGTCATGTAATTCCTAAAGTGTAGTTATAAGATAAATATATAGGTAAGTAAGTTTCTAAACTGATATGGAAGTCAAAAGATTTAAAACTGAACAAAACAATAATGTCTGAGATCAAAGGGAGAACGGAGAGTAAAAGGACAAAATAAATTTCAGACAACGACAAGAAGAAAATGGCGAAAGAAGTTGAATCAGAAGACAAAATTCTGGTTTTTTGTTTTTTACTGCTTTCTCGATTACTAATCAAACTCAAAATGAATCGAACATATATACTTATATAGAATATGTAGCATGCATCAAATAGTCCTCACGCTCTCGTTTTTTTTTTCTTTCCATCCTCACAACAGTGATAGAAAAGTGGAAACTATTTCAACCACCAAACTCTTATTTAAATCTCTGGATTACCACATTTTTAGTAATTTATTTCCATTTCTGTTAAGTATATAGTTTAACTGATTTATCGTAGATGCGACTATAAATGTGAGAGATTGGATCATCTCTATGTTCATTTCGGGGAAGAGATTTTACCCAAGAAATAGGTCTCATGGACCTGCGAAGACGGGACTGCTTACTGAATCAAATTATTGCTATCAGCTAGCCCAAATTGTTATATAGACAATCCGAATTTGATATTGGATCTCTCTTCAAATCAATTTTACATTTGCTTTTTCTATCATTACTCTTCTTGTTAGACATACCCATGTGACCAATTGACTCCTTAGCCAAAACATATACGTATATATATATATATATATATATCCATGTTTGTCAAGAAATGTATATATCATTTGTTTTACTACACTTTAACGAAGTTAATTTTTTTTTTTTTTTTAACGAAGTTAAATTTACCATATACTAATTTGTTTCATTTAAACAACATAATTTGTTTATTCTGTTGCAAATAATCATTTTACATTACAGAAAACATTTTGCGTGATTATAATATCAACATTGCTGCTTCGCCTCCATCATCGCTATGTCTTCTTCAAATTGATCACCGACACACTTAAAGGTAGGTTAAGCAAGCTTCTTCGTTTTGCTTTCTATAGCTACTATGTTTCCATTTTTGTTGAATACATTTTCTTCTTTACATCTCCATCGGGTAGCTAAAAAAAAATCAATAGTCTGCCTAATAAATTGCATCCATTCAATTCCCAACGCTACGAAAATGGCACCTATCTTGGGAATGCAACTCATGATTATCATCTTTTTTTTTTTTGCATACATTTCTTGTTGGACCACTTCATTGTTTTTATAACAATGAATCATAATTTAAAAAATTTGGACCATCTAACCGAGGAATAAACAGAGAATATCTAAGGAACATGCATGTGACAAGAAACCCAAATCAGTAAATCTAAAACATAATTGAGCAAATGTGATATACGTACTGCCAAAAAAAAAACGTATATTAACTTTTATTTGTAAATTACAACACATTATATAGGTTATTTCGTTGTATATTTTATACAAAACAGCTATTTCAATTACAGATAGAGAGATATATATGTGTGAACAAAAAAAAAGAACAAAGCAGTGACATAGAAAACGACAGATACAGAGACTCACTCAAATTACAAATGACTCAATGACACAGCACGCCCGTCATCTTCCCTCCGGGCTGCGCCTGCTCCACCACATTAAAACATAGAGAGGGACTAGTTAGAAAGAGAGAAAGATCTGGAGTTGTCTTATCTCATGTCTGAATATAACAATCTCTGACCGTTCTTGTCATATCAAGAAAACAAAATAATCTCTCACGTTCGTTTTTTTTTTTTCCATCATCAAAACATTCTCTCTTTCTTCGTCTCCGTTTCTGTATGGGTTGTCGAGATATTCTGTTGACTTTCTCCGTCGCCCTCTTACTCATATCTCTGTTCCAGATCTGGCTTTTCCGGGAAGGACGACAAGTTCCGGAACTATCGGAAGATCAACTCGGAAAAGACAGAAAAGCCCTGCTCGCGTCCAAGAACAAGAAAGACGACGACGATGTTCATCAACGACTCTACCAAAGGTATTTTAAGGGAAGATCTTTTGGTGTAAACAACACAAATCCTTCCTTTGAAGATTCCAATAGAAGGATCCCTAGTTCCCCTGATCGCCTTCATAACTAGTTAGTTCGTCGTGCCTTGTTTAGCTTTCTCTATATTATATTCTTTTGGACTCTTACCTCATTTTGTTAGTATGTATTTTTCGTAAAACTGCTATTTAGATATTCTGGTAAGAAACGAGAGCATTTTGTTTTTTTCTTTCGAATTGGGATCAAAGGAATGTGCATATGGTAAATGTAATAAGCTCCGGAACGTTTTTTTTTTTTGGTTATTGCATTGATTTATGTAAACACTTGATGAGAATTAAATATTTATGGAAATCATTACAGTATTATGATCAGTTATATAATTCACATCATTCATAAAAGTTTCCCTATAAAATATATACACGTACCTTCACACTTTGATTATCTGGTTCATTCATATTCGTGTGATCTTCTATTAATTTGATCAAACTTCACAGAGTTTCTAGTAGAGAAACATTAAGTTTGAAGGTGATAATATCTTTGTTTTTTTCTTTAACATTCATGCTAGCTAGATATATGCATAACATTTTTAATATATCTTTATTAATAAATTTTCTTGTGATTCATTTATCTTGTTTCATAACATGTACGATTGAGTTTTGTGGGCAGTTTTCTAAAAAGAAAATATATAAAACCGAATTAAAAACAGAAGAAAAAATGATGAACTAAAAGTAAATGATCTTTGGTATCTATCTACTCCACTAATAAGTGACACTTTCTTTCATATATATGGAAATATTTATTGAAGAAGTGTGTGTATATTAGTATATATGCTCTGCTGATTTCTCATTTATCAGATTTAGGTAAATCCTTTGGGACTCTTTTTCACAGATTTATGTTTTTCAGTTGTGGTTCCATGAAGACTAAAAAAATGAAATTTAAAAAAGCAAGCGTAAGTTTCTGTATCCATTATGTTTACCACTAATTAGTAGTAAGTTGAGCTGACGGCATTAAGCTTCCCATCACAAAAATTCAAAATAGAGAATAGGAGAATTAATAATTGAATATCCAAAACCTCTACAGGAGAAAGAAAGACAGGACGAAGGCATTGATTTGAAAAAAATAAGGGTTGGTAAGCTAATAATATTAAAGGTTGTCGTGACGAAGGACCCACTTAAATTGACGTGATCACGCTCAAAGTTTGTATCTCATCAACGTTAAAAATTTGCCAGAAAAAGGAAAGTCTTCGATGAGAGAGTCTGTAACAAAAGAAGGGGTCAACTAGTGTTGAACATCGAATCAGTAATAGTTGTTACTTGTTACTTTGTTAGTAATAAAAACATATTACAAACATGATAAACAATGATCGAACCATGGGACACGTGTGGTTCTTGTCGCAATATTTTAGGTCAAGGTTTGTGGGTGGATCAATACATTAGATGGGATCGCGATCGGGGGGATGAGTCCAGGGGTCAAAAGTAAACGTCAAAATAAGTGTATAGAATTTTAGAATAACGCGCAAAAACTAGTTAATCAAATTAAATTTATAGATCATTAAATTAAATGTTAACATTTTTATATTCATCACAAACTACATTTAATTCGGTGGAAACAGTTTTACATACGCTCTCAAAATCAACCAGACAATTTTTTACAAATAATAAATTGTAAACTGTAATCTTAAATAGTTGACAAAAAAAAAAAAAAAAAACTGTAATCTTAAAATACGAAAAGAAAATAAGATAAAAAAATTTTATTGATAAAATTAAAACCACTAGAACTTCTACATCTTACTAACTACAAAGAAACAAGTTTAGCTAACAATCACACGAATGATATATTAACCCAATCTAAATTTTGTGCGTCAGAAAAAAAAAAAAAAAATCGTGGAAGTGTCCATATTTTTCCTTCAATAATTGGGAGAGGCTTGTCGAAGTAGTGTGTTCAAGATAAATTTGGATAAAATTACGAAAAATCTATCTCGACATTTTCTTCTGGTGGTTTGATAAAGTGTACGTAATTATAAAATATATCTCTTAAGAAAATTATTATTGAAAAAATGCATTAGTTGACATATGGAAATGATTGTAGGTTCGTATTTATTTGGAATTAATCAACCTGAGTATACTATATTAACAGTTTAAATTTTGTTTATATTGATTTTTCTAAGTTCTTTTATGCAGAAAATGTATGTTTATTGGAAAAATATACTTTTATTTGGTTAAATATTTGAACAATTACTGAGGATGTAGAGTTGAAAACAAAACAACAAAAACAGCCAGCTTATAAAGTATGAAATACAAAAAGTTCAATTATTAAAGTTGAAAGAAAATTCTTTGCTACATATTTGAAACAAAAAGTAGTTTGTCAAAACAAATTTAAGTATTATTTTTCTTTACGATCGTTTTAAAAAAGTTAAAGACATTCTCTTCTATAAAATAATGATTCTAGGTTGACTAACTAAACTATCAATGTTGGAATGCTATCCTTAAAGGTTGATTTTGTAACGAATAAATTCCTTAAGAATATTTTGGGGCGTAAGAATTTTAAATTCGACACCAGGTCTAGTACTCTTCCAAAAAAATATTTGAGCTCAACTGGTTAAGATTACCAATAACACTCTTATATTCATTTTCTTTTGTTTTAAACTTACGACAACATCATTTGGAGTTGGAGTATACAATATAAGCAGCTTAAAAGAAGAGATCATTTGAAAGTTAAAAAATTACCAGCAGTTAAAATTATTTGTTAAAGCTGTCCTAATTACACTTAAACCCCGCGCAATGATTGCGTAAGTGATAAATAAACTGGCTATGATTTTACATAAACAAACATCACAAGGCGAAGAAGAGGGCCGAAATGAGTCAGTTGACTAGCTAGTTGGGCTTTAATTTATTTATGAGTCCTGTCAAAAACTCTAAACTCAAATTTGCTTTAATACCTCATTGTATTCACTGGTCCAAGAAGTTTTGTGTTAACTTTTTTTTTTTTTTTAGGTCCTCGTAAGTTTCCCAAACGGGATTGGGATATGATACCAAATCGTACTGCCCCAGGCTGAGTGGGAAAGATCAGATAATCAAAATATACGTATATGTTTCTGGTACCATTCGAACTGCATTACAATTTTCCTATATTTTTTTTACACGTCATTTGTAAACGCATATCTATAGGATGACATCTCCAATAGTATAATGGTTAAGAAAACAAATCTACGTATAAGATATTTTGGAAAGGTTTCCACAAAAATCATAGGAGATGGGGATGCCAAACGGGGTTTAATCAAAATGACGGTCACTGACGTTTTGGGATTTACTCATTTTTTCAAAAAATTGAATATTGAAAGAGTTTTTAGAAGAGAGGAGAGGACCACAAACAACATGTCATTTCATTGTTCAGCCCAAAAGGCCAGCCACGAGCCAACCCTTCTCCTAATATGAATTAAATTATTACAAAATTCCAAAATTTCAATTTAATTTGGTGGGTCCAACTGCCCTTTCAATCTTTTTAATAAATCTATCTATTGATTTGGTCCAAATAAGACATTGTTCAATTATTATTACACAGTATTTTTTTGTTTGTCTGTTGAATTTTCGAAAGCAGATTTTTAATTTTGTCTTCAATTATTTGACAATAGTAAAATTTTCTAACAAAAATTACTACTTTCAGTTTTCCTAAGGTATTCGAAACTCTCTTTCTGTTTGTTTGACCTTAAATAAAACAAATCCATCAAACCAAACGTTGAGGTTGATAGACAGCATAAAATATGGGAAGGAACTGACAAGCCATAAAAAAAAATAGCTTTAACTGTTTTTAGCTTTGAAAACATACTGACATGAATAATTCCAATTTTTAATTTCTCTCTTCCTATGATGCCAATAAAAATGAATATATTATTTCTCTATCTCGCTTCTATCATTTTTCCCAAGTGGGAAGTGGAAACAACAAGTAGGGTTCGTTCTTGTTCTTGTCAATTAGGAAGACACTTCTTTAATCTTAAGAAGTCTTTCCAAATTTTACTAGCTGTCTTTGTAAACGCAATGTAATATATTTGGGAAAGAAAAAAAAAAAGAGATAAAGGAGAAAACCGAAAGTATGATAATTTCTTTTAATTATTATATTCGTCAATATAATACTTTTATAACTAAGTACGTACAGGTTGACCCCAAAAAAAAAAAAAAAAAAAACTAAGTACGTACATACATTTTATCTAATATCCGGTAACTGTAATAGAAGAAGCGGCAAACCGAAGGTTGAATGTGATATTTACGAGGCCAATGTCTCTCAGTCTCTCTCTAGGCTCCTTCGTGCGGACCCAACTCTCATGCTACACAACAACATCCTACGATGTGACTTCTCCATCTTTTAGTTGTGTCCTTCCTTTCTATGAATTGGACTTTTGCATCACTTACGACGACAAAGACAAAAAGATTTCTCACAACTCTATTTAATGTATTACCTATACTTTAGTTACCTGTTCTACGTAATAGCTTTAGATAATCATATTATATAGCACTTCCAAACAAAACTTGTTTGAAATTATCCATCTTACCAAAAATTTAGCACCACCAAAATTAACATATCTTATGTACCACAGATATAAATTATTAACGGGTCGTTGATAATGATATGATGATATTAACGCTGATAGATATTTAATCCAAATCCAATATACGCGTGTGTGGTAGTTAGTATCCATTTTCATCTTGGCTAGAAATTGAAAAGGAATTTGGACTATACAGAAAAAAAATGATACATCAATTGGCAAGGACAACGACGACTCACGGTTAACTTGTTCATTGTGCTTATTATAATTGGCTGTCAAGCCACTTTTTATTTTGAAATCCCAATTCTGATCCTTTTAAGATGATAATTGTCGTTCCAAAAAGTTTTTAAGAATCTGTTTAACTATTATTATTGTAAAGTGCTTAAGGATGATCATTAGATTTTATCCTTAGTTTCGTTCCGTGTGGCTTGTTAGTTTTTTTTTTCAGTATGGAAGATAAAAAATTAGACTCAAATGCTTCGGATCGGTTCACAAACTTTTTTCTGGCTAACCAAAATTTAAGTAAATATTTTAACAGTAAATCGTTAATATATTTTAATTATATGAGTCTTGGTTGGTATATAGACCTTAGTCATGTTACCGGCTTACTTTTCATTCGCTTAATTTGTTCTTCTATATAAGAGTAAACGGTTTGAGACGTTACTCAAGAGTAATCGGTTAGCTTTGGTTCGAGAAGTTATGTTCGGTCAAATTCGGGTTGAGAGGTCATAAGCATGTTTAACTAGAGTATTTTCAACAATCAAAATCCCAATTTGCACATTCTTATTACCAAATATATACATCAGTGCTATATTTATATTACAAGAAAAAGTCACATTATTGGTTACTTCTATGTACATAAACCAAGCCGCGAAGCACAATTAAGTGCCAAATTAACTTCTGTCGTTGCAGAAGAAAAAAACTCACTAAAATTTGTAAAGTGAGATATAACGTGAGTACATTCACTATTCAGTAATTAACACCTAATGGTGAATTTGCAGCAGCAGTGAGCGCGGCTCTCTTAACGAATCTTCCTTTCATGCGTGGTCTTTTCTCCGCATTCAGCTTACGTACCTCGTACCTTATCTTCTTAGAAAACAACCTTGTCCTCCTCTTCTCTCTGTACCTCGAAACCCTAGCTTCTCTACCTCCATCTCCAAACCCACTTGATGGTAAACATCCACCAACATACTGCTTCGGATGACTTTGATCTCCTCCAAATTCTCCCTAAAACACATAATTTCACATTAGATAAAACTCACTATCATCACAGGAAAAAATGGAATCCTAAAGAGTAATGAATATATATATATATATATATATATGTATAACATACCATGGAAACAGGTGGCCAACTGCTAATGTCAATGTCTAGTTCCGGTGGCTCTCCCGAAGTCCAGGGTGGACCTTGGCCTCCCCAAGTAGATATAACCGAGTCGTAGTTTAGTCTCAGCATCAGAACATTCTTCTCTTCTTCCTCCTTCACCTTGACAACACATTCACCACTACTTTCAACATTCTTCATTACCTCTTCTTCGGATGTCTTGTGTGACGACTCGTAATCAAAACTTAGCTCAAACGGTACCGTTCCATCCACGTCTTTCCGATCATCATCATCGAATATTTCCATGTGTATGGCTTTCTTTTCTTCTACTTCTTCTTCTTCAATCACGTCTTTTTCGACTTTGAACATCTCTGTATTAGAAAACCCTAGGTCCTCCATGGCGTAAGACTCAGTGTCTAACCCGCGACCGAGCAGAGTCTCCACGTCAGCAGCGAACTCCTCAAGCTCCATGTCGGTCGGGAAAAAACCATTAAGACAACTCTCAGCGTTGTCTTCCTCCTCACCGATCATCACACTGATCATAGGAAACTCGATCTTTGGCGCAACGACATCGTTCAAGAATTGCTCAGCCACCAACGGATCGAGAACCGGCACTTGACAGATCAGCTGCTCTTCTAGCTCATAGCTGTCGGTCTGATCCTCAACACTAATCTCCGGAACCAAGTCATGAAAAGTCGACAAATTGTTCTTCTTACCTGAGCCACGTGGGGTCCGAGCTTTACGAGTGAACCCGTGATGCCAAGTGGCGGCTTCGTGTGGAGGAGAAGCTGATGACGAGTGGTTGCTATGCTTTACGGCCGCCGGGCTGGCCGTCTTCAAACGGACCCTCTCATGCCGGCGAGCGAGAGGGTTTGCTGAGTGGACCAAACTGTCGCAAGATTGACAAAGAAAAGCATCGTCGGCCGCGCAGTACCACCGTGCCCGTCTCTTCACGCAGCTATCGCAAGCCCTCGCCGTCTTCGCTCCAACAGCATTCGCCAAACTTTTCATCTTCTTACAAACTGTAAAACCAACATCAACGACAAGAGCACGAGAGCTTTGATTTCGAGAGAACAGTTTCAATAATTGAAATCTATTCTTGCTCTGCGTTACAAGTAAGATTTTTTTGTGTGTGTGTCGTCGTCCTAGAAGGATTTGGGCAGTGAGTATTTGAGATTGAAGAGGATGTCCCGGAAGAAGTGCGTACCCTGTTGTGTCAGTGGATTTTTGAAGTTATAAAAATTATTTTATGCACTTTTTGGGTGTTTATGTCTTCGGTTAAGACCCCACGTTGAGGCCTTATCTGATTTGTGATTGGTTGAGTTCAGAAGATGATCCTCGTAATAGTGTTTTAATTGGTCAGATTCTTTATCCAATGGATTTCTAGTGAGGTCCATCTTGTCGCTTCTTTGCCCAATCCCTCGTTATTTATTTTTCTCTATTCGTCTTTTTTTTTTTTTTTATCTTTCTTGTTTTATGGATTTTGTTATTCCTTTCTTTTTCGGTAGCAAAGGTTCCTGTTTTGTTATTTTGTTTTTCCTCTCTTTCTCGTCTACCATTTCTTCTATAAAGATTGCATGTATATAGTTTTCCCCGTGCTTTAATAGATTAACTAGATTTTAATTCGCGATACACCGCAAGCCTATCTTTTAAGTTTAAATATTTAAAATTAAATTGTATTTATTTTTTAATATAACTATACATAAATTTATATATATATATATTTAGTTTTATCATTGGTTATAAACCCGTAATCACCAAATTCCTTATATATGTGAAATGATTTTATTACATGTACTATTTGAAATCCAAAAATAATATTTAGAAAAACAAATAATCAAAACTGTTGTCAAGAAAATAATAATTATAGTAATAACAATCAGGGCCGACCCATATTCTGATGTGGCCTAAAGTTTAAAAGAATTTAGTGGCCTAATTGCTAGTTAGGGTCATTTGTTTTCAATTAATATTGCATATAAATAACTGTAAAAATGAAAAGTTGGGAAGAAGGTTAGGGGGAGTCGAACAGTAAAATTGCATGATATAACATGAAAGGGGAACCACTAGACTATATTGTTTTCATATATGTGGACTTCAAAACTAATTTATAATCGGTGGCCTAAAGCACATGCTTTAGCTGCCTTATGGACCGGCCGGACCTGATAACAATAGAAAATGAAACATTACAATATTATTAATTTATAAATTTATTTTTGTCATCATCAAAAAATGAATATTTTTTTGCTGTCACATATTAGATAGCTTTGTAAATATTTTAATAAAAAAGATTTGTTCAAGTAATATTAAAGTATATACAATTTAAACATATGCACGTCTTTTATGGTTATTAGTTAAAATAAAATTAGATAATTTTATCAATATATTTGATTAGAAGGAGATGTCAATTCCTACCTAGACAACAGATCGTGTGTTTTTCAACCTAAACCCCTACATAATTCAAATTTACTACCTAGACTTCGAAACGTTACCTGTATTCCTAAATTTACTCATACATCATTAGTCAACCGTTAAATGTTTTGATCAGTTTGACACATAAGCGATGATGTGTCAAGGTCATTGGACTCGAAACCTTTAAACGACGTCGTTTGTAATGAAAGGTTAAAACGACATGTTTTGAATTGGGGGAAAGATCTTATTGCAATGAAAAGTTAAAGCGACGTGTTTTGAATTGGGGGAAAGATCTTAATTGCAAACGACACCGTTTTAAGGTTTCGAGTCCAATGAACTTGACACATCATCGCTTACGTGTCAAATTGCTCAAAACATTTACCGGTTGACTAACGCTGTTTGAGTCAATGTAGGAATATGAGTAACAATTCAAAGTCTAGGTAGTAAATTTGAATTATGTAAGGGTTTAGGTTGAAAAACACACGAATCTATTGTCTGGGTAGTAATTTACACTTTTGAAATAGTACGAGTTGAAATTTACCCTTTTTCCAAAACCCATGTATCACATCCCTATATCATTTATACAAGAAAAAAGAAATTATATACAAATTAGAATATAAAAGTTAACAAACGTCCAAGATGTGTAAAGAACATGTATTGGCAATGAGTTTAAGAGGCAAAAAAAAAGATGAACGCTGAAATACTGTTGCACTGATGCTCGGTAGAATGGTTTATGATGAGGAAATTTAGAGTGGTTTATGATGAGGAAGTTTAGAGTTTGTTCGGACTTGATCGGTATATATAGGGGAGGAGTGGTTTAGAGTATGTTGTTAGGTTTAAATAAAAAATAGAAAATTAATACTTTTAACTATCATGCAAAAAAAAAATTCATATTTACCATTTTTATATATTCAAGTGTGATGATGAAGAATATTTATGATTGACTGATAAATATGTTTTTCAAAATTTTGCATAAAATTAGGCATTCCGTTAAAGGAAATTAAGGAATATTATAACAATTACTATATTTTTGGATAGGATAATATGTTTAATTTTCTTATGATATGCGAAATTAAAGAGAGACTAATGTTAATATGCTAAAATTATGAAAATTAATGACTAGAGAATCTTAGGGGCTGTTATTAGAGAGGTGATTTCTAAATCCATATGAAATTATAAATTCTAGAAATCAAAACACATGGATTTTGAAATAACATGTTTTATCCTTGGATTTGAATCCTTGTATTTTACACTTTCAAATCCATACAAATCCATTTAAAACATACTGTGGATTTTGAAATCCAAAAACAAATCATTAAATGAATAACATGGAATTTTAACAAGTATTTGTAAATCATAGAACCAATAACACATAATTTTGATAAGTATTTTAAAATCAATGATTGAATAACACATGATTTTTGTTTGGATTTCTAAATCCATTAAAATCATAGAACCAATAACCCCCTCTTAATTTGATTTTTTTGGTCATACGGAAGTGTTAATATTAAATTTGCAATTGTTTTCCGATTTTGTTCTTTAATTTTCTTTTAAAAAGTATTAATTACAATGACATGGAATGTAAATAGTTTTCAACTCCAAACCTTCTTTCACAAACTGCTGTGAAAATGTTAATATAGATACTAATTTAGCTTGGCATCATATGAATGCACTAATCCTTAAGCCCATTTAATTTGGTGACAAAATAAAAACACTAATTTTTGCTTACTATTTTACATGAAGACATGTAATTTTCTGAATGTTTTCGTCTAATTATATTACACTTTACGCCTGATATAATTCCCTTTTATATAATATGTTAGTAAAATTTCATAATTATTCATTAACTTCCAAATAGCGATTTAATCGGATGTTCCCTTAATTATCGAGTTTATCTCCTGTAGAAAATCATTAATGTCCACATAATTCATTTTTTTAATTTTTTTTAATAAAGGATGTAACATCAGGACTTTTCATCATATCGCAAGTACTATCCATATAATTCATTTCATGTTCACGAGGTTTTTGTCAAGGAGAGAAGCAAACAGATTACAGTACACATATGGTTTATTCAAAATCGTTACAATTTCCTAAAGATAAGGGAGGACTCATCGTGTTACATTAGAGGCATTTACCCCCGGGCTAGAGAATGTGTGTGGCTCAAAACTCAAATATATATATATTTGAGCCGATATACAAGAACTCTTTAAACGAAACTTACTTTATAAATTTTAGACTTTTACTAGAAGCTCCATAATGTGAAAGAAACATATACAAGGCCCTTATTTTAAGCCCACGACGAGAATTGTACGATAATTCTTAAGGAAACTGTAGACCTCACTTTTGGTTCGATTGTTCGTTTTAATCGATGATACAAGAAGTCAAGAAGATGATTGTTACCAGTGGCGGAGGCAGTGAAGAATGAGGGGTGTTATATGACACCCATGAAATTATAAAATTTAGATGAGTTTTTATAAAAATAATTAATTAGTATATGTTTAAGTCACGTTTGACACCTTTATGAAATTTTGTTGACACCCTTAAATAAATGTTAACATATGGGTCATTGGGCTTTTAGACAAACTGGTGGGTTTAGCTTTTAATAAAATCTTAATCCAATATATTTATATGACTAAACATAATAATAAGTTGATTAAAAAAACATAATTTAACAAAAGTTTGGACTCTTCCTCTTCCATCATCATCGTGCGTACTCTTCCAGTTTTCTTCTTCCAATTTCCATCATCATCTTTGCTTAAGCAAATTGAAAACTATGAATCGTAAGTTAATTCATTTGTATAAGATTTTTTTGTTTTGTTTAGTTTAAGTAATTAAAATACTATACACGATTTTAGATTTGTGAAAATAGAAGGGATTACTTAATAGTTTTTCTCTTGGATATCTTAGGTGTTGACTGGTTCTTCCGCTACAGCGTTTGCGGCTTGTAGCAGTTGCTAGCGATTGGAACTAATCACACAAAACGCTCCCAATCGCTCCAAATCGCTCCTAATCACTCCAAACCACTGAATTCCAAAAGCTGCTTCCCGCAAGCGTTTGCGTTTGCGGGCGATTGCGGTTGGATTTTTTTTTTTTTTTTTGGGTAAAAAAACTTAAAAGAAATCAATAATAATGAATTTTTTTTGTTATATCTTCTATCTAACTATTTTACTCATTAAAGATGGGAGAAAATGAAGTACGGATACGATTGCAGAGATTATAAAATAAACAATTAGAGGAAAATAATATTCCAATTAACAATAATCCGGAAAACTTGATGTAAATTTAATGGCACATCGCACATAAGTTCAAAAAAATCTAAATAAATATAATATTTCATCAGAAATTTTTAAAAATAAGATTATTTGTAAAAAAATATTAAAACAAATCACCAGTGACTCTTCTCAACTCTCACTTGACCATTCCTACCGATGCAACTACCGACCCATGATCTAAGAGAAAAGAGAAAAGATCTACGATCTAAAGCATATGTTTTGTCATTTATCAGATTACTTGATTAAATTTTTGGTGAAAAGCCAAATACATAAAGGAATAAGTATTTTAATATGAAAAAAGTATTTCAATATGAATTTTTTTTTTTGAATAATTATTTTAGTATTTTTTAATAAATTTTAATTATAAATCAAGTTTAATAAAAATTTTGGTGTTTTTGAACATTTATATATTATATATCATATTTATTATGTTTCAACCGCTATTGCACCCGCTGGTCAACCAGTCGTAAATCTCCCGCAAATGAACCAATTTTAAACCGCTAAACCAGTCGTTCAAAATGCTTAATAACGCTTGAAACCGCAATCGCCCGCTTCCGCAATCTCCCGCAATCGCAACCGCAACCGCAGCGTTTGAACCAGTCAGGCCCTTAGTGGGAATGGAATCATGAATTCTTATTTATTATTGTTAGTTTGTTACCTAGTTGGAACGTAACAAAAATTTATTTCATTACTTGTATGTTAGATTTTTTTTGTACAAATAATTACGCAAACATGTTACATGTATAGATAATTTGTTCGGTTATGTATTTTTTGTAGGCAATACAATTGATAGATTTTTGAAAAGAAAATCTCCACCACCCAACATTGATTCGGATGACTTGCCATGGGATCCAGCTAAAAGAAAAAGCATTCTAAGTTATCATCCTAATCAAAGAGAGGAGGTACGACGTAGATATTTGATAAGAGGACCTTATCAACCTCGTGATCATAATTTTAAACAAATTATTGTAGGAGGTATATTACGGCGTTTTAATCCACAATGGTATGATCAATATGGAAGTGATTGGTTAGAGTATAGTGTGGAAAAAGAAAAAGCTTTTTGCTTGTGTTGTTATTTATTCAGAGATCAAGCTGAGAAACAAGGTGGGAGTGATGCTTTTGTTTCGATTGGTTATTGTGGGTGGAATAAAACCTATGGGTTTACTAAGCATGTAGGTGATCATACTAGTTTTCACAGCATTGCCAAAAATAAATGTGATGCCTTGATGAGACAAGGTCAGTCTATCAAACATGCTTTACAGAAGCAAACTGATGTTATGAAAGATGAGTATCGAGTTCGGCTGAGTGCTTCAATTGATGTTTCTAGACATTTGTTACATCAAGGATTACCTTTTCGTGGCCATGACGAGACAGAAGATTCAACAAATAAAGGTAATTTTTTGGAGCTTCTCAAATATACTGCTAACCAAAATGAGACTGTGAGAAAAGTTGTGTTGAAGAATGCTCCTAAAAATAATCAGATGACATCTCCTCCAGTTCAAAAAGATATTGTGCACTGCTTTGCAGAAGAGGTAACTAAATCTGTTATCCAAGAAATTGGTAACGATGTCTTTGGCTTATTGGTAGATGAATCAGCTGATGTTTCAGACAAAGAGCATATGGCTGTGGTTTTTCGCTTTGTTGATAAGTATGGAATAGTAAAAGAAAGATTTGTTGGCATTAGTCATGTGAAGGAGACATCTTCTTTATCTCCGAAGATTGCTATTGATTCTTTGTTTGCCAAACATGGATTGAGTTTGAAAAAGGTGAAAGGACAAGGTTACGGTGGAGCTAGCAACATGAAAGGAGAATTCAATGGATTGAGGTCACTGATTTTGAAAGAAAGTAGTTCAGCGTATTATGTTCATTGCTTTGCCCATCAATTGCAGTTAGTTGTTGTGGCGGTAGCAAAAAAATATTTTGAAGTTGGAGATTTTTTTGATATGGTTTCTCTCTTATTGAATGTGGTTGGGGCTTCTTGCAAGAGAAAAGACATGCTCCGGGAAAGCTATCGCAAAAAAATTGAAGAAGGAATTAGTAATGGTGAAATTAAGACTGAAACTGGGTTAAATCAGGAGCTTTCACTTCAACGGCCTACAAATACTCGCTAGGGTTCACATTATAGGACTTTACTACGGCTTTTTGATTTGTTTTCTTGTATTATTGAGGTTCTTGAATATATTCAGGATGAGGGCGTAGACACAACCAAAAGGAGACAAGCATATGGCCTCCTCAATACTTTCATACCTTTGATTTTGCTTTCTACCTCCAGTTAACCTTACATATTTTGGGGCTCACTGATAGTTTATCCAAGGCTTTACAGAGAAGAGATCAAGATATCTTGAATGCTATTTCATTGGTGGCATCTACTAAGCGACAACTGCAGAAGCTTAGAGATGATGGATGGGATGATTTTCTTACTAAAGTATGTTCTTTTGGTGAGAAAAACAATACTGAAGTGCTTAATATGGACGAAGAGTTTGTTGATTCAAGAAGGCCAAGGAAAAAGACCAACATAAGCAACTTGCATCACTATAAGGTAGATTGTTTCTACATTGTCTTAGATATGCAACTTCAAGAGTTCAATGATCGATTTGACGAGGTAAATTCAGAACTACTTGTTTGCATTGCATCCTTAAGTCCGGTGGATTCTTTTCGGCAATTTAATAAATCAATGTTGGTGAGAATGGCTGAGCTTTATCCAGATGACTTTAGTTTTGTGGAGCGTGTATCTCTTGATCATCAACTTGACATCTATCTTGATAATGTGCAAAGAGATGAAAGGTTTTCTAATCTTAAAAGTCTTGGTGATCTAGCTCGTGTGATGGTGGAGACAAAGAAACATATTTCTCATTCTTTGGTTTATCGACTTTTGAAGCTAGCCTTGATTCTACCTGTTGCTACCGCAACCGTTGAAAGATGTTTTTCTGCAATGAACATTGTGAAAACAGCTTCAGGTAATCTTATTTGTGATACATTTTTTAGTGATTGTCTAGTTTGCTGTATTGAAAAACAGGTACTTGACACTGTGACAAACGAAACAGTGATTAAATGTTTCCAAAGTATGAGTGAGCGTAAGATTCATCTTTAGAATGAACTTTTGTAATAACATTTTTTTTTTATCATAATCTATAATTTTTTGAGAAAAATATTATGAGTTATGACACCCATGAATAACTTTTCTGGCTCCGCCACTGATTGTTACTCACAGTATGGATTTACAGATTTTTCTTTGTTTAACAAAGAATGTCAATTATAATTCTAATGTATTTTTTAGATTCAATTTTCTAATTTACCTTTTAACCCAAAACTCATTTTCATTGAATCTAAACCATTAGTCACTTATTAAATATGGACCATATATAATTTTATCTTTTCTTAATTTGTGTGAATTTTATCGAAATAACACTTTTTGTGAAACAAAGAGAATAATAATCTTTTGCCCAAAAGAAAAAAAAAGAGAGTAATAATCTAATTTTCCATGTTGGAACTTGGAAGATTCGGTTGCGGTTTATGTAGTACTCAATATATGTTACTATATAATGTGGGCGTTCGGGTACCTTATCGGGTTTCGGGTTGGGTATTTCGGGTTTTTGAGTTTAGAACTACAAGACCCATTCGGGTAATTTTAGATTTCGGGTCGGGTTCGGGTAAACACCCATCGGGTTCGGGTTACACCCAACTTCATCATACCATATTGAGTTCACTAAAAAGAAATGACAAATCCAAACAAAAAAATAATAAGTTCATAAACCAATAGTTCTTGATGACAAAATCCAAACACAAAAACAATAAGTTCATAACCAATAGTTCTTGATTTCCTGAAACATGAAATGACACCAAATTTAAAGTTAGAATCATATAATCTATCTAAACTAATATATGAACATTGACACATATTAAAATGAAAACTAATTTATCTAGTAACAGAGATTAGAGAACTTGCAAACTGTCTTACTTTTCTTGTGATGTCATGGTTAGGGTTGCAAATCTGAAAATATAATGAATAAACACGATTGTAAATATTAAATAAAATAGATGTAAAAAAAAATTAAAGAACAAAGATACACACCTTTCTAAAGTTGATCTTCATATTCGAATTCATCAAGTATTTGTGCATTGGTAAGCACTTTTGATTCAATTTTAATATCTTGTTTCATCCATTGTTATGTACACATCAAAACCTCAACCATGTAGTGAGTTAGACAACTCCTATATGGGTTTATTATTCTCCCACTAGTGCTAAAAGCGCTCTTAGATGCAACAGAAGACACTTGCATAGCAAATAAATCTCTAGCCATCTCTGACAAAATGGGATACTTGCAACTGTTTATTTTTCACCAAGAGAGTACATCATACTCCATTCCAAGCATAACTTCAGGGTTCTTTACTTTGACTTTGAGATATGAATCCAACTCATTTTTGTCTCTAACACCAATCTCTTTTAGCAAAGTATTGTACCGATGCTCAATCTTATGCCTACGGTAACCAATATCATTATCAACGCCATCCATTCTATTTGCTTGGAAAACTTGAGTAGACTGAAATGATTGGACATTTTCCTTTTTACCATATCTTTCGCTATACTCTTAGAACATACTCTCTAGAATGGCAAGAAGTGACTCATACAACCCCTTAGACTGTGTAGAGTCTTCTCCATACAACTCGTCAAAACACATTTTTGCAAACTGCATCTTCTTTCTTGGATCAAAATTAGTGACTATTACCAGCTTCTTGTTGATGTTCTTCAAGCCATCCCAATACTTATCAAATTTCTTAAACATTTCTTGAGCTTTCACCCTCAGATCACTATCAGAGTTGTTACAAAGCAATTGAAGCTCTGATGCTATGTTCTCTATCTCACCATAACACTTGTGTGCATTCAGAGTTGTAGAAGCTGAGACTACCAATGTGGAATCGTAAAAAATGTTTAGGAACTTATTTAACCTTTAAACTGCATGCCAATCAGCCATTGAAGGAGGTCCAATCCGTTTTTTACCACCTATAAACTCCATGAAATGATCATTGTACAGTTTGTTTTCAAGCTCCATCTTATCAAAAGCTTCCTTGTACTTAACTGCCCTTGACAACATCAAATATGTGGAATTCCATCTAGTTGTTAAATCTAATGGAAAACTAATTTATTTTGTCACTTCAAAAGTAATATTTTCGATTTAGAATTTAGAATATTATGTGTGAGTGTTGAGTTTATATCAACAAAACAATCAAATTATGTGTAAGTTTAAATTCTGATTGAGCCACTTGGTATTCCTTTTCTTTTAAGTCAAAAATAAATTAAAATATTTATTTGTAATTAAATCAGTTTTAAAGGCATGATAAAAATAGATTCACTCATATTAGAAAAATGTTTAAATTTTTATATTATTATTTATATTAATATAGCTTATCAATTTGTAATAACTTTTTGTAGTATTTGTTAACTTCTGTTCTATAGAAAAATTTATATATTTAAATTTTGTATAATAAATAATCTTACAAAAAAATGTTGATAGAAGTGTTATTTTGAGAAATTGTTACAAGAAATTTTAAGATTCATATTTTAGTAGAAAATATATATTTTTCGATTATGTTATTGTTAATTGGAAAAGTATAATATTTTAATTTAAAAAAATTTCTGAAATATAATTAAAACTATTATGCATGTAACCACGCATTGCGTGGACTAATTACCTAGTTACTAGAAAAATGTGGTTGTATTAATACAACAAATATAGCAAGAGATTAGTTCTATGCAAATTTTGTAACGTATATGCAACAAACAAGAATTTGCAACACCCGATCAGCAAGACATATAATTGGTTGGAATATTGTTGCAATTCTAATTTTTGCAACAATATATTGATCTATTGCAATAATTTTTGAAGTTGCAATATCACTATTTTCTTGTATTGGATCTTTGATGATTACAATCTCCTGATGTTCTTTAGTTGAGAGATGGGCGGTGAAATACAGTCTCCTCCTGGTCAGAGGAGTGATCCAGCAAATCCTTATAAATAAAATATAAAAAAAAAACAGCATGGGGTCAAATAAATTCAGAAAGCTAAAACGTTGTGAGATAATACTAAAACACGACCTTCTCACCATGAAAGTAACATTGGCCGGATGGAAATCAAGGGAAGCTGAGGGAACACACCGAGGAGGATTGGGCAACCAGGACAATATCTGCTTGAACAATAAATGTAAACACTGGGTCAAACTAGAAGTGCATAGAGAAACCAAAAAAAAAGATAGTTAAGACAAAAATGTAACGATTAGGCTCCTTGATGATTACCTTCTCCTTATGTTCTTCAGTCAAGAGATGGACGGTGAAATTGTCAATAATAAGGTCCGTATCAGATAAGGCAATAATAATAGTTGGACGTGGATTCTCCTCAGTGAATTCACCAATATGGTCCGACATGTTCATGTGGAATAGACTCCTCTCAGAATGCATAGTAGATATATTAAGGTCCGTATCAGATAAACTATATTTTAATTTTCACATTTCATATGAGTGCATATATAGTGCTAAATATTTTATATTAAACACATTAAATACATCATATTAAATTTATAGTTTAGTTAGAATTAAAAATAAAAATAAAAATTAACAAAATCAAACCATAAAAAATGAACCAACATTATTTAAAATATTTTTGATATGTAGTTATTTTATTATTTAAGTATATAGATTTAATATGATGTATAAATAATGAAATAACGACAATGGAAAAAATAAAAGGAGGAGCTCATCCGCTATGTACACACTACAAGAAAACATAATTTTTCCGACTACAAATGGTGACTACATATGTAATTGCCATTTTTAGCGATTATTTAATGATTATTTAGCGATTATTTAGCAATTATTTAGCGACTATTTGGCGACTATTTTACGACTACAAGAATTTAGTCATATAATAGTCACTATTTTGCGACTACTTATAGTAGTAGGTAATTTAGTCGTAATTTAAAACTATATTGCATAACGAAACATTTAGTTGTTAAATAGTCACTAATTTAGCGACCAAAATGCGACTCATGGTAAAGGTCGCCAATAAGTCGTATATCAGTCGCTAAAATCAAAATTTTTAAAAGTTAACTCCAAAGCCTTAACCAAACTCCAAAACCTAAATCATAAACTTAATGTTTAAATATTGAACATTCTAATATTAATCTTAGAAATTATTTCGTAAACCATAAAACTAAAACATAACCATTCTTACATAAAACCAATCTTTAATACTTAAAAGAAAATCTAATTTTCCAAAACTTAACTCCAAATCTTAAATCTTAACTCTATACCCCGAAACCCTTAACCAAACTTTAAAACCTAGATCATCAAATGTAAATCTTGAAGTTTAAATTCTTAATCTTATAAATTAATTCATAAACCATAGAATCAAACCATAACCATTATATGTATATATACATAAAACCAAACCATAACACTTGTTGTCACCGTTAGATTTCACGGATTACCTTCCATCCAAAGTTTTCGATAAATTTATTCACCAGATTCATTTAGGAATGGGCATGGGGTAATAAGCAGCTGCAGAAACTAAAATAAAAGCATTGGGTAGAGAGAGTAAAAGCATGAACCACATGCATAGACTACGACTACGTACAGGCTACGTAACAACAAATATAATTGCTGCTTTTTAGTTATTACAAAATTTAAAGAACCGCCGAAGCCTGTTGGAAGTTGCCTATCCCACTCTAAATTATGGTCAGATGGTGTGAGACTGACACCGTATTTCTCTTACGCCTTCCCACAAGTTTCATTCAACGTTTTTTAGGGAAGACAATTCCATGTTAGTTCATGTCTGACCTAGAATAATGGACTAATTTAATTTGCCAGTTTTGCTTTCCATCAAATAATGAGAGTTGGTAGAGAAAAAAAGAAGAATGTTGGAGAAATTATATTAACTCTACATTGAACTAATGATACGATGTAAGTATACAGTCATATAGGGAATGGATTAGCAATGCTAATTTAGCATAACTAAATTTTCTTGAAGCCTAAACAACATTTCATTTAAAATATATACGTAACTTTGTGGGTTACATGTGCAATACCGCACCATTTTAGAGTAGAGTTAATATTCTCATTTAGTAGCCTTAGAAAGGGTTTCATAACAGGGTATGTAGCCGAGAACCAATTTTTCTGGCGGTGCTAACCTATATAGGCAGCGAAATTGCTACTCTACTCATAATTTTTTTTTTTTAATTGAAACAAATAGAATTTTGTTCAAAAAAAAAAAAAAAAAAAAAAAAAAAAAAAAATTGAAACAAATAGAATAAAGGTCTAAACTTACAAATTAGACGTTTATTCTTTGTGTAGTAAAAATTTGCCTAACCTGAAGATGGGTACTCCTGACTTAAAAAGTTCTCCACTTTCAGTTTTCGTTCTTCTATTTTGGATTCTATGACTTAAATTTGAATGTGATGTAGTAGTATTTTTTTAGGATTGAGCTCATTTAACCTGTTGCATTCGTGTACCACACACAGTCACAAGTTTGTAAGAAAAAAAAAGAAAAAAAATAGGGATATGATCAAAACCAAAACAGAGTTAAACTGGAAAACGATTCACTTTTAAGCTTCTCATCAGAATTCTCGTGCGTATAAAGTCAACTAGGATTTAAGTAAGCTTTCAATTATGTCAACTGTATGACCACATGGCCTCGCTACACCCATATTTATTACAAATCTCAAAGACACTTTTAATATTTTGTGACAACTCCACATACTTTAAAATCTGCTTCCTCTGTTCCGTTTGTTTCATAGTCTTTTGTCACCGCAATAAAATCATAGTATTTGATAAATCACAACTCACATCACTGAAAACTGAAAAGAAAAATAAATAAATAAAAACTCTCAAAATGAAAAAGTAAACGCAGATATGAATTGATTCGTCGTATGTTTTTGCTTTTTTTTTTCACTGTTTTCCGATACCTTTTTAGAAACTATCTATATTCATAGTTTGACAACTTCGGGGATAAAGACAGGGTATCGCTCGATACAATCCGACCATGGTCCATCCGTTGGTGTCTTGATCGTACGGATACATTTCCAGACAGCGGAGTTACACTTGAATCCACTTCCGAATGCGATCTGCCAAACCCTATCGCTTCTCTTCATCCTCCCTTGAGCCTCTATGTAGCTAAGCTCATACCATAATGAAGACGACGACGTGTTACCAAACCTATGTAGTGTCATCCTCGAAGCTTCCACGTGTTCTCCTGACAGCTGCAGACTCTTTTGCAGCTCGTCGATCACTGCTCTTCCTCCTGCGTGAATACAGAAATGCTCGAAGGCCTGCTTGAAGTCTGGTATGTACGGCTTCCACTTTGGATTGAAGATCTTACGTCCAATAAGAGATGAGAGGAAGAGAAGCTGCTCCGATGCGGGTAGAACCAGAGGACCTAATTAAGAACAGTTTCTTCCCATTATGTTTTGCATTTTGTAAAAATATTTTATTTAAAACTAAAATTATTTTATATTTTATTTTCCATGTAAACGCATTGAGTTTGAAGTTTTAACTAATCCAAGCATTAGAGTCATGATTCATATATAGAATAAATAATGTTATACGATATAGTATTGTTAGTTACGTACCTATGGTAGTGATGTTGGCCTTCAAGGCTTCTCCGGCGATGGTCATGAGATCTTTAGACAAGTTGATCCCAACGTTACCTTCCTTATCTTCCTCCTCCATAACACAGTAGTACGCCTTGTCATCAGCACCCTGGTGAGTCCTGACGAGGTGACAGAGCTTGTACTTAGCTCGCCACCTGTCGGATCTGCGGTTAGAGAGGAGAACGGCGGCCCCTCCCATGCGGAAGAGGCAATTTGGGAGCAACATGGCTCTCTCATTACCCTTGTAGTAATTAGGAGTAATGATCTCAGTGCTAATTATGACTGCGTTGGAGTTAGGATGGACTTGTAACAAGTCACGTGCCACATCGACGGAGATAAGGCCGGCACTGCATCCCATACCGGAAAGGTTATAGCTTTTGATGTTACTTCTGAGCTTGTATTTGTTGATAATCATAGCGGAGAGAGAAGGCGTTGGTGAGAACAGAGAGCAGTTAACAATGAGTATGTCGATGTCTTTTGGTTTGAGACCTGTTTTCTTGAAGAGATCTTCCATGGCGGTGAAGATAACCATTTGCGCCTCATTTCTTGCGGCTTCCATGGTTGGAGCTGGAGGGAGGTAATGAATAGCTGGAGGGAGACAAGTCTCTTCCCCTAGACCTGATCTTTCGAGGATTCTCATTTGGAATTCGACGCTCTTGGGATTGTCTTTAAGGATGAGACGAGAGTGTTCCATGAACGAAGAGAACGGGACACGGCACGTGACGGGAGGCTTGTAGCAAGAGTAGTCTACAAGGTAGACGGTGCGTGGCTTGGACATGAAGTAAACGGTTGAAACGAAGATAATAAGGAAAGAGGAACAAAGGATATGAAGAACCTCGAAGTGGAGTGAGTACAAGACAGTGAAAATATCTTGGGAATCCATTCGGAGAAGCTCAATGGCGACGGTTGCTATGATTGGAATCAAAAGGAGAGTGAGGAAGTGGTTGACTAGGTATTGGTAACCGAGTTTCACATATTTAAGCTTCACGGAGCTCGAGAGATCAGACATTTTCGGAAAGAGTCTTCTTGGTATACCTGTGATGAGGTTTGGAGGGAGACAGGAAAGAGAGAACAGGGTTGTAATATAAAGAAGAAACAGAGGAAAGTTGGGCAGATGAGAGGAGTTAATGTTAGGACTCAAACTCTCATGCCACTCAACGCTCTTTTTATCTCGCTTCGTCTTTCTATTTAATTTTGCTTTTTTTTTTTTTTTTTCTCTTGTTCCAGTTGTAGCCAGACAAACGTCATTTATGGACCAAATGATTATGGGCGGTAAGACTTTTACCCACCTTTGCTCTTTTTATTCATCTCATCGAGCCTAGAAAGAATATGTTAAATATTTAAAAGAGAGGAAAAGAGATGTGTGACTCAGTTACATGCATGTTCGGTTTTGTAATAAGTTCAAAGGTTACCAAAATTTAACAGTAGAAAACGTTTAAATACAAAATGTACATAGTGGATGTTCAATAATACTGGTTTATTGTGTTTATTGATGTTCGAGATCTTATACCACCAACTGACACACAGTTTTTGATGTTAACAAAGAAAATTCGCATAATATATTTTTTTTTTGGTTATATTTTACGCTTATTCATTTTCATTTTTTTTCATTATTACTGTTTTCTAATTTTTTTTATTAAACTAAATGCGCAACCTAAACTTGGCTATGTTAAAGATCACCAAATTGAAGAGCAAATAAAAAACTTCTCACTCGAGCGTTTGTCACATTAATGTCTACTCAATAAAACTCGATTCAATGTATCCAAGTTGTGTACTAGTAGAGAGTGGAGCTACTTATCGTTTTTCTTGTGGGAATTAATGTTTAGCTGTTTTTTATGGCTTTAAAAATTATTGCATCCGAAGGCGATATCTCCAAAACCGCCTCATATCACTGCCTGAATATCGTTAGCGGGAATGTGGGATACAATAGCAATGATATTGATTGGTATTACGTTGACGTATCATCGTCTAATCATTTATGTTAAACTCTCCACAAAAGTCAGAGACAATAGTATTCTTGGTGTGGACTATATATACCATCCACGTGTAGACGATTCTAATATGAAACAATGGTCCTCCATAAGTTCATACGGATAATGGATAAATAATACATATCTAAATCGATGGGGTGTCGGACCAACCAGCCGCTAACCATATATTTTTAAATTAAAGTTAATATACACACGGCAACTTTTTAACTACGTGACAGTTTGGTATTTATAATCTTTCATTTACAGGATTTTTAACTAATCTTCCTGCAGGATTGCTTTCTGTTGGGTTGTTTATTCTTATTTGTTGGTTTTAATGTTAAGGCGGTTGGGGATGTTGACGATTGTTATTTCTACTTTCAGCATTGGTACTTTTGTTCCTTGTAGTAGTTACTTGATAAACAACTTACCACAAAACTAGAATTGGATCCGTGCTTTAGCACGAGTTAAAATTTCTTCTGTTTATTTTATAATTTTTATTTAAATAATTATATATATGTGATTGTTTATTTTTTTTTTTAAGTTTTTTTTTAATATGAAACACTATGCCATGAAATCATGTTTTAAATATGACTTATGAAATAATATATATTTTGTAAGATGTAATTTAGTAGATTTATATTTTGACCCGTTGGGTTAAGTTATTTGTTAAAAACATTAATTTTTATTTGTTAATTAAATTTGATTTGTTTAGTTTTTAAAATTGTATATTGTATTTTGATTGCTAATTATATGATTTAACCCACAATACACCACATATTAATTTTAGGACCAAATATGTAACATATGTTTGTTAAAATCATCTTGACCAAGAAAGCCTCTACCAAACAACATTATTCCAAACTTTAATTTAATCTGAATTTTGAAATTTCAACCCGTGCTCTACCAAAAAATCATATTTCTTGAATTTTTTCATTCTGTAGTGACATATTATTGACCCATGTTATAACAAATCAAATTAGTGTGTTTATAATTTTAAATTTTTGATCTATCATATATTTATGATATTCTTAAAAATATCAAATTAAACTATTTTTAAATACTTCAAATTAAATTATTTAAAAATTTTATTATAGTATATAAAATTATACAATTCAACAAAAGAAATATATGAAATTGAATTTAAATATTCAAATTTTTACTCATTATTCAGTCAAAATTTTAGTTGAATATAAATTTTTTAAAAGAATAATATTATTAAAGGTTGAATATTTTATAGATTAAACAACTTATATTGGTGTTAATAGTATGACTTTGAAGTATGACTTTATAGTATGATTTCAATGCCTGATAAATCAAAGTTCATGCCCATTCGTATCCAGAATCATTTTGGTCATCTTTTTATAGTATGACTTTGAATATTTGCCTAGTTTTCTTGGGCAATATGGTTGAGACATTTTATACGTTTTTTATTCATCAATTGAGCAATATATGTTCATTTAAAAAAGTTTAAATTACATCATATGCAGAAAAAATCATTAATTTTGTTAACTAAATATATTATATAATAATTTAAAATAATTTAAATATAAAATCAAATAAAAATGAAAGAAGAATCACATATGTTTGTTTTAATTAGGTTGAAAGATTTCCTTATCTTTTAAATGTTACCTATAATTAACTAAATGCATATTATCCCTAGTTACCAAAAATCAAACTAACATATATATTATGATACACCTAGATTATGAATGTCATAAGTCTATAACCAAAAAATAATATATATATATCTATTATATAGTCTACAAAAAAAGTCATGTACTTCCCAAATATTAAATAGGGGATGACATACTAGATACATTGCAAATTGTTAGGAAAGATATATATGTTCCAACGGAGGACAACTGGACAAGCATCACATTTTTCTTTCAACTTTCCTTTGTGTTAATTTCGGATTCACTCAACAAAGCTTTGCCTAAAGAAAATGTTGGACAAGAAAGAGACTATATTTTCGTTTTTTTTTTGAATTTAATGTTAAATTATATTCAAAAGAAAAATAAATGTTTTACAAAGTTTCTGTAGATAAAAAACTTTATAATATTTTGAAGTAAGAACTTTCAAAATGTGATGCTTCCACGAGCAAACTTGAATGGATGTGCTTTGACTTCCTTGAAGTGTGCTTAGACGGTTGCGGACGTACTTGTCGATCTGCTTAATCAGTTGCTCTGCCGTCAATGGGTGTTCACCGTGTCGTCTCCCATTCCTTTCTCTCCAAAGTGAGTAAATGGTAGTTTGAAAAACATATCCCAGAATGAAACGTAATGTTTTGTCAAGAGCATTACCCGCAAAAAGAGAGAGAACTTCTGGCCAGTGACTTGTGTAGTTGTCCGTGAGGAACTTTTTCACTAACCCTTCCCACACCAACTGTGACTAAGGACACTCAAAGAAAAGGTGATCTCTCTTCTCTAACGGGTGGTTGCAGAAAATACAACTTACGTTAGCCTGAGGATACCAGTGTTGCATTTTATCTCCCGTTGCGACTCTGTTCTTGAAAATCAACCAGGTAAGGAAAGCATATTTTCGTTCATTTTTTATTCCTATCGATCTTTGTCTCTGTTTCCCATAAACTAAACCATTTTGTAATAAAGACTCGTAAAAGAAAACATTTTCGATATGCTATTGTTAACTTTTTGCCTAGAAAATAATTTACTCAGATTGAATCATAAAACGTTATAAACAGTGTTATATCAATATGAAATACACTAAATAGAATTTAATAGTATATTTCAGATAGGTTACTCATTTTTTTAAATACAATTTTGTTTTTAATAGCTTGTGTTTTCCTAGTTTTGTTCATTGTCTTTCTCAAATTATATCAGTTCAAATTATTTGTTTAAATATTTCACTACTAAGAAGAGAGATATTATATATATATATATATATATATATATATATATATATATTTCGATTCTCCCTTCGTTTTATTACCCTACCAAATATGTAGTCCAATGCTTCGTCAGTTAAATTATCATATTTCATAAACCTCTTTTGAGACTTAGAAAAGCCCAAAGTTGGTTCATTAGCTTTGCTTCAAGCCCAAGGCTAATATAATGTTAGAATTATACTAATCTGTTATGAATATATTATCACGTGGATGTTTATTATCGGTCCACTAGTGTAACCCTAAACCCTAATATTTATTTCTATATAAACAGAAGAATAAGACAAGAGAGCAATTCTTTAAACCTCTTGTTATAACACGTTATTAGCACGAGTCTCTAACCCTAGCTTTTTTATAAAAAATGAAAAATCTACCAGCCGTCTCATCACGGACGGTTTACCATCATTATTGAGGATGAAATCCTAACCGAGATATATCTCTCGGAACCCTATTCGAGTGTCTGTTACTTATCTACTATACTTTTAAGTTCACCGATCAAACCAGCACACGGTTCATTCTACAGATAAGTTTTACCTCATGTTTATAATTATCGCCTAATGCTTACACATGTCCTCATACGTTAGGAACTATAATCGTTCATGGTATTCGATATGTTTGTAGTAACTTATTAATTTATTGTTCTTGCTATTATCGAATCGTATACGCATGGTCTTGATATAGTTATTGTTTCAATTGCTTTGTTCGGTGATTATTAAATTACCACATCATGAGATCTTTAACCAATTATAGTGGGGAATACTCATGATTATTCGTTGGCCGGATGAGAACTTATTGACATATAGATTTATTTATGATAGTTACATAGCTTGGTTTCATCACCATTGTCAATTAACCAATTATTCTCGCAAACTCAAGGTTGCAAGTTGATAACAAGAATATATGGTGGATGATCCGTTTATTATATCTCTTTTGAATGCATACCAGAAAATTGACATTATCCAAATTCATGGGGTCGGTGAAAACTATATAATCGGCTTGCTTTGTAAAGCAGCATACATAAGAAATCACTAGGAAAACTCTTTAGGTTTTCTAATGAATCTTTTCAGAAATTTCTGATATTCCTTCGCATCACTACTGAACCGGAATAGCTTAACCGGTCATGCCAAATAGTGAGATTTTCACTAAACCTTTTGGTTTAATATAAGCATTTTATCTTCTAGATAATGCATGTAATCTTTAAAATACTTTCCTTGCCTTGGATAATAATACTTATGATTTCAAAGTATTTTCTTTGCTCTCAACATGATTACGTTTCAAATCCTCAAGATTTGCTCTTTCATATGAATGATTAAACTCATTTTGAGTGTGAACATAATCTTCTATTTGTTCCATCACTTTTATGTGGGATTCCTTAATTCTCTCCCTCGAGATGATGACACTTCATGTCTATCTATCTTAATTTGAATCCCACTGTAATCAATAATATTCTCATATTGGGTCATATATGATATCTTGGATCCTTTTAACTTTTGAGACTTGGGAGACTATAACACATTAATATTAATTTATGTTCCCATAGACAATAGTATATATACTCTTCAAGAGCTTTTAATACTTTTTCTACTACTTATTAATATTGTAGTAAAATAGTGGAAACCACTTATAGCATAAAGTCATATTCACTTCAAAGAATAGACCAGCTTAATAGGATGTGATTCACATCAACATTTTATAATTTTACTCATTCACAAATAACAAGATATAATATTTTTAAAATATATTTTTCATTATATTGTGTCTACATGACAACAATATTTTATGACAAGTAAAATATATTTTCTCTAATATATTTCCAACAATGATATTATCTTCTATTATAATCTTGGTTATAATTGGAATTTAAGTTGTTTTTTTTTTTTTTTTTTTTTTTTTTTTGGCAAAAAATTGGAATTTAAGTTGTTTGTATATATTTTCTTATAGACTTTTAGTCATTTACTTTCTTTAGATTATTCTAAAGAACTAGTAAATTTTTATGGTCATTTACTTGGACTAAAAACCTCCTCACTTATAATGCCAAAAAAATATAACAAATAATAATTATTTAGTAAATTTTCACTAGCTTTTCAATTTATTCACCAAAAATTGAAGATATTTGAAATATTTCATCATGATATTTTATTATGATATTATATCTAATTTAATTAGATTGAAATTTGTGATTAAACAAATAAAGTAATTCACAAACATTATAACAATCATATAAATAAATGTTAAATAAGTATTAAGCATCATATCTTTATATATATATATATTATATATATATTATTTTGTGTTGATTATAATTGTTTTAATTCCCACTTAAATGATTCAAAATAATTATGATTTGATATATTAAAGCATGAGAAACTACTTATCTCGTTAAGGATGAGTGATCGGAGATTAAAAAGTAGAAGCTCGACAAACTTCAGTGATGAGGCATTAAAGCCATCCACGTGAGAGGATCGGAAGTTGGACAGCAACACCGTCCAATGATCATTTGCTTACTCGTCTCCTCTATGAAAATCCTTCATCTCAAAAAGAGAGCAAAACGATTATTCAATCATTCACTAAAATTTAACACAAAACTTCATAATTTATTTCAATCAAGTGTAACTGATAATGAATCGAAAGATTATACATTCACAGCACACATACACGTCTATATACAGTATATACAGTGATACAAGTATTCTCATGCTAAAGTTTTACATCATTAATCATGAAACAAATATATTGATATATATAAAATTAACTTTGCTCACTTCTCCTTCCTCCACATCATCATCCACCTAATCAATTCTTTTTTTGCATTAAAAATATTATTTTTAATATTCATTCATTACATATTTATTACTTATAATTAATAATAGTAAAAATAAATAAAAAATGAATTGACTAAAATTAATTAAATTTTAAAATAGTATAGATAATAATGTAATTTTTTAGTAAATAATAAAATAATAGCTATCTGAAAATGAATTAAGTAAAATAAATGAAAAATTTTAAATAGTAAAAATAATAATATAAATTTGTTTTAGTAATAATGTTATTATTAAAATTGTAACCAAAAATGATTATAATCCAAAATTTAGAATGAGTTAATGAGTTTTAGAATGTAAGTAAGATTTTAATGCATGGTGGAGTAAAAAAACAAGTTATGTAATTGTATTTATAAAAATCTAAAAATGAAAATAAAATTGAAGTGAAACATTAGTTTCTAAGAAAAGATTTATTATTAAATTTTACTTATAAGAAAGAAAAGATTAATTAATTAACTTAACTTAACTTAAAAGTTTTGATCTAAAACAAAGACATTGTAAGGGGCACACTTTTTTTTGGGAAAACTATGAAAAAGAATTTTGAAAAAATAATCTATCTAAAAAAGAAATCAATGGTTAGGAAATATAGAAAAAATGATATGTAAGCCGTTACAAAAAGTGGCATGTGATTTGTGTAGCATATCTTATAAGATATATTACCAACTAGAGCTACAATTTTATAACATGATATAGAACATATATATATATATATATATTATCAAATGCTTTTAACCAAAAATATTGGCAAAAACAACATATTTAAAGTACACTATGTTTTTTTTGAAAACGACGAATCTAGAGTTGCATCACAAAATTAACATCTGCAAATAACATATGATATTTTAGAAAAATATGTAACTTGGATTAGTGAATAGATATTCATTTTGGGTTTAAACGTTTCATCATTTAAGCATTCTTGACTTAGTTGGAAATTCTATTATGGCAGATGATGCATTTGGACAACCTCATTGTAGCGACATAGCACTAAAACTGTTCATGAAACTTTGTATATTCACATTTAATGTAGGATATCGATATGTTTAATTGGTCTTTATATTTAGGCTAACGATCAACATTGACTTTAGAACTTTTAAAATTATGTTTCTATGAGATATGAATATGGAATTAACTCTTTTAAAGATAAAAGGTCAGAAGATTGTCGACAATATTATTGCGACACTAGACAATATATGTTATATATAGATTAGTAAAGTAAGTATGACATTTATATAGATTTATCTTTTAATCTTCAAATTATATTCATATTCAATGATTTTAAACTAAAATCCCACGTAAAATCACAAATAGATATAACAAAGAAATATTATCTTTAAAAATATATATGTTGTATATCACTGAGTAAAGTAAGTTTAATATTTATATAGATTTATACTCAAAATTTGGAATGATTATATTTGAGCTCAAAAATTTATATTGATAAGAAATATTTTAAATTAAGATCCCGCGCGTCCGCAGATAAAAATAGTTTCAAAACTTTTATGGTCCTGTAGATCGCAAAAATGACTTCTCTGCTATCCGTTAACGAGACATCATATTATCAAAGGGAACAACGTCATTCCAACCTCAATGACATACCACTAAAGACCCAATAGGCCAACACAATTTTAAGGCTTACAGAAAATAAGACCCAACGGCAGAAACACAAAAACAAAAAAAAAATGAAAACAGAATTGTAAGTAATTGAGATTTTTAAACATTTTTAATCAAAAACCACTAACTAATCACTACAAACACAAAAGCATTGACAAAAAACTACCCGCACAGGTTACTAATTAAATAATAAAATAATTAAAAGATTACCTACAACCACATTACATATAATAAAACCAAATAACAATCCAACGATAAAATGACAAATAATTTTAATTAAGCACAATTAAAGACTAAAGCGAGACAACAACTATTATTATACAAACTTAACTTCTAATTCTATGTTTTTGAAAATAAAAAAAAGATTATGATGATTTAAATTTATTAAAAATAAAAAATTGACTACATTGTACTAGCTGAAAAACACAGAAAAAAATAAACCAACAAAAAAAACAAAAGAAAACATACGAACAATATAACCCGACGGAAGGAGGAAAAATACATAACTAAATAACAAATTAACAAAACAACCAAAAGAAACACCGTCATCTAACTCCCGCGTGTAGCGCGGATCAAAGGCTAGTATTAATTTAAAGCAAGTGACGACTCTGATCACGAACAATCAGATGAATACAAAGTATCGCTAAGGATTATAATTCAGAATACCGGTTTACTAAACTTTTGACTCAAAACCAACGATGGACAAACAAAACAATATTTCTGACCAAGCCAAATAATAGAATAATTAATAAAATTCCACTATATATTTATTCGTTGATAATGTATTTGTGACAACACAAACCAGATATATTCCATCTAAATGTGTTATATATGTTAAGTTGCTCCACCAAAGTGATTAAGATGGAATTTTAAAGAATGTTGGAAATATGTTGGATATAAATCTCTCTTAATGATTGAATATCTTAAGATGCAGAGACTGTTGTTTCAGTGAGTCAGTCTTTCCAACATGAGGGGGAGAAAATAAACAGCTGGTAAAGCATTATATTGGTAGAAATTATCTTGATCCTCGTACTGAGAAATGTGCGAAATAATTTGAAAAGATAATTTATTGGCAAAGTTTGCAAAGGTGCTAAAAGCATGCTAAAACCATTTCTGACCTTGAGAGTGACAAAGTCACATATACCAGCTAAGCTCCAATTAATAGTATTGTCCTATAAAGATAAGATCAACTGCTAGTATAAGTCTAAAGATCGCATGAAGTGTGATAGACTTATTGGTTCCATATAAGCATCCTCGGAAAAGAAAAGGAGCATAAATTAATATGGCACCGAGAAAGCAAAGAGTTATGAAAAATCTCTAGAAGAGATGTAGACATGAGTAAGAAAAAGATTCAGGTACCTGAGAATCATAATGAAAGAAAATCTCAACAAGTTGAGTCATGTCTATAATGAAAATGAACCAAAAAGCAAATTGACGTCATAAATATGTTTGCATGCAGTGTTGCAGTTGATGATGTTATGGATGAAAATCGAGGATCATAAACTGCAATTAATAGAAAAGTGTACACAAAGAATGGTTGGTTAATCATTGAAAGAAGTAACTATGAAATAGTTCAAGTCTCTTAAAGATATAATATTTGGACTTGTAGTCCTTACACTTGAAAGTGTAAAATGAGTGGGACATAAGGGGATCTTTATAAGAAATAAAGTACATGTACTAGTATAATGATTCTCATAAATACTTGATATTTATTATGAGAAATGCATTCTCATATGGTGGAAGCAACGATGTAGATCCCTTATGATTTTGAAAATAAGGCAAAACTTGATTTAGTCTATTTAGAAGGTTTTCAAATTATAAGAGATATCCCTTAAAGTAATTATATTGCTAGAATCAATACTTTATAATTCTCAAGAATATTGTAAAAGCAAGAAAAAGTCTTGATGCCTTTTGACACTTTTAGAGAGTAAAGGGTGAGAGTTTATCTCTATGAGAGAATCATGTGTGTAGATCATTATTGTTGATCTTAGATATCTCATAGTGGGTTGAAAATAGATCGAGAACACGCTAAGATAATATCTTAGGAATGTGTAAATCCGAGATTGAACACTAATTTTAATTGTGTTCATGAAGTATTTTCAAGAATGTTTGAGGATTTAGGCATTTGCTGAACCTCGTTAAAAGAAAAATTATTTGTGTCTCTTGTCTCTTCTACACTTACAAGTGGTTTTTGTTAAAAGAAAGCTACAAGAACAAGTGTAAATTATGTTGATGAAAGTATCTTACATACAAAATGGTCTTGAATTACCATACTAAGAAGAAGAGTTAAAAGAGAAAGCTTTACAAGGAGAGTATGAATAACTTTTATGTATATATAAGATCATTATTTAGAAGATGGTATGTAAAATAAGATTTTGGCTTAAAGTTCAGATAAATCTTCTATATGAAAAGGGTTCAAATGACTTGAAGTTCAATGACCCAAGATGATCATATGAGTTTGTACCTGAAAGCGCTGTTTATAACAGTTCAGAAAAGATGATATATATGATCATAATGAATAACCTGAAGATGATGTTTTCAGGGGGAGAAATATGCTCATGTGCGTGGTTGTACTCTTTTTCCCTTATCATGGTTTTTATCCCATTGGATTTTTCCATGAAAGGTTTTTAACGAGACAACAAAAGAACACGCGAATGATTAACACTTGAAGAGGAATATTATGATTCCAATGGTGAAAGACTATCATCTTCAAAGTCTTTGAAATACATTGATGAGATTGTGAGAAACAAAGATAATGATAAAGATGAGTCACTTGCGAGACCCATGACCAATATAAGAATGGCGATACACGTTTACTACAGACTCGTTCAAGATTTGGCGAACCATTTACCAAGGCGTTTCCAACAACTACTTTTAAGAAGCTACTTCATCATATTGGATCGGTCATTTCGAAGATTTCAAGTGATGTACTCAAGAGGGGGAGTAAAAGCGCACTGTACTCTTTTTCCCTTAACCATGATTTTTCCGACTGGGTTTTCCTGATAAGGTTTTTAACGAGGCAGCATCTCATATGCGCATTTGGGACTACATTTTTATAATGGTCATCCAAGAGGGAGTGTTATGAATATATTATATTATGTGGATGCCCATTATCAACCCATTAGTATAACCCTAAACCCTAATATTTATCCCTATATATATCATATAGAACATAAGAATAAGACAAGAGAGCAATTCGCTAAACCCTCTTGTTGTAACATAATCCAATTTATAACGTAAACAACTACAGTATTATTCAAAGACTATAAAAGGTCAAACATAAACTAGATTAACCCGGATTGGACATCATCTGAAATCCAAAAAAACAAAATTAGAGGATATAATCGCATGATCTAGTCTGTCAATACACCAAATCAGAGCCTAATAAAAAAAATGGCAGAGTACTTGGTAACTGGAGGAACAAGCTTTATAGCCTCTCACGTCATCAAGGCACTTCTCGAACTGGGTCATTCCGTAAGAACAACTGTTAGAGACTCAGGTACTAATTTTTTTGACAAAGATTCTCAGGTTTTTGCTCCAACAGTGTTTTCTTTTTTTCTTATGGATTCTTGAATTATTATTATTATTATTATTATTTTTTTTTTTTGTATCTTGCGGTCAAGAAGATGAAGAAAAGGTTGGTTTCTTGTGGGAGTTAAAAGGAGCAAAAGAAAGGTTGAAGATCTTTGAAGCCGATCTGACGGTAGAAGGAAGCTTTGACGAAGCTGTCAACGGTGTTGATGGAGTCTTTCACATCGCATCCCGAGTTTCTGTTGCCACCGTTGGTCTAGACAACAACAATATGGTCAGACCACATTTCACGTTTTCTTTTTGAGACCATTTTTCATTGAAACTTGCTTGATTTTTATTTTTATTACTTAGGAGAAATTTGATCCTGATCGAAGTGGAATAATGAATGTGCAAAGTCAAGAAATACTGTGAAGAGGATTGTTCTCACATCTTCTTCAACCGCAATACGGTACCGTTTTGACGCTACACAAGTCTCTCCACTCAACGAATAGCATTGGAGTGATCTTGAATACTGCAAACACTTCAAAGTGAGAAACTTTCCTCATTGTCAAGATTGAGAAATTCATTTTCTGATTGTGAATGTCTGAAAATGTTATGTAGATTTGGTATGGTTACGCAAAGACTTTAGGGGAGAAAGAAGCTTGGAAGATAGCAGCTGAGAAGAAGCTAAACATAGTTTTCGTGATCCCTACGTTTTGTATCGGTCCAATTCTTAGTCAAAACCCCACAAGCTCCCCTCGAATTTTTCTGTCCATTGTCAAAGGTTAGAGAATTAATCTAAATCGCTCTCATAATTACATTTTTAGTTTCACAAATAGTCCTTAGTTTTGTGTCAGTTTGAGCTGATCTTGTGTCGACTTGACTAGGGGCTCGTGGAAGATATCCAAATTTCAGGGGAGGGTTTGTGCACATAGACGATGTAGTTGCTGCACAAATATTAGCAAGAGCCTAAAGCATCAGGAAGAATCTTACGTTCCAGTTCAGTGGCTCATTGGTCAGAGATCATTGAGATGCTAAGAATCAAATACCCATTATACCCATTTGAGACCAAGTATGTGTTATATCCTCTACTCTAGATTTGACACTTTTTAAGATATGCCTCTGATGTATCAAAATAAAACTTGTAACAGGTGTGGTAGTGAAGAAGGGAGAGATATGCCTCATAGTTTGGACACAACAAAGATTCAAGAACTTGGCTTCACGTCTTTCAAGTCATTACCTGAGATGTTTGATGACTGTATCAAGTGCTTCCAAGACAAGGGTCTACTCTGAAAACACAAAATTTATATATCAAGCTTATGTGAGAATCTTATGGATTGATTTTATTCATAACATAAATGAGTTATCTCTTATCTAAATGATTCCAAACTATGTATGTTCCCATCAATCTTGGACTTTGAAATAAAAGCATCTCCCTCATATGTCTTGTGGAGTTTCTTTCTTTGGACTGGTAGTGTTACGTCCTTGACAAACATGCACCTGTCCGTACAAAATAACGTGTCAGTCTCTCTACACTAGTACTCTCTACACTAGTGGAAAATGTCACTATGGAGAGTCGTCTCCGTTTCATTTTTGGTCGCTCACAAGTCACAATTACTCACTATTAGCACATTAGTAGTCTTCAAAAGCATAAATGCGATCAAGCTGTTATGTACGATGCAAGTATAGTAACTAAATTCAACTCATCATTACTTAAATTGTAGAATGACTGAGGGGATATAATTTATTTCCTAATTAGACAACATTACAAGAGTAAAAAAGAGGTAGGACACGAAGAGACAAATGAAGGATTTTGGTCAGCCACTTGCTTAACCTCTCATTCTCCTTTTAATTTGTCCAGATTCATTACAAAGCATATTTATACTACTTCTACCATTTAACCTACTTAAGCCATAATTGTTCTCTTAGTTTCACAAAACAAGCCCACTCAACTAGTTGGGCCGGAATACAACATCATGGCCCATTGGCCCTTTTTCTTCTTTCTTCTTTTTTCTCCTACGACAAAACACCTTCTTCTTCTTCTCTTCTTCTTCTACTTACGATTCTTCATTTACTCTTCCTTCTCTTCTTCTTCTAACTTTACTTTCTCATATCTGATTCTCTTGTGCAGGATTAATCAATGATGAGATTCCAACACTCCCTCTCTCATCTTTTGATTAATCCCCAAATTTCACAAATTCCAATCTAGGGTTTTGATCCCTTTTACTCCTTGATCTTCTTTGGTGTCTCCCTTGTGCCATTGATAGATTTCCCTCAAAACATTAACAGAGTTTACTGGTAAATTCTCATGCTCCCTCTGCTCCCTCATCGTTTCTTTTTTTTTTTTTTTCACAATCCTTTCTTCTGATTCCTCTTACAGCATCGGCGTAGCTCATAGGTAGACTCATGTTCTCCCTTATTGATTTGTTCTTATCGACCCCTGTTTCTTGAGTCGAGATAACCCCTTTCTCTGACATGATTTCAACTTTGGTGTTTTTCTGTTTTCCTCTGATCCCGTTGTCTTGATTTAGTTTTTCCCTATGCAGATTTGATTCCACACCAGAAACTTGAGCCGCATCTCCCTCATTACTCTTACTCTCATTCGGATTTGGTGTGACCCCCAATTTAAAACGAAGTTCTTCAAACCGTTTTGTATTAAGAGGCTTAGTGAGAATATCGGCGATTTGCTCCTCACCACTGCAGTATCTCAGGTTTATTACACCTTCCCTTTCTGCTTCCCGAACGACATGATACCGTATTTGGATGTGTTTGGTTCTTCTGTGCTGAACCGGGTTTCTTCCAATTGCGATCGCAGAAGTATTGTCACAATAGATCGGGACACCTTTCGCATTGTCTACCTTTAGTTCTCCCATAAGGCGCTTCAACCATACTGCATGATTTGTGGCCGAGCTTAATGCCATATATTCGGCTTCAGCTGTGGATTGGGCAATTGTATCTTGTTTCTGTGTTTGCCATGTGAACATCCCGCTCCCTAATGTGAAGCACATCCCGGTTGTACTACGCATGTCTTCTTTACAACCTGCCCAATCAGAGTCTGAGTACCCAATTAACTCTGGTTGTCCTGTCTCTTGAAAATGCAAACCATAACCGATTGTTCCCTGTATGTATCTCATTACTCTTTTTGCATCTTGTAGGTTTTGTTCCTTTGGCTGAGACAGACTTCTAGACAGGTAGGAGGCAGCAAATGCAAGGTCTGGTCTTGTTGCTGCAAGATATAAGAGACCACCCACCATACTTCGGTACAGCCTTGGATTAGTGAGGTGTGCTCCCTCGTCTTGTCTCTTTTCATTAGGCACTAATGGTGTACCAACACTCTTGCAATCTTTCATTCCAAACTTTTCCAACAACTGTTTAGCATATTTTCTCTGGCTTAGAAACACTCCTGTCTCAGTATAAGTGATTTCAAAACCAAGAAAATACTTAAGTCTTCCCAAATCAGTCATTTCAAAAGTCTTACTTAGATTCTCTTTAAACTGCTTGATCATCTCCTCATTGCTGCCAGTGATGATGAGGTCGTCTACGTAAAGGCTTATCACCATGATTTCTCCTTCACTCTCTTGTGTGTACATTGCAGCATCACAATCACTCCTTTTGCATCCTTGTGACATGAAGTAAGAGTCAATTTTGCTATACCAAGCCCTCGGAGCTTGTTTGAGGCCGTACAAAGCCTTCTTCAATTTGTAAACCATGTTCTCAGCTCCCTTAATCTCAAAGCCTGCTGGTTGCTCTACGTAAGCTTCTTCTGTTATTTCTCCATTTAGGAATGCTGACTTAACATCCATTTGATGCAACTTCCATTTGTTTTGTGCAGCAAGAGCAATGAGAGTTCTGATTGTATCATGTCTAGATACTGGTGCAAAAGTCTCTCCATAGTCCTCTCCATACGTTTGCGTGAACCCTCGAGCTACAAGTCTTGCTTTTAGCTTGTTTATCTTACCACATTCATCAGTTTTGACTTTGTATATCCACCTAACTGAGATTACTTTTCTATCTATAGGTCTTTCCACCAGCTCCCATGTTTCATTCTTGTTGATTATGTAAATCTCATCATTCATTGCCAGCTTCCACTCCTTGCTATTCATGGCTTCCTCCACTGTGGTAGGTTCTACCCATGTAAAATAGCAAGCTTCCTCAACACTATTTGCTTCATTTCCTTGTCCTCCTTCACCATTGTATATATCACTCAGTTTCTTGACTTTGTGTATCAGTCGAGAGGAGCTACCAGGTTCTGTTACACTCTCGCTGAATTGAATAGGTATAGGGCTGATCAGTTGCCTCTTATTTGTTTCTTGAGGTACAGTTTCTGGTCGTGGATCATCCTTTCCTTGTTGCTCCACATTGGTCTTCTCTGTTGTGTCAACAATGTTGTGTGAGATTTCTGTGGAGTCCTTCACTTCTTGTTTTTCCCAGTTCCAGCTTTTGTTTTCTTCAAAAATAACATCTCTCGACACTTCTATTTTCTGTGTGCTCAAAACATACACTCTATACCCCTTGCTTACACTGCTATATCCCATGAAAACTGCTTTTTCTGACCTATCATCGAGTTTTCTTCTCTTAACTGCAGGAACCCACACATGGCATATGCACCCAAACACCCTTAAATGATTCACAGAGGGTTTGTGACCACACCAAGCTTCAAGAGGGGTCTGATGGTCTAGTGCCTTGGTGGGTAACCTGTTCTGAAGGTAGGCTGCAGTAAATGTTGCTTCAGCCCAGAATTTATCAGGCATCTCCTTGTCCTTTAGCATACTTCTGGCCATGTCCATCAAGGTTCGATTCCGGCGTTCCGCAACTCCATTCTGCTGGGGTGAGTATGCCACAGTGAATTGCCTCTCAATCCCACTTTCTTCTAAGAATTTTGTGAATCTGTCAGATTTGAACTCACCTCCCCTGTCTGATCTAATCCTTTTAATTCTTCTACCAGTTTGTGTCTCTACCATGTTCTTGAACTTCTTGAAGGTTGTGAAGGTATCAGACTTTAGTTTCAGGAAGTACACCCACACCATGTGAGAGTAATCATCAGTAAAGGTAAGAATGTAAACACTCCCATTGCATGATGGTGTCTGCATTGGTCCACAAACATCTGTGTGAATTAGATCTAAGACATCTTTGCTTTTAGTTTCTGACATTTTTGGGAATTCTTCTCTACATTGCTTTCCCTTTACACACGCTTCACAAACCTCCTGAGTTACTTTGAATTTAGGTAATCCTTTGACCATTTGACTTGTTTGAAGATTGTGTAGGTTGTGATATCCAGAGTGTCCTAGTCTCCTATGCCAAAGTTCAGACAAATTCTCCTCTTTGGCAATCCTCACGCTTTCCTCCGCCATTTGCATCCTTAGAAGATAAGCTTTATTCTCCATTTCTACTTCTACAATCTTTTCCCTTTGTTGTTATGTATTATGCATTTGTTTCCATAAATAAGACTTGATACCCATTTCGTCATCTGAGGTACACTCAATAGATTTTTATCTATTCCTGGTACTAAGAAGACATCTTTGATTACCCTAGTTCCCTTCTTGGTCATCACCTCAATATTTCCTTTACCAGTAGTCATTATCCTAGCACCATTTCCAACTCGATTGGAATTTTGACTGACTGTCAATGCTTGAGAATAGCCTTTCTTCTCGAGTCATATGATTCGTTGCACCGCTATCAATCAACCATGTTTCCTCACTGTTTGTGTGTTCTCCTACGTGTGCAGCGTTGAACAGTGCAATTTCTTCTTTGTTGACTGGTTGTTCTTGATATTTCCTGCTTCGACATTCTCTTTTAATGTGCCCAAGTTTTCCACAACCAAAACACCCTTTCCTTGGTCTGAACTGTTTGAACGAAAACTGAGTCTCATAACAGTGAATAAGGTAGCACTTATCTTCATTGTGATTCTGCTTTTTGCAGATGCTACACCACATCCTCTCTTCCCTCATGGATCTAACACTTGAATTCATTTTCTTCTCTGTGCAGACTTCTTAGGTTCAAGACATCAAGATCGACCGAGCTCTGATACCATGAAGGATTTTGGTCAGCCACTTGCTTAACCTCTCATTCTCCTTTTAATTTGTCCAGATTCATTACAAAGCATATTTATACTACTTCTACCATTTAACCTACTTAAGCCATAATTGTTCTCTTAGTTTCACAAAACAAGCCCACTCAACTAGTTGGGCCGGAATACAACATCATGGCCCATTGGCCCTTTTTCTTCTTTCTTCTTTTTTCTCCTACGACAAAACACCTTCTTCTTCTTCTCTTCTTCTTCTACTTACGATTCTTCATTTACTCTTCCTTCTCTTCTTCTTCTAACTTCACTTTCTCATATCTGATTCTCTTGTGCAGGATTAATCAATGATGAGATTCCAACAACAAAGAGATACGAAAACTAACAAAGAACAACACATAAAGGAAATGGAGAAAACCATAAAGATATCACTAAACTCGGCGAGTTCCATATTAGTGATATCGCAGTCAGGTAGCTCACTTGGAACACTGTTTTCAAACCCGCTGCTGTTGATATCATTATCGAGCTATAACGTAAGAATATTTATGTATATTGATTGTTACCGTGTAGATATCTTTGTAGTGTGGTGAAAGTGACACTGTTGATCATTTTTAATTTTCATCTTATTTATATGCCACAATTTCCCATTTTTGTACACTATCCTAACGGATGGACATGCTTAAATATAATTTCTTGGTATGGTTACGCAAAGACTTTAGGAGAGAAAGAAACTTGGAAGATTACAGCTGAGAAGAAGCTAAACCTAGTTGTCGTGATCCCTACGTTTTGTATCGGTCCAATTCTTAGTCCATCACAACCCACAAGCTCCCCTCTAACTTTTCTATCCATTGTCAAAGGTTAGGGAAATAATCTAATCACTCTCATAATTACATTTCAGTTTCCCAAATGGTCATAAGTTTTGTGTCAGTTTGAGCTGATCTTGTGTTGAGTTGACTAGGGGCTCGTGGAAGATATCCAAATTTCAGGGGAGGGTTTGTGCGCATAGACGATGTAGTTGCTGCACAAATCTTAGCAATGGAAGAGCTTAAAGCATCAGGAAGAATCTTATATTCGAGTTCAGTGGCTCATTGGTGAGAGATCATTAAAATGCTAAGAATCAAAACCCCATTTGAGACCATGTATGTAGTATAATATCCTCTGTTCTAGATTTGACACTTTTTAAGACATGCCTCGCGATGTATCAAACTAAAACTTGTAACAGGTATGGTAGTGAAGAAGGGAGAGAAATGCCTCATAGTTTGGACACAACAAAGATACATGAACTTGGCTTTACGTCTTTCAAGTCATTAATTACTTGAGATGTTTGATGACTGTCTCAAGTGTTTCCAAGACAAGGGACTACTCTGAAAACAAAAGAAATGATCAAGCTTTTATGAGAATTTTATGGACCTAATGATTCCACACTATGTCTGTTCCCATCAATCTTTTGGACACTGAAAAAGAAATAATATCATCTCACTCATGTCTTGTGGAGTTTCTTTCCTTGGACTGATAGTGTCACGTGCTAAACAAACATGCACCTGTCCGTACAAGTAAAGGTACAAGAGAACGTGTCAGTCTCTCTACACTAGCACTCTCTACTTTAAGGTGGTGGAGAATGTCACTTTGGAGAGTCGCCTCCATTTTATTTTTGGACGCTCACAAGTCACAATCATTCACTATTAGCAGCCTTAAAAAGCGTAAATGCGATCCAGCTGTTATGTACGAAGCAAGCATAGTAATTAAATTCAACTCATAACTTAGATTCCCACTCTGTAGAATCTCTCAGGGGCTAGAATTTATTGATATACGAAGACTAACAAAGAACAACGCCTACAAGGAAATAGAAAAAAACATAAAGATGAAACCAACATCCAAATCGTGAGCAAGTCACTCCCTTAGGACTGCTCTAAAAGCAAATGAAAAATCCAAAGGAGATCAGACCGCAAGGATCATACTTTCTAGCTTCTTCATCATGGTTATGGGAAACATAAAACAAAGCTAACAAGTTGTAAACTAGGCCGAGCTTTCGCAGTATGTTGTCTTGATAGAAATTGACTCTTATTCTTCGAAAGCAATGCTGAGAGGCGGCGCGAGTTGATCGGCATAGGCAAACTTCAAATCACCAAACTCGAGTTCCATATCAGTGAAATCACAGTCAGGTAGCTCACTTGGAACGCTGTTTTCAAACCCGCTGATGTTGATATCCTTATCGAGCAAAGAGTAATAATCATCCAGCAGATGGTCAGAGTCGGCAGTAAGGAAGCGCTCAAAGTCTAGTCCCGCATCATTTGCACCAGAAACCATAATATCCTCTTCTGCTGATAAGAAGCTCAGATCAGGGATTTGCAGATCCGAAAAGTCGAAATTGGCAAACACTTCCTTGGCAGAATCACCAGACGCAGCAACATCTTTGTTCAGAGACGTCTTTTCTTCAGACAAATCATCAACACTGACACAAGAAACAGAAGCAGAAGGAGGAGAACGCAAGCACTGGCTAGTCACTGATACAACCGGTGAGGAAACAGAAGAACGAGAAGAGGCAAATGCATGATACTCAACCTTCTTGTCAACATAAGCCTTCTCAGCTTCTTCAGGAGTTTCAAAAGTACCCAACCATTGCTTAGTTCTAGTGATTGGGTTCATAATCTCAGCAGCAAATCTGCCTGATGGCCTCGGCCTAACTCCCACAGGATACTTAGCTTGCCTAGGAGGTACCTTTCTAGACGTTTTGACACCATCCTGAGAAATCTCAGAGTCTTGAGATAGGAAAGTAATCTCATGGACAATACGCTTTACCTTTCGAGGTTTAGGTATACCAAGCCATTCATCGCCAGAGGAATCATCAGTAGCATCAGGATCACTGACAATAACACTGACTTTTCTCAACAATCTCTTAGGTTTCACAGAAGACTTCATATCTGATCCACAATTCAAAAACACACCAAAAAAAAACAGCAAAAACCAACACTCAAAATCTCTGATCGAAACTGCTGAAGCTTCTGTTTCAGCGAACTATGAAAAAGGGTATTTTTTGCTTTTCGTGAAAACCCCCAAATACTTCAACGCCAGAACAAGTCCTGCGCAAAATCACAAAACCAAGACTTAACCTTTAGACTCTAATTCCTGTAAGAGATAGCAACACAGAAGAAAGAAAAGGGCATACCTTTTGAGTCTTAAGCCCATGGAAATGGAAGGAACCTCAAGAATAAGCCTCTGTTTCGAGCAGAAGCGAAGAGCGTTGAGAACAGCGGTCAGAGTCAGACCAAAGAACAAGACAGACGAGGAAGGAGACGATTGAATCGTAAAGGAGACTAGAAACAGAGACGAAATCACAGCCGATTCAGACAAAGCAGACATAAAGCCGCGTCGCGTTTACAAACGCCTTTTGGTATTCCGATTTCTAGCTCAGAGACCCAAAAAAATCACGCCTTTTAATTGTTCCTGTTCTTCAAAAGAAACACAACCCAAAAGAGATAAGTGCCAAATACTAAAAGTCTAAAACCCAGAGAAAGAAACAAACACACCTACAACCTAAAACCCCTAGAGCATAGAACGGTGATTTTTTTTATTTTTATTTTTCAACGGATATATATATATATAAAGCGAAAGATCCGTGATTTAGTTCCCAGAAGAAAGAAAGAAAGTGTAAAAAAAGTGTAAAGCAAATCTTTATAACGAGAAAAGCATAAATTACACAGTGACCAAATCTTGGAGACGACGAGAGATAGGATTTTATTTGATTAATGATTTCGCGGAGAAATGCACAGAGAGAGTTTGTGGATTTAAAAAAAAAAAAAAAAATCTTTTACCTACCTTGTGGGAGCTTTTTCTGAAATTCTATCTGTTTCTCACGGATAAAAAGCTCTTTATATTCTGTTAACTAATTAAATTAGTAAGTCAGTAGTCACTACCTTAATTTTCTCTTAACTATGTTTAAGTGCTAGTCAAAAGAAAAGAACTATTCCTCTGTTGTTTTATGTTTTTTTGGGAGTAGAATCATTCAAACAAATACTCTCTCTCTCCATAAACTATTGATGTTTAGAAGTTTTTACACATTCTAAAACAATGATTATTGATTTTAAATATATTATTTTCTCTCACTAAAATTTTATTATTTAAATTCAGACCAGTAACAATTTAGAAATTAAAATATTTTCAATAATTATTTCTTAAAATTTACAAAATATTAGCTTCAACTAATTTAAAATTGTAGAAAATCAATTTTTTGAAACAAATAAATATCCCAAAACATCAATTTATTAATAACAGAAGGAGTATGTAATACTTATTTTTTTTTCATAAATTTACTTGTACTAAATTTTCTAAATTATTAAAAACATAATTTTGTTTTTTAGCTCAACATATAAAAATTTATTATATTATATATAAATTTATATATTAAAGTATATGCAAATGTTAGATTTATTGCAATAAATATTTCTGCATATATTTAGTCACTCAAGTCGTCCTCTTGGGATGAAGAAGGGTTCAGATCGATTCTACATCCAATCTGATTGTTCGGTTAATCCAGTAAACTCTGGCGGTCTTTTGGTTGTTTTAAATAGAAAAGTGAATGAGGTCGTTTGCATATTGGTTACTACAGCAAAGAAAATATTACTGGTTGTTCCAATCAAGGTAATCTATCAATCGATTAAGGATTTTGGATATGTTTTCACTACTTCAGGTTACGCATTGTACGTTGTTTTCAAGTTGATATATCCTAATATTTTTAAATTGATATATTTTATGGCGCTGTTTAACTCGGTTAAGATTTTTGTAAAAATTGTTCTTATAAATTAGAGTCGAATTAGCAGTATTTTTTATAACATGTAATTTCTATCATCCATCATAACACCTACTTTCTCATTTAGTTTCTTAGGAAACGAAAGAAAATTTGGTACTTGATGAATAGAGGAAAATTTTCCAAATCGTTAAAATACAATACTTGCTTATTATCAGTCTTTCTTTTTCAAAATATAATATCTACTAGATTAATTATATATTAAAGTATATGAATAATATTAGCTATTATTGCAATCTTTTTTTTTTCTGCATATATTTAGCCACTGAGAAACAAATTTTGTAGTGGTTGTAATAACATCAAAATATTTTACATATCAACGATTTTATTTTGAAAAATTTAGGCATACAATCCACTAATTTCATTATTTAACCATGCTAAAGCTTAGAAGCCGATTATAAACTCTCAAACAAACAAGGTTGTGTGCGTCTTTAAACAATTTTTGATTAAAACAAATCTACAACTCTGAATGTCCAGAATTTCAAATCTTAGTGGTTTTAACGAACCAAGCCTGCACCATTTTACAAAATCTCCTTATTAAAATATTTTTGTAAAATTATTATCATAGTTGATTTTGAATCTAATTACTTATGCATGCCTTCGTGACCTAAATAATTTACAAATTTATGTGAGCGCTATATTCCATTTTTTTACTAGTTTGGTAATTGAAACCCTTCATAATAACACTTATATGATTTGTTTGATCCTTCAATAATGCTCTTTTCTCAATTTTGAAAGATCGAATTTTCCTTATGATCTTATGCATAGTTCTGAAAATATCTCATGATATTATGCTTACCTTTATAAATTATAACCATAAATCTACAACAACACACAAGATATAGTAAATAATTTGAAGTATTTTTCATGTGTATAAAATGCATTTTTGGTAATATACTTATATTATCTATTTTCCTAATGAGCAAATGAACCACTAAACTAATTTTTTAATTTTTGTTTGCAAGAAATTAAATATCTATATATATTTAATTACATAAATTAGTTTTCTTGTTTGAAATATGGATATATAATAGAAATCTGTCAAAAAGTCCATCTAGTAATTTATCATTGTAGAGTATTCACCTTTTAGTTGGTCTTTTTTTAAGGTTTGGTATATTTCTGGTTTACAGAGATTTTTTTTTATATATATATAAAAACAAAAGCAAAATGCAAAAGCCTAGTACGAATTGTCTATATTTGGAGACGTATATGATAAGGGACATGCATATTCATATTCATGGCGCATGACCAAACCATACTTTAATATCATGCATCTATCATGGACCACTAAAGAATCAAATCGCCTCATGTGTATATACATTTCGAGCTTGTGATTAACTCTTCTCCTCGAGGACGATCAAATACTATTATAGGCATAACTTTTTTTTTGTGTTCTTAGACTAAATATATTAGGAAAATAATCTAAGATCAGTAAAAGTTAGTTATAGGGAAAACATGTTTAAGATCATAAGCTTTAATAATATAATAATCAATTTTTATTTTACATTTGATACATGAACCTTTGCAACATTAACACCATTTCAAACATTGGACATCACCTTCTAGATACAAGTTATCTTTTCTTCTAGCTTCTAGGTTCGGCTCAAACGCTCAGTTGACATCATCAATCTTGATCTTTGATCAATCGAAGCCTGACCACAACGACAAATCAACAAAAATTAACTCAAAAGTTGTTCTCTAAGCAAAGATTGAGATGTAACTAAACTGAAACAATATGACTAATTCCTTTATTTACTGTTTTTGTGTCGGCCATACCAGCTTCCAGTAACTCATCTCGAGCAGCAGCGTTCAAGGTTCCAGTTGTGATTCTCTTTACTTCGGTTTTGAAATTGTTCAAATCAGACTTGAATTCTCTTATTTTGACAAGGAGGCTGGACTTAAGACTTGGTGGAAGGCTCCTTGCCTCAAGATCCATTTTCCTAATCTGGTGAAGAAAAAAGGACAGAACATCATCAATACGCAAAACGGACACATAACACCAAAGCTTCTATTATAATAACTTCACATTACACCAATCACATACCAATACTTCTGCATTATCCAGCCCAGATTTGATTTCAGAGAGCTTCTGCTTCTTCTGTTCTGCAAAATCATTAAGAGTATTATCATCAATGCATCTGAAACTGTCTGTGCAAACAACAACATATACTAATCAAGGTAATAAACAAAACTATGATAATGGTCAATCATCACTACTAATCACAAACTCTCTTCTCAAATCAGCAACCAAACAAAAGAAAGGCATGAAGGATCTAAAAAGCAAATGAAACACAAACTAAAGTATCTCATAGTGGATTCAAGTATTGTTAATCTTCACCTCCATCAAGTGCAATAGCTGAGGAACATTCTTCGAAAGACTCGCTGAGAGCTCACAATACTGCCGCTCGTATCCATCAAACGCATCACTCATTGTTCCCAAATGGGAATTGCAACTAAGAACTCTGCACAATCATCAACACACAATAATTAAGATGAACAAACAAAAACTGAAGCAAACAGAGTAATAAACTTAGAACAAATTTAAAATCCCAATCCCATCAAAGACTAACATCGTTCGATTGTGATATCTTAAGAAATCCAAAAACCCTAACATTTTATTTGTGTATTCCAAAACTAGATCGCGATACAGTAAAAAATAAGCCAGAGAATGTAAAATTCACGATGCTTTCGATGATCCAAAGAAGAAACGAAAGAGTTTAGCCAGAGAAGAAGCGATTTGAAGCACAAAATTAGAAATCAAAACTGAAATCAGACTGAGACATTTGGGAAAAACAAAAACAGAAATAAGGCAGACTCAGAGATCAGAAACGAACGGGAAAGAGAGGTGACGTCGGAGTCGGTAAATCGATCGGGAAAAAAGCTCCGGTGAAGAGAAATTGTGGAAGACGACGATCAGAAGATGATTTGATTTGATATTGTTGTGAGATTGCGAAACAAAATTTTTTTTTAAGTCTCTTTCTCAATCTCAACCATTGTCACGTAAACAAAGAACTCTTCTAAAATCAGTTCTAATTTAAGAACAAAAAATGTGTTCTAAGAGCACTGTTGAATAAATTTATCAATTTATTATGCTAAGAACAGCCCAACTGTTGTGCCTATAAAGATGGCCTTATCGGCTAATTGTCTTCATACTGGACTGGATCATTCATAGGATTGAAACAAAAAAATATGAATAGTATTCTCTCACTTGTGGAATAATTTATAGATTTTATTTTGGAAAAAGAGGCATCCTTAACAAAACGCCTCCGAATCTTTTATAACTTGGCTCCATTACAATATAACATATAGAACAAGAAACATCTTTTTATAATCTGAACCATGTTTGTTTTTGGTTTTGTCTATAATCATAATAAACAACACCAAAATCTATTGAATTGTGTATTTTAATCTTATTACATATGTTGTCTTATAGCTTAGGAATCTTTTTTTAACATGCATGATACATCACTTTTTTCCAACTTACTTATCAAAGGACCCATTTATTTATTCTTTCAAATAATAAAAAAACCGATAAAATTTTCTTGAAGTGGGATCCATGTGATTTACGAGCCATCTCCTTCACAGTTCTTGTCTTAATTGTGTCGTGTTGTGTTTGTGTGTCTGTGATCTGAGAGAAGATTATGGCTGATCAGACCAGAGAAGCTCTTCTCTCTCGAAAAGGTTGCTCAGATTTCGGATTCAATGACTCCAGCATCATCGATGACCGTCGTTCCAAGTTCCGTTGTTTTCGATTTTGCTCCGACGGGATCGTCGCTTCCTGGATGGCTTTATACGACATCGCCGCTAAGTTGTACGAGATGGGTCGTTCCGACCGTCGGAAAGTTTACTTCGCTGTTAAGATGGGTATGGCTCTCGCACTCTGCTCTTTCGTCATCTACCTCAAAGAGCCACTCCGTGACGCTAGCAAATACGCTGTTTGGGCCATCCTTACTGTTGTCGTCGTCTTCGAGTACAGCATAGGTACGTACCTCTGTGGCTCCTGAATTGTTTATAGATTCGGATTCGATTGAATCAAATCTTCCGGATTTTATTAGTTAAAAATCAAAAATTTATTCAAAATCTTATCTGATCTGTCTTATGATTACTGTTCCATTCACATCAAACTCTGTTCCTTTGTTCGATCTAACTCCACTTGTGATCAGAGATCTCTGATCTGATTTGGCTCCAATTCTGTCATCAGGAGCAACATTGGTCAAAGGGTTCAATAGAGCTGTAGGAACACTCTCTGCTGGAGGACTTGCTCTTGGCATAGCTAGACTCTCTGTCGCAGCTGGAGAATTCGAAGAACTCATTATCATTATCAGTATCTTCCTTGCAGGTTGCACCAGTGTTTTCTCAGTTCATATTATGTTTTAAAGGAAGCTTTCTTATTAATTCTTGTGAATCTGGTTTATTAGGTTTTTCTGCAAGTTTTTTGAAACTCTATCCGGCGATGAAGTCGTACGAATACTCATTCAGGGTGTTTTTGTTGACATACTGCATCGTTCTTGTGTCTGGGAACAACAGCAGAGACTTTTTCAGCACTGCTTATTACAGGTTTTTGCTGATCCTGCTTGGTGCTGGTATCTGTTTGGGTGTCAACATATTTATACTTCCGATTTGGGCTGGTGAAGACCTCCATAAACTAGTGGTTAAGAATTTCAAGAGTGTGGCCAATTCCCTCGAAGGTAGATAGAGATACATAACATGGCTGTTTCTTTTGTTTTTGGGTTTAGGCTGAATTTGTTTTGTACTTTTTTATAAAATGTCAGGATGTGTTAATGGGTACTTGCAATGTGTTGAATACGAGAGGGTGCCTTCAAAGATTCTCACTTACCAAGCTTCTGATGATCCATTATACAGTGGATACAGGTCTGTAGTCCAATCTACAAGCCAAGAAGATTCTCTGGTGTGTTTTCTGTAAGGCATTTTTTGTTTAGCAGCACTAGTATATCTTTAAAAAGAATTTGGATGATAAGAAACAAGTACCTCCGCTTTTGTTTCGCAGCTTGATTTTGCAGTATGGGAGCCTCCACATGGACCTTACAAGACTTTTCACCATCCGTGGGCAAACTATGTCAAACTTAGTGGTGCGGTAAGGCATTGCGCTTTCATGGTCATGGCAATGCATGGCTGCATCCTTTCGGAAATTCAGGTAACTTACCATATTCGTGTCATTCAACTCTATCTATGGTGCAACACTGTGGTTCTTGATGTTTCTGGTTGTACCTTTCACAAATGAGGTACTATAATGATTATGGGAGACCACTATGGGAGATGCTACTAGGTTACTCTTCTTGGTTAACTAGACTGTGTTACTCTGAGAAAGAAGTCTGTTATTTGTCATTCAGTTGTTGAGAAAGTGCTTAAAACCAAGAAAGTATCTGAAAGAGCCATATTGCTGTAGAGTGTGATATCCTATTTTAGAATCTGTTGTTGTTACTAGTTAATCGATGTCATGTCAGTAGGCTTTGTGTTCAGTGCTTATCATCAATTGGTGTGTGATTTGCAGGCAGCTCCAGAGAAAAGACAGGCTTTCCGACACGAACTTCAGAGAGTTGGGAACGAAGGGGCCAAAGTCCTAAGGTTGTTTGGTGAAAAAGTGGAGAAAATGGAGAAGATAAGCCCAGGAAACGTTCTCAAGGAAGTTCAACGAGCAGCAGAGGAACTACAGATGAAAATAGACAGCAACTCCTTCCTGCTTGTCAACTCAGAAAGCTGGGCTGCTATCAAAGAGAAAGCCGAAGCTGAGCAAGCGCAACAAAACTACCATGAAGCCAAAGATGACGAGAGCAAAGTGATCCAATCCCTCAGCCAGATTTGGGACAACAACCATCACTATCAGAATCCACAGGCCGGTAATGATTCTCAGCTATGGGTTTCAACAGAGAGTATGATGCTTAGGAACCGAGAAAACTGGCCGAGCGTCTCATTCATAGGCGGTTCTATGATCAACGAGATAGAATCCAGAGTATACGAAAGCGCAAGTTCTTTGTCACTAGCCACATTCGCCTCTCTTCTGATCGAGTTTGTTGCAAGGCTCCAGAACGTTGTTAACGCGTTTGAGGAGCTAAGCACTAAAGCAGATTTCAAAGAACAAGTAAGCGAGACACAGAACAAGATAGATAAAGCTGGACTGTGGACCAGACTCAGCAGCTGCTTCAGCTCCAAGGATTAGCAGAAGCATTGGTGTGTGGTGAATAGTTTAATATGTATAGACAATGAAATATAATATTTTGCTTTGTTTGTCTTGAAATAAGTTCCTATTTCCTTTTTTTTAATTTATTTTTTTTTTTGTGTTGGCAAATCACACATAAACTCAACTGAAAAGTTTTGTTCTCAGATTTTGTTTGTTTTGTTGAAATAACAGATTTCAGATTTGATTTGTTTGATCCGAGACCGAACCAAATCAATCAATTTCGAAAGTCAAACTAAACCGGAGAAGAAGGCTTCCACATTAATAGTGATCCTTATCATTCGCATAAGAAAGCCCAGTAAGCAGCTCCTTAAGGCCCAACCGAACCTTGTTACCTTTTTTCTTCTAAAATAAAATAATCCTTCCTTGGTCGTAAAAATCAAAAGCAGAATACTGTATTATTTTTTTTAACTCGCTCGCAAATCGCAATTTCCTCATTCTCTCCTTCTCTCTAGCTCCTCGGAATCTGAATCAGTCCTTCTCCGACGCCTGAATCGGTAAGATGATTTCCACTTTCTTCTTTACGCATCTCTTACATCTTCATTTCCGATTCATATTATCTCTATTCGAACTTCGAACCGGTGAATCTGGGGGACGTCCCTCGCTTCTTCTCTTTGGTGGTTATTCACACCCGATTCGTTTCGGAATCTGCTGTATTTTCTTATCCTTTTAATGGAAGTAGATGAGAAATTATCGGAACCGAAGCTAACACTAGAGTGGCCGGCCATAGTTTTTTTCCCCAGGATCTGTGAAATGAATGATTTATTTCTAAATCTTTTTCAATCGAGATCCGAAATCTATTGTAGCAATTAGCTCTGATTCATTAGCTTATGTGTGTATTAATTTGCTTGTTAATTTTTTTTTGCACTGCAGTGACTTGATTCGATACATAATTTAGAGATGGCTATGGTAGATGAACCGTTGTATCCCATTGCTGTGCTCATAGATGAGCTTAAGAATGATGATATTCAGCTTCGGTTGAACTCCATCCGTCGCCTATCTACGATAGCTCGTGCCCTTGGAGAGGAGCGCACAAGGAAGGAATTAATCCCTTTTCTGAGTGAGAACAGTGACGATGACGACGAGGTGCTCCTTGCTATGGCTGAGGAATTGGGAGTTTTCATTCCGTTTGTTGGAGGAATTGAGTATGCTCATGTTCTTCTCCCTCCTTTGGAATCTCTCTGTACTGTTGAAGAGACCTGTGTGAGAGAAAAAGCTGTGGATTCGCTTTGTAAGATTGGATCTCAAATGAGGGAAACTGACCTTGTTGATTCCTTTGTCCCTCTTGTGAAGGTTAGATAATGAGAGATGGTATAAGATTATACCCTTTTATTAGTTCGTTCAATCAAGGCTTAATTTTGTTTCTTTAATCTTGTAGAGACTGGCAGCTGGTGAATGGTTTGCAGCAAGAGTTTCCGCATGTGGTATATTTCATGTTGCATACCAAGGTTGCACTGATGTTCTGAAGACAGAGTTACGGTCTACCTATAGCCTGTTGTGCCAAGATGATATGCCAATGGTGCGAAGAGCTGCTGCGTCTAACCTGGGGAAATTTGCTACTACTGTGGAGTCAACCTATTTGATTGCTGAGATCATGACTATGTTCGATGATCTCACTAAAGATGGTACTTAATGCTTGAAATTGTTATTTCTTACAGTATGTGGTCATCACTTATAAATAATTTGCATGGACCTCGAGAGCATAGTAAATAGATGATATTTGAAATTAAGAAGCAAGGTTTGGTGAAAAAACCTTTTATAGTGCATAGTACCTTTTTAGAAATGTTTGTTTCTTATCTTTGCTAATATTGTTTAAATTTTAACCTTCATTTCAGATCAAGATTCTGTTAGACTGTTGGCTGTCGAAGGCTGTGCAGCTCTGGGAAAGTTGCTCCAACCGCAGGATTGTGTTGCACGCATTTTACCTGTTATTGTTAATTTCTCTCAGGTGAAGTGAGCTTTGATTAACTGTCGACTCTAGATCATATACAGCATACGTATACACACACACATATATCTATATCTGCTACTGTATGCGTAGTTTTCGTCGGTAAAAGTTTGCAGTTCTGATATTTTTCGATGCTATATGGTTTGTGTTTTGAGCGCAGGATAAATCTTGGAGGGTGCGTTACATGGTTGCTAATCAGCTATATGAGCTTTGTGAGGCAGTGGGTCCTGATTGCACCAAGTATGTGTCTTGTGGATTTTTAATTTTAAATGTTTTTTTATTATCCTTGTTAGATTTAGGCTTTCTTTCTCGTAAAAAATTTTGTGACCATCAAGCACATATACATCTAAGACCGTATTCTTTATTATACATATAAGAGCCTTGGATTTTAGATTTATGTTGGTGCATGTATCTTATTATTTTGACACCATATGTCCTTCTTTCTCTAGGACGGATTTGGTTCCAGCATACGTGAGATTGTTACGGGACAATGAGGCAGAAGTGCGAATAGCAGCAGCGGGAAAAGTGACCAAGTTCTGTCGTCTTTTGAATCCAGAGCTTGCTATTCAACACATCCTTCCTTGTGTGAAGGTACTTGTTTGTGCTAATTAGAATTTCTCAAATTCCATATAAAACCGGCTGTTTGATGTCCCCTATTCTGATTCCAACTCATGTCTGGCAGGAACTATCATCGGACTCTTCTCAACATGTTCGATCTGCTTTAGCTTCAGTAATAATGGGGATGGCTCCTATCCTTGGGAAGGTATGATATAGCCAACATTTTTTCGCATCTGTTGTTTAATTTGCTGTTTCGGTTTTCATCATCGAAATAAGCCACATCATCTGTTAGGCTCGGTTATAGCAGGCTCCAACTGGTGTTACAGACCTTATTAATTATTAACATACTAAATCTATTATACAGGATTCAACCATTGAGCATCTGTTACCAATATTTCTTTCCCTCTTGAAAGATGAATTTCCTGATGTTCGCCTCAACATCATAAGCAAGCTTGATCAAGTCAACCAGGTTTGTTGCATCTCTCTCGTGTTCTGTAGATTTAGCTACTTTATGACTTGCTTATTTAATTATTGGCTACTTATCTTTTACCGCAGGTTATTGGAATTGATTTACTATCACAATCATTGTTGCCGGCGATTGTAGAGCTTGCTGAGGATCGACACTGGAGAGTCCGGCTTGCGATAATAGAGTATGTTCCTCTGTTGGCCAGCCAGTTAGGTATTGGGTTTTTCGATGACAAGCTTGGAGCCCTTTGCATGCAATGGCTGCAAGACAAGGTTTCCTCTTGGATCCTTATAATTTGCATATTCAGTGTTGCATAATTCTGATATTGACACTGTTCGTTTTCTTCAGGTTTACTCCATCCGTGAAGCTGCAGCAAACAACCTAAAGCGTCTCGCAGAGGAGTTTGGTCCTGAATGGGCAATGCAACACTTAGTTCCCCAGGTCTGTGTTAATCAACATCGGTATTGTTTGAACATTTTGTACTAAAAGCTGTCTGTTTATCTTAGTGTTGATGTACGTCCAGTAGCTTGCCTATAACATCCAATCTCCATCTTTGGTTTATTTTCTTTGAAATAGCTAAAGCTGCATGTATTGAGATCTCCAGATTGACCCTTTTATCATTTAAACAGGTATTGGACATGGTCAACAATCCGCACTACTTACATAGGATGATGGTTCTGCGTGCGATATCTCTTATGGCTCCTGTAATGGGATCAGAAATCACATGCTCTAAATTTCTTCCTGTGGTGGTTGAAGCATCAAAAGACAGGTAAGATAGATTAGATGAATTGGCCACAATCCGTCAATAACACATCTTACCTTTTTAACGTTCTTGTTGCACGTATCTAATCGCTGCAGAGTTCCAAACATTAAGTTCAACGTTGCTAAACTTCTGCAATCCCTCATCCCCATAGTCGACCAATCAGTAAGATTTAGACAAACCTAACTCAACTATATCGAAAGCTTATGAAAATTGTTGAACTTAAATGTTTTTGCCGTCTCGAAAACTTGTAGGTGGTGGACAAAACAATCCGTCAGTGCTTGGTGGACCTGAGTGAAGACCCTGATGTTGATGTTCGCTATTTTGCAAACCAAGCGCTTAATTCCATCGACGGTACCACTGCGGCGCAATCCTGAATTAATTTTTTTTTGATATGTATTATCGTTAAGTTAAGTTTCAATATTTTGTGTTCCCCTGCAATTTATTTGGTTTGTTTGTGTAAAACGCCATTTTGGTTGCTGGCTATGAACTGCAATTATATTTGTTAGTAAAATTGTATTCCCTTTATTACATTTTCTGTTGTTCCAAGCTAATTCTAACACTTTCCCTTTTTCATATAATAGCATCCTGGTGATTTATCGTTTTAGTTCCTTGCACATTAGTACATAAGTTCATTAGATATCTGTTAATCGCAGCTTCGAATAGACTATGTATCAAATTTATGGGTGATGTTGATGATATTGTAACTTCTATATTAGCTTTCTTCGGAAGTGCATGTGGTTCTGTTTGGTCTTCTGACTAGTTCTTGTTGTAAACTTGATCAAACCTCTCTAAACTAACTTTGCTTTCTTCCGTTACTTTTGTTTTTCTACTAACCACAAAATCAATACATTAGATTTGATACATTTTAATCAACAAATCGTACACAACTTCCTATTCATAATTTAACAAATGGAAAGCATGAATCATTTGACAAAACAGTTCTAGCCAGACGGGTTAGCCCGCTTTTAGCACCCTCTAACAGCATAATATTCTACAGTTATGTCTCCTATTTTCCAAGAGGCATTATGGACTAATCAAGCGGTCGTCAAAACTTCACGGGATCGAGAGCTACGATGTTGGAGACGTCGGTGAAGCACCTCAGACATCTCAGTGAAGAAATCAGCATCCCATCTTTGAATCAACAAAGGGTCTTCAGCGAAACATATGTATATCGATGTCACTGCGCTCTCCACTACCACCATTCCTAGCCCCACCTGAAAACCAACATTGAACCAATTAGACAAATTGAACAAGTTGGACATGTAAGTTTTGGGTGACTCAAAAGGGGTCCACTCACAAGGACCATTCCCATCAACATAGCCGTAGATGCAACCATTATGACTCTGTCACTGTATTTGATCCAAGCCCATATACCAATGCAAGAGCCTGTGATGAGTCCTCCAAATATGGTTCCCATTAGAAGAACAGCACCAGAACAGTCATATGCAACAAGTGCCTCTACACCTGTCGACTGAAACAACTCCCAAGCGTCTCTCGCTGATTTGTTGAATCCTTTTCCATACACTGCAATCTATTGAATCAACCAAAAGTTGTATCATTTAGATTCTTCATTGCTCATAGCCTCATATGAGAGAGATAAAGATCTTATTTACTATCTATAATCTATATACCTGGACATAGGCGTACTTGTTAAAAAATCGAACTAGAGTTTCAACTAGATGAAACAAGAAATCAACACAGCAAAGTAGGCATTCGTTTCCACAAATCTTGGAACGGAATCCCCTTATCTGCAACACAAATTGTAGACCAATGTTATTAAGAATAGGAAGAACGATAATGTTTTACGGACAGCAAAAGAAACCGGAGACTACCTCCCAGCGAAGTGTTCTAATGGCCGCAGTGAAGAGTGATCCGTAGCATATGCTCCCAAAAGATGTTGTCACGGCGTACCTAAGCGAGTCTATTAAAGAGCTAGGAGGCAAAGATGATGACTCTTCTTGACCACAGTTAAAGAGAACATGAAACACCATCCCAGAAACTATAACGTGGACAGTGTTACATAACACCGCGCCTGTCCAGAATAAGCTAACCGAAAGAACCTGCATATATAACAACATATCTTCCAATGATCAAATGAAATAAAAACATGATTTCTTCATAACCCGTAATGAAAAATGCAAAACTTGCCAGCTCACCACAAGAAGCCACCAGCGTCCTTCATCGCCCATGCTCGATGCCACAACACCAGCTGCTCCAAAAGACCATAGAGACATCCACAAAAGCATGACCACTGTGAAAGCATGCGCCACCATTATCACCTTAGGAAGTCCCCAAACTAATTTCAGCGCTTTCCGCAGAACCAGCATGGTGAAGGGAAGTCTACAGATGAACAAATCAAATCATCAGACTTGATAATTGTTACCAAATTAACCATATTGGCTCTCAATCATATTCAACCTGGCACGCACCTGTCAATAACTGAAATAACATACAAGAACTGCAACAGAGCTCCAACGGCGAATGCACCACCCCAGAAGAACTGTCTGCACCAGAAACATAGTACACTAACTACAGCTAGATAGGTAGTTAAGATGTGAACAGAAACTTTCATCATCTCATTGGCGTAAGAGCCAAGCAGCAATGACCAAACCCAACTGATAAAGACTCCAATCCCACCAGCAACAGCATAGAGAGGCCAGTAGTCCTCGGTCAACCCTTTATGATTCTCCAAGAACCCTTGAGTGTACCTATCGATGTTTAACCTATCTGATATTCTAAACCTATTGAGTCCAAGCACCACGAGCACAAATCCCAAACATAACATGTGGATCACAAAGATGGCTGACCAGAATACATCATGCCAGTGGCGAGACTCACGCACAATGGCTCTGTTTCCATCTCCACTCCTTCGACTCCGCTGAAGACTCTGCAAATCACAAACCAAGGAAACATTGGTTGCTAAGTAAGTAAGTTTTTCAAACATCTCTAGCAACTGAAGAAAACATATCAGACCGGTTCACATGGACTAGTCCTAGACCTACAAAATTCTACTCTTATCAGTACAATGTTAAATACAAAAACTTGATCGAACTCACACAAAGACACAAGTCTCATATTCAAAAGAGAAACAAAATTTGTTACAAACCCGTGATTAAAGTTAGAAAACCAAAGTAGCCAACCGCTCTAAACATGGTAAGTAAGAAACAAATCCAAGATGTGAGTTCATGAAGATCCCCACTTGTAAAAAGAAAGACTTTATGGAAACAAAATGGTCTATAAAGCAAAACCCACAAAGAGATTTCTCAAATCCTACACAAACAGATTCATGCCCAGATCGAAATTAAGAAAAAATGGGAAACCTGGTCGCCGGAGGAGATGGAGGCGTAATCAGAGGAAGGAGAGACGCTGGTAGTGGAGTCACTCATGATTGGAGTACGAGAATAAAAAGAAGATTCACAGACCAGAACCAAATTTCATAGAAGCATCTTTGAATAAATATCACAAAAGAGTAGAGAGAGAGAATAGTCAATGATAGAAACGTGAAACCAAAGGATTGTAGAGCAAAAAAGGGTTTATGAGTCAAAAAAAAAAGAAGTATGAATGTATTGAATGATCAAAGAGAAGTGAGGCCGGACAGACAAGTTTTGTCAGAGCAGTTCTTTCTTCTTCTTCGTCTTCTTCTTCCTTTTTATTGGATAAGAAGCGTAATTAGTTTTTTCGCAGTGGTCGTTTTCTCAAGTCACACTTTCTCCCTCCGTAACTATTCACTTTTTTTTTTTTTTTTTCCTTTCACAAAATTGTTTTCTTTTTCTCTTTTTATAAAGGGAACTACTATGCATGATTTTTTTTGAGTATATTTTAAAAAGTTTATATCAAACGTTAAAAATATGAAAGATATATAAATTGTGGTAAATGTTTGATGTACGTCGTTTGATGTAATGTACTTGCCAATGCATTGTATTACCTCACTCCCGTACGTATGTAAGAATTATTCAGATATTTAAAAGGCACCGGTCAAAATCATCTATTGAATCTACGATCTTTTTAATTTTTATTTTTTGGTTTAATTGTCAAGGTATATACACTATCACTATTTTAATGCTGGACGATACTCTTTCATGTGTGTTTTGTTCAAACGTTTGAATTTTCCAGTTTTTATGTTCTTATGCCATAAGTTTTTATTTCTAGCATAAAACTGTAAAAGTAAAAGAGTGTTGTTGGTACTTTTGGATGAACAAAGGGAGAAAGTAAAAGGTTGACATAGAAGAAAAGGGAGAAAGAAAGCTTTTTTTAAGGACAGAATGATTGAACTCATTGCTGCCACTTCATTTTTTGTGTGATGGCAAGTGGTGGCAGTGGCACCATGACTTCGCCACCTCTCTTTGTGTCATGTTTTTTTCTTTTCTCTTTTTTTTGATGAAAAACATATCTTTGTGCCATGTTACTCTTTTTAAAACAAATCCCAAAAAAAAATCTTTTTAATTAGAATGATTAGAGTCTATTCATGTGCTTCGAAGAAAATCACTAAACATGATGAATAAATCACTAAAGAAAATTAGAGGATAAGGTGACCTCAGTTTATCTTTGTTTCACGATTAGTATTAGACATTTAGACTATTAGCCTAGTACGGATTTTTCAAAGATTTTGTCATTGAGTTTTCGTCTCAGAACTCCCTAAAACAATTCTGACAATCTCATAAGTCCCTCAATTTTTTTGCTTTTGTTTTTGATTTTTTTTTAAATCGAGAATGTGTTGTTTTACATTCTTGTCCAAAGAAAACTTAGATATTTACAAAAAATACCTGGGTAGTATCCACCCAAAAAACTGAATCGGATCTAAGACCCAAAATAAAAAAAAACTGAATCGGTTTTTTGTTTAAAAAAAACTGTACTCAAATTAAAACTGCTCGGGAAATTCGAATCGAGTGATTTGGGTGAAACTGTAGAACTAGGTTTTCTCGTTTTCATTCAATCACCCAAAAATTGAGTAAGAAGATGGTGAAAACAAGGGGGTCGTGAGGAGGAGTGAGCGTTTGAAAGAGAAGAAGATCTCAGAAGGAGATGGTGGTTCGAAAGCAAAATCCGATTCGCCGGAAGTAGGTGTGTCGGGTTTGAGTCCGGCGATAGTAGGAGGAGAGAGAGCTTTGAGTACGGTGGCGGAAGAAAGTGAAAGTCGAGTTTCGGAGGAACCCAATCCGGTGGTCGGAAGAGAAAATGCGAACGAAGTAGAGAAAGCAAAATCCGCTACTCCGGAATCAAGTAATGAAGAAGAAGATGATGAAGAAGGAGGAGATAATGAGAGATCTACTTCGTGGAATCAATCGATGGAGAAGAAGAAGGAAACAATGAAGAGGAAGAAGGAAACGATGAAGGGGAAGAAGAAAAGATGAAGTGGAAGAAGGAAACGATGAAGGCGAAGAAGAAAAGATGAAGTGGAAGAAGAAAACGGTGAAGAAGGGGAAGAAGAAGACGATGAAGGGAAGAAGAAAACAATGAAGGAGAAGAAAGTGAAGAAGGGGAAGAAGAAGACGATGAAGGGAAGAAGAAAACAATGAAGGAGAAGAAAGTGAAGAAGGGGAAGAAGAAGACGATGAAGGGGAAGAAGAAAACAATGAAGGAGAAGAAGGTGAAGAAGGGGAAGAAGAAAACGATGCAAGTGTAAGTACAACAAGTCTGTGCAACTATTGGGTGTAGAACTAGTAGAACTGGTGCAACTATCGGGTGTAGAACTAGTAGAACAGGTGCAACTATTGGGTGTAGAACTAGTACAAGTAGGTGGTGTAGAACTAGTAGAACTGGTACAACTAGTTGTTGTATAATTTTTTATAACTCATGTAAACCTGTTATTGTTGCAGGAATCAGAGGAAATAGAAGCGATGCAACCTTTAGGAATGCACTTCGAGCCTAGTCAGTACAACAAGAAAATCAAGCTATCGACAAGGTGTCATATTTTGAAACCTTGAAAACGCTGGATAATTTAGAGTATCCACTGACTCGTTCTGAGAGGGATTGGTTTGAGAAACATCCACAATTCAAGCACATTTTCCACATGCCAAGGGAACCAAACCACAAGCTTATGGGAATGTGGTTGCTCTTACTTCGAACAGCTAAAATCGAAAAAAAGAAGGAAGCATGGTTTGTTGTGAATGGTGTTCCAATCCGGTATGGTCGAGAGAACATGCTTTGATGTCTGGATTAGATTGTCGGAGCTATCCACTTGATTACAAGGAAGCCGGCGGTATCGAGTTTCGAAGGAAGTTTTTTACGAAAAAAAAGATTACACTTGAAGATGTGAGGAGACAGCTAATGGTAATGCAACCAGATCGTACTCGTGATAGGTTGAAGATGGCGGTTCTCTACTTTTTAGGAAGCATCATTGCAGGCTATACAAAAGACTCGGGAGAGATGCCATGGGTATTGATGATTTTGTTGTAAGCGCAGTGAATGATCTAGGTTTTTGTGTGTCTTTTCCTTGGGGAGATTATCATTCGAGAACATGCTAGAAGAGATTTCCCATACAATGAGGCATTTTGATGGGGTCGTGGTTAAAGAGAATGCGTTATGGCCTGTTCAGGTTTCTGTATTCCATTGGAGGTTAGTAAGTTTAAAATTTGAAGTCTTCTCATTATTGATATTTCTTATATGTGAAGCTGATTTTAGTTTTTTTCTTTGTGTTGTGTAGTTTTTACTATTTGAGGCAGTTCCAATTTTAGCGAACACTTATGTTGACCAAATTCCTGAGGCGGATGAAAGTTGTCCTAGGATGTGCAGGAGGAAATTTAAGAATACCGGTCAGAAAGGTTTTCCTCTAAAGAATATTGGTGATACACTTGGTACAACAACGGTTAGTTATCCTAGTAATTGCCATTATTAATCATTTGAATAAATTGGTTTGTAATGTATCTAAAGTATGCTCGTTTACACAGGCAATTGCTAGTGTGATCCCTCATAATGATGAAGAAATTCCTCTTCTCGATTTAATCATGGAAGAAGCTGAGGAAGAGGATACCCATGATGTCGTAGTCGCCAGTTGGATGTGGCGCATTCGTAGAGGACTACCTGTACTTTTGGAGGAGATGTACACAGCCGATGTGGCTACTCGTTCAGGACAAAACGATGCGAATGAGGAAATAGTCGCCAATGAACAACCGAGAGAAGATACTATTGAGTTGGTTGATCTTCTAAGGACCATGAAGCAGGATATGAAAACCCAATTCGATAACATTTCGGCGAAGATTGATGGGCTTGAAAAAAGGATCGAACCGTTGGAAGTATATGTGAAAGAGCAAGAGAAACCAAAGGTAATACTTCGTAATACTATAGTAATACTTGATAATACTAGAAGGTGTTAACAAAATTTGGTTTCATGTCAGGCGCCTGTAGCTGATGAGCAACCGAGTACTTCGCAAGAAGGAGGGAGAGGAACGAAGAGGAAAAGGTCTAAGAAGTAGTAAAACTAGGTTATTTTCTTTGATTTTTCATCGTAGTACTAGTAAAACTATGTAAAACTTCGTTATTTTGTTGGATTTGCGATTGGTACTGGTATTACTAGTAAAACTATGCAAAACTACGTTATTTTCTTGGATTCAACAAGTTTTAAACCAACGTAGAATAAGATCGACCCAGATAATATCAATCAAAACACAACCTATCCAGGAGATCGACTCGAGTTGTAAGCAACGCCAACTCCTCCTTTAGTTTGACAATCTCGTCACTCTTCTCCTTAAGCTCCATCTGCAAATTATAGATCTTAGTATGATGGGGATCAAATTCCCTCAATCTCTCCCAATGGTTATCAACATCTTTCCTTAAGGTTTGGGTTTCTTCTTCAATTGCATCAGCCCAATTTTTCCGCCTGTGCAATCCATCATCCTGCAAAATATATCAACGAACAGACATCATACTCAGGTCTCTCAATTGTATTTGATTAAATTTAATTTACCTTATACTTAACGCAAGTAAACCATCTCTTTTTCTCTGTTTCTGTTGGAGAGATCTCATTGACGATTCGTTTGCCACATGGGCAAATTCGAGGCATGCCCAAATCACCATCGGCTACGGCTTGTCGCCACGCTTCTAACTTCCTCGCCTTCTTCTGATCAGCATAGTATGGGTCGGCCTCGAATTGTTCCATAGTTTGAAGGAGAGAAATAGATCTAGAATTTGACTTTAAAGATGAGAGAAGAGATTCTGACTTTTAGGTTTCGAAGAAAATGAATGAATGGATGAGAATGAGCTGACGTGAAGATAAATAAATAAATCTTCATGCTTTCGTGAAGAAAGAAAGAAAAAACAAAATTCTGGCCACGTGTAAAAGATTTGTGCGTTCACACTGTGTGTTCACACACAGTTTTACCAGTAATGCGGTTGCACTCAACTTGCAAATAGTTGTACTTTAGAGGTTTCTCAGTTTAATTAGTTTTACTAAACCTTAGCATTACTTTTTTAGTTTTACAGTTGATTAAACTTAACTAACATACAATTACAAGCTTTTTGCAACTTCATAAGTTAAAACTTGTAATTCTATAACTTTTTCATGCTTACTTGGTAATTATTTACAAAGTGACATTAAAAGTGTAAGGAAACACTTGTTAAGATTCTTTCATAAATAAATTAAAATTGGTATATTTTCGAAAATTATTCATTTATACTACAATACAATATGTATTATACAATATGTAGTGGTTTTAGGTAGTACCAATTTTATTATTTTTACCAGTTTTATCTTAGTTCTGCCAGTTCTACGCTCTCATATACACATATTTTGAAAGAAGAAAACATTAATAGACTTCAAATTAAGTTTCAACCCAAGTTTTACATTAAGTTTCAAACCAAACACAATTGATACATGAAGAGGTGAATCAAACATGAACATTATCTCCAAATAACAACCATTGGAGTCCTTGTCTCCGGCGCCTTTTATTCTGCGTCCTAGGTCGAGTTTTGGTCGTTTTTCCCCAGCAGATGCATACCTTTTTGTTTTCTTTCTTCCCCCTCTTATTTTCCGATTCGGAGGCATGATCTCCATATCTTGGACGTCATCTAGGACATCCCATCGAGACTTATCAGGTACTAAATAAATTGTTCTGCAATATGCAATTGCCCACAGCTCCGTCCAATAATACTTAGAACACAACTCATGTAACTCGAAATCCTTACCTCCATATTTTTGGAATGTAATGAAAGACGCCAATGCATGCACACAAGGATACTTTTGTATATCGAAAAACCTGCAACTGCAACTTCTCAATCGCAACTTCACCAAATAAGGCTTTCCGTCACTGTCAATGACATTGTATTCAAGCTCAAAACCATTTAGCTCTATCACCTTTAGTTTCTCAGCAGTTGCCCATAAATCATGTAAGTAGTTCTCCACTAAAGGCACCAATTTATTTGCGACTGATCCAGACACAGCATCTTTCCGATGTTCATTAAACCATTCAGAGAATTTTTTATTGCATCAAGCATAGGTATCAAGGAGTACCTCCTTGCATCTTTGAATACACTGTTCAACGATTCAACACAGTTGCTTGTGTCTAGGTTGTATCTATCTCCTGGAAAAATACATCTTGCCCATCTTTCTTTCTGGGTAGATTCTTCAAGATACTTGGCAGCAGAAGGATATCTTGTCGTAAAAGATGCGTAAGCAATGTTGAACTCAGCCACTGTGTAAAACCTACTACACTCCATGAATCTCCATGCAACAACGTCTTTGTTCACGTTACGAGCATAACCTTTCACATTTTGGGATAAATGCCATATACAAAAACCATGATGAGCCAGAGGATACACATTAGCTATAGCTTTTATGAGACTTGTATTTCTGTCAGTCATAAATACTATTTCAGAAGAATCCCCAACAACAGTTTTCAACATCTCCAAAAACCAATTCCAACTTGCATCATTCTCACCATCAAGAACACCAAACGCCAAGGGATAATGGTGACGGTTAGGATCTTGAGCCGACGCAAAAACAAGAACACCCTTATATCCGTTCTTTAGAAAAGTTGCATCCATAGTTATAACTTTCCTCATGACTTTAAATCCTTCAATGCTAGCTCCCAAAGCTATGAACAAGTACATGAATTTATTATTCTCATTGCAATGAACATATGATCTTGTACCATGATTAACTTTCTCTAACATGTGCAGATAACATCGCAGCATCTTGTAGCTTTCTTCTGGGCTACCTTTCAAATCAGTAACAGCTTGATTTTTCCCTCTCAATGCCGTGGAATATGATATATCAACACCTAGTTTTGTCTTGACAAGATCCATGATAATTTTCGGAGGTGGAGTTTCCATTTGCCCTGGATAATCACAATGTAAAAGAGAAGCAACTAATTGTGGAGTGCCTTGCCTCTTACTATTGCTTGAACTTTGACTAGCCCGAGAGCATGTATGCATCTTGTTGTGCCTTCTAATCGAGAAAATATCTGTACCTCGAATCCTACCACCTCGTAAACCCCAGTTACATCCTTCTTTAGGACATTTGACCACATAACGCACCTTGTCCGACTTTACTATTTCAAAACTAAAACAGTTAGCGAATGAAGCTCTATCCACCACATCTTGCAATGCCTTCTTGTTTGGAAATTCTTGAAGTTTAGTCAGATCCAAACCGTCATCCCATGGTTCAATATACTTACACGGTTCTACAACGGGCGTGGCTCAGTATATTCATCACCTTCATCACGTGATTCGGGTTCACCCTCTTTATTAGAATCACCCTCTACATCCTTTTCTTTGCCTACGTAGACAACAATGGCGTTAGGTCCGATTTCACCATCCTTCGCATATTGGTTTTCATAGTTCATACCAACAGAACTTTGGTCCACTATGGGCACTGTGGGCACTATGGGAACTTGCTCAGGCTGAGGCTCGAAGGGATAACATTCACAAACAACATACATCTTCGCTTCTCATAATTAACGGAGTCTAGATAAACATTAACATCCTCATCATCATTAAGCTCACAATGCTCCAATGTTTCTACCAGTAGTGGCTTGTAGCTCAGCTGCAACTGAACATTACTTTCAACAAACCTAAGCTTCCTCTGTATCGTTGCTTTTAACATCAACAATGTTATATTCCTCTTGAACATTATACTATACATGCGTCCTTCATATTTAAAATGTAGGTGACGTTCTCGCATATTGTATCTGCCAAACAAACCAATATAAAAATTCAAAATTAGTACTACTACTAGTTTTACTATTTTTACTAAACATACCAGTATTACCAGTTTCACCACCTTCTCTCTCATCAAAATCGAATCGAATGGTAGACGAGTTCTAATCGAGTCAATTCACTGAAATTGAAAGGAGCCAAATCCCTTTCTTATCTAATAGATAGCTCCATCGACCCATAAACCTTTGTAAAACACCCAATGTGCTAAGCTTTCTTCGATCTAAATCCAATTGAATTTCTATATTTACAAATCAAAAACAAATTCAACCAAAAGCAACTCTAAAGTGAAGTAACGCACCTGCATTTTGAAGAACAACTTGATGCAACTTGATTTAGTGAAGAACGACAGCAGTAGGAGCTCCGACGACGGAAGAATCGCCGGCGGCAGGGTTGAGAGAGGTCGGGAGTTTCTCGGGTCGAAGAAAGAAGCTGGGAAACGAGTTTTTTATTTTTAATTTAAAAAATTTAATCTAATTCATTAAAACAAAAAGGGTAAAATCGTCTCATCGAATATTATTGAAGAAAGTGGGGGTATGAAGAATAGAGAGGGAGATAGGAGATTTGTCAAATCTTTTTAAGGGCTTCTGAGACGTTTACTCTTTTAGTTTATCATGTTTTTGGGCTTAACTTCTTCAATCACAATCACACTTTGTATTTGGGCTTAGTTATCAACACTACGTGTACTGTGGCTCCAAGTAATACATTCATACGTCTCAGGTGACATGTAACGAGGCCCCTCAAGATTCATTTCATTGTAGACCACACACCACACCCACTCGTCGTTAATTATGAAATTAACTAAACAAATTCCATTTCTTTTTTTCACTCTATGCAACAAAAGTACAAGAAACCAAACAAAACCAGACGACAGAACAGAAGACAGTACTCTAGTTTTAACTTAAAAGTGACTTTTCATTTTCATTGTCACTCTTCTTTAGAAAAAAAAAGAACTACTAGTACGTCTATAGCTTTAGCATTTATTAGACGAGAATCCAATGAGAGAATTAGCCAAATCGAAAGTGACACGTGTCCCTTGTTGTTGCACGTTGCCGATGATAGCTAACGAACTCGCCGTCGGTGCAAACGCGAGACAAAATGTCCCCACCGAGTCAACCGGAATCATGTAGTTCTTAGCCGGCAAAGCCAACATCTTCCCACCGGGAAAGTGAAAAGCCACCGTCGGGACCTCAATCGTAGTCTTGGTTGATAGATTGTAACACGTGTCGAACATTGCGACGCCGTTCGCTTTCTCCAAGTCCGACGTCCCTTTCAAGAACGAGTCTCTGAGCGAGTTGTAGATTCCGGTTTGGAGACGAGTCACGGCGGTTCCCGAGTCGATGATTATCCCGCCGCTTCCTGACTCGTCCATCTCGAAAGATGACTGAGGAATCTGAAGCAACTCGCCGCCGACGCTTATCCCAATGAGGCCTACGTAGTAAAACGTGTCGAGCTGGTGGTTACGTAGCAACGGAGCCTCGACGGCATCACGAGGGAGAGAAGTACCGAACTCAACCGTCGAAGCCGAGTCTGAGTCACGGTCAACGAGGCAGTACGAAAACGACGACGTGTTAAGCTGCGACGGTAGAGCTAGCAAACCGCCGCCGAGTCCGAGCAAACCAGCAGCACCGACGAACAACCCTTCGTTGCTGTGTCCGCATCCGACGGCGACGTTTTGAACCGAAGTTGAGCCGATTGTGAGAGTCTCGGTGGCGAAATCTCCGACGGTGTAAGAACCGTCACCGTAAGAAACCTCGTAGAGACACGTGGCGTTTCTGCATTCCGAGACTTCAAGGGCTTTGCACTGTGAAGTGTCGCAAGAGAGAGGTTGGTAAGAAGAGGAGGAGGCCGGCTCGAAGATTGGTTCGGTTTGGTGGTAACAGTCAGCGCAAGGGGCGCATTGTAGCCAGTTCACGTCACTTCCGGTGTCGAGCACCATGTAAACTTCACGCGCCGGGTTCCCGATACCGACGCGTGTGAAGTACTCGCCGCTTCCTTGAGTCGTGCCGGAGATTAAAGGAGCTTCGATATCTTCCTGCTCGGTGGTGTACATTGTGGTAACGGGCTTGAGATCTGCTTTGGATATGTTGTTTAAGGCTAGATCTAAACGTGTTACGAGAGATTTGACTCTAGCTGTGTCGCGGTCGAGTCTGGCTAGTGTGAGTGACTTGTAGTCCGAGTGTTCAACTCCTCCTCGGACAGAAGCTCGTGAATGAAGTTTCAAGCTAAAAGGCGATTGACCCTGGTCCTCTTGCTGGTTCAGCTGAAACGACGACGGATTCTTGGTTTCGTAAATGGAGTCGGCTACATTGAGTACAGACGTAGTGGTTACGGAGGTCTCAGGTAAGATTCTGGAGAAGACATAAGAATGTGAAGTGAAGAAGAAGATGAAGAAGAACAGCAAGGAACGGTGAGAAGACATTGTTTTAGTTTCGGACCGTTAACAGTGGAGAAGACGAAGTGAAAGAGGTTACTAAAGAGAGAAGACAAAAGTGTGGTTTGGTGGGGAAGGAGAAATGAGACAAAAGCTTCTTTTAATTAAACAAAGACAAAGCTGTGTTTTGGGGTTTTTGCAGATTTCGAGGAGATTTATATAAGTAAGTATCTAGTTGGAAGAATTAATACAAGATTAGATAAATGGTTTAAGTGGAAGGGGAGGTTTCTTCATCGTCTTTAAGTGGGAAGGTTTAAATAAACTTGTTTTATGATCTCAATGCGGTTAGTGTGGAGTTTTAAAGAATCTAAATCACTCTTTTATTTTTAAAAGTCCGCCACTTTTGAGTGTTTCACATAGTAGGCCTCACTTGACAAATTTGCCAATGACCTTTTATACTAACCTTAGCTTTTGTTAATGACTCTCTCAATTTTACAGCTCACACATTTCAAATCTATATACATAAGAAAGTTAGAAAGCCAATACATTACATATGCATTCTGACAACAACAGAAAAAAAAACATAGATATGCATATCATATTAACAGTTGTGTGTTACTGTGTTAGCATAGAATTACGATGTGGAGGAATCAGTATGCTGACCTGAAAAATGCTGACCTGAAAAATGCGAATTCATGGGCCTGTGATGTGTGTCTCTTATTTAGCCTTTTTACTCTAGCCCTTTTATACTCTTAAGTCTACCACTACACATAACTTGCTGCCTTCTAAATTCTTAGTCCAATCGTAATTACACTTCTAAATTCAGTTTGACCTTTTGATTTTAGCAACGTTATCTTAAAAAATCTGATCATATGATACCTTCTGATTTATATGTGTTTTTTATATACAGATAAATATTGCCACTATTTTTTACATTATACATTATTTTTAAGAATTAGATAAAACCTACTACAAGTTGAAATAAATACACAGTTGGCTCAATCAGATTAGGTCCGACTGGGGGAATCAATTCATTCTCCAATCAGAAATCAGTCAATTTATTTCTAAGATTTGTATTGAAAACAACTACTATGTAATAGGCTAAAAAACAAATTGAAAAAGGATTAGTGATATTGAGTAAATAATATTCTCCATGTGACGTCTCAATCGTGAGATCGCGACAATAAATATTATACGAGAGAGTGCAGTAAAAAATCTTATCGTTTAGCTTCTGAGACTGAGAGCAGCAGTGGATGACGCAAACCATAGGGGGGGGTGTTCAACAAATTTAATAGTAGCATTCACTTCTTCTATAACTCCAAGTTGAGATTGGTTTTTGTAGAACCCACACATCAAAAATCCGTTGGTTGTTATTAATCCACGTGGCTAAATCTTAAGGGTTTTCGAATCAGAATCAAATTCATATTAGAAAAATCCCCCAATAAAGGTTTCACCTTTTATAGCCCCTTCAGCGTGTGTCGTTTGGTCGTCTCTGTTTCTCTCTCTCTCTCTCTCTCTCTCTCTCTCTCGGCGACTACTAGCTTCTTCTTCCCGGCGATAGATTATTCCGTCGTCGTCGTCTCGAAAGTTTCGGTTTTTTTCGTTTTACTGTTTACAGCTGATTCGCTGTCGATTTCAATTCGGCAGCCATGAGTTCGGTTTTGCAGGTAGAGTTAAAAGATATGACGTTTTTTGGTTTTTTTTTTAGTTTTTGGTCTTTGGGATTTGTTGTGGAAGCTAATTATGGGGGTTTTATGATTGATGGGTTTTGTTAGGGTTTTACCAAGTCACTCGCTATGACGTTTGTCTCTGAGATTGGTGACAAGACGTTCTTCGCTGCTGCTGTAAGTGTTGTGTTTTTTCCTCTTCTTTCGTTAATAGTTTTTTTTTTTAACTTTGTTTTGAGTTGGAAGAACTACAAGTCAATTTCTTTTTCTATTAAAGTAATAAAGTTTAGTTTTTGATTCTGCTTTGAAACAATTTCGGTGGGAGGAGTCATGAATCGAATCCCAAATTCTGTTACTTTTGTATTGCCACTCAATTTCGTATTGTTTTGTTAGTTTTGAATTTTTAACAGTCTCCTTGATGATGGTGTATGATACTTCTGTTGTTATCCTGACTTGCAAAAGTTTATGATCTCAGATTTTGGCGATGCGTTATCCTAGGAGACTTGTGTTGGCTGGTTGTCTATCCGCTTTGATTGTTAGTTTTTTCTGAGTCCTTTTTTAACTATTGGCTTTAGTGAATTTTCTCCTAGATTTGGAAAAGCTAATGTCTTGGTCTTTGCTAATTCTTAGGTCATGACTATTCTCTCTGCTACTCTTGGATGGGCTGCTCCAAATCTGGTATATGATTTTTGACTTGTGGAATGGCTTATTGCTTGAACTCTGTTTTGTAGTTTGAATATATGTAAGCCTTTTCCATGAGGAAGTTTTCCCAAACTCTTACTAAATTCTGATTCAAACACTTACTTTGCAGATCTCTCGCAAATGGACCCATCATATTACAACGTTGTTGTTCTTTGGTTTTGGACTTTGGTCTTTGTGGGACGGTTTTAAACAAGGAGGAGGGTAATAATTAATTCTTCATTAAATTTTGTTGTCATTAGGACGATTTATGTCCAACAAATTCAGGGTATCTGATTCTACTTTGTTTGCAGGGGTTCGGAAGAATTGGCTGAAGTCGAAGCTGAACTGGTTTGTTTTGTCACTCTGCCTGTCAGTATCACGTTTAGATATATGAGTTTGTGGTTTGACTTTCTTGTGTTTGATTATAGGATGCTGATTTGAAAGCTACTGGTAAAACTACAAAAGACAGCAGTAAGGTATGGAGCTAAAACAATAAGATCACAGACTGCGAATGGGAAATGTATGTGCTAAGTTTTCAAACCATTTGTTGTCTTTGTAGGGTGAAGATGAAAGCAAGAAGCAGAAAAGGCCGTTCCTCACACAATTCTTCTCTCCAATTTTTCTTAAGGTAAATAAAAATATCCTCTCAGAAATTTTGCTCACAGAAGCAGTAGACTTTTCTGAATTAGTTTCATATTCCCCCTTTTCTTCTTGCAGGCGTTTTCGATTAACTTCTTTGGAGAATGGGGTGACAAGAGTCAGGTACCTTTTTGCTTACTCGATTGATTCAATCTAAATGTTTCACATGCTCACCAATCACCATAACTCTTTTTTCTAGCTTGCTACAATTGGTTTGGCTGCAGATGAAAATCCACTCGGAGTGGTCCTTGGCGGAGTTGTGTAAGTTTCACTGTAAAACTGTTTACATCCGTCTTGTTTTGTGTTTGCATCACAATTATGTTTAGCTGACTTATCTTGTGGTTTATACAGGGCACAGTTTTTGTGCACCACTGCTGCTGTGATTGGAGGAAAGAGCTTAGCGTCTCAGATATCCGAACGAATAGTAAGTATTCCTCATGATCCCTTTCTACATTTGAGGTATAAGTCTCATCATAAGTTAAAACTCTGGGTGGTCTAATGTTGTTACAGGTTGCTCTTTCTGGTGGAATGCTTTTCATCATTTTTGGCATCCAATCGTATCTTACTTCTATTGAGGCCTAATGCTTCTTGTGGTATGATTGAATATATTTCTCTATATTCATTTTGTCAGTAATCTTCTTGTCTCTTACTCTATTGTTCTCGTGAAAATAAATGCAGGTTTATAGGGAGAGATGACGACGAAGAATGTCACCAGCCATAGTTCTTAGATATTTAATCTTTTTGTTATTAAACGTTTACACTAGTGATTACAAAACAAATCTCGAAGATTGTCTTACACTGAAAATATTAATATGGGCTGAAACAGCCACCTGACTTCAATAAAGTTTTTGGTTATCAGTGTTTTATTCTTTCTTATTTTCCGAATCATGTGGATTTTGATGTTGTGTGTGAATGCATATGAAGAGAAACCCATATAATATGTAACAACAGTATGCAAGAATTTGATGAAACAATATGGTTTTGTAACTGTCAAAAACACTTAACTATTGGAAGATATATAAAAACTAAAGAGGCTATGTGGAACTAGTAATATATATGTCTTATTGAATATAAATAGCAGATTATACATCTCTCTCTAACTCGATCCGAACGACCATTTTAGATGATTTATTCCTACACTTTTATAATTAGATGATCCAATGATCAATAACTCAGTGTATATATAATTAATATCTAATCATTAAGCGTAGAAATTATAAGTAGAAGAATCTGCGATGATGTTCCTCAGTCCTCCAATTGTTGACGCCAGCATTATGAACACTCCTACGAAAATGGAGATCTGCATGCCCAAAATATATAGGATCAGTTGCCTAGACAATAGACATAGTTCATTTTCATTATATACTTGAAAGAAAATAAAATGTAAATATAGATGCTTACCCAATTGATGAACCAGGTCATGCTGAATCTCTTTGGTTTCTTGATGATAAGCCACATTATACTTGGGAGCTGCATCGTCACCATCGATCATATATTATATTCATAACACTAAACTTTGATATAATTTAACGATACATCTTAATGAAAGATCAAAGAAGAGAAAGTGGACTTACGAAGAAGGAAGTAGGTGCAAAACCAAATCCACCAAAGAACCCTAGAAGGTCTCCAAAGAAAGGGAAACTCACTCCAACAAACAATGTAAATGCTGAAATTCCAATAACAAAAAAAATATCCAACTCATAATTAGATTATCTTAATTACACACTTATTCTATGTATCATGATGAGCAAAAGTAAAGTCTTACCAACATAAGTAGTCCGAGTGAAAAACCTCAGAACAACTCCATGCTTAAAACCGAATCTGTTAACCATCATCCTCTCCAAAAGATCAAATACAGGCATAGCAAACACTTGGTAGCTACCAATAACATGGACAACAACCATGAGATTAGCAGTAGCAATGAGCCAGGCTGGTCTCTGTAAATTAATCAGCACATTGTCGTTTACGTCTTGGCCAAAGGCCCAATAGCAGATTAGAGCCACCGGAAAATAGCAAATGGCGTTGACCAAGTAAGCTCCCACTACGCCTTGCCACATGGGCACTTTTGATGGTCTCTCAGGAGTGGAAGGCATCGTGGCTTGAATCTCTAGAGCCACAGCATGGCCAGCGAAAGCGAAAGAGATCTGACCCAACGCATTAAAGACTCTGAACGTGAAGTCACTCGGATTCGTGGCCTTGTAATCGTAGCTCACGTCAGGCATTCTTCCATGTGCGATACTTCCTCCCCACGCTATCGTCGAGTAGCTAGAGTACGTACATAACAAATTTCACAAAGTCTCATCAGTCTTGACCTAGTTGGCTTGTAGGAACTTGGTGGTATAAGCCTTTGAAGATATAATATATCAAATAACTCTAGTCCAATTATTTTGGCTTTTGGTATATATAGTGTTCTGAATTTGATAAAAACAAAAATGGTACGGTACTATAGTTTTAATTTTATTTTGTTTTTGTTTTGTGAGTTATAAGTTATAACAGTTTTGTTACTAATATTATTCCAAAACTTTTAAAAAAATATGATCTATTAACAAATTATATATGTATTGCATCAGTATGATAAATTAATAATAATTTGGTGATAAGGTGGTGAGAGTGACCAGAGGGACATGACGGCGGCGGCCAAGGAAACACCGGCGACAGAGTTGAAGTTAGGGAGCTGGGAGAGGATGAAGTGGACTCCACCGAAGCCGAGGATCCAGTACGACTGTCGTACCGGAGTGCAGGTGGAGCACGTGATATCCACAAACTGCTTCAAGCACTTGCCTCCTGTAACCATGTACACGATGTTGCAGCCGACCTGGACGATGAGCTGCTGGGGCAGCACGATCCACGGGCCAAGTTTGGGACCAAAAGCGTATCGGCCTAGATCGATATACCGGTCAAAACGGGTTCCTGGTACGCACTCATGGAGCTGCACCATTTGCCACATCGTGTTTAAGGTCAGTCCCCATGTCATTGCCAACACCAATGTCCCTGGTCCCCTGTTTACATCACACATCATATCACATCACTTTTTCTTTCTTACAAACCAACAAAAAAAAAATGCACTTTGCTTTTTCTTTTTTGCATGTTCTCTGAATCTTCTTATATCTCAATTTCAATTGCAACTAGCTAATTCATTATAACAGCTTTAAGTAACGAAAATGTTTTCGGAATTTTTAAAAAATTACTAGAAAGATCCGAAATATTAATTTCCATTTTTACTTGCATGTGTTCATCTTAAGTAACGAAAATGTTTACGAATATTACTAGAAATATTAAAATGACTATTTTGTGTGCCACTAAATGTTTCGATTTACTTGCATGTGTTCATCTTAAACAATTAGTGGTAAACAAAATTAGTCATTTTGGTTGTATTTATCAATTAGGTTGATTGCTTGAAATACAAACATAAAAACATAATTAGGGCCCAAAAGTTGGTAACATGATTGAAGAGAGAGTACCATCCAAGGTAAGCCATAGCATAAGGGAGGCTAAGGACTCCAGCGCCGATCATGGCGGTGACAGTGTGGAAGGTGGAGTACCACCACTTGGCTGGCCGTGATGGATCTCCCGCCGTCCATTTCTCGCCGGACTTCCGGTCAGTTTCCTACAAACACAAATCAACTTATACGAGAAAAGAAAAAAATGTTTATAGAATGAGAAGGCGAATGATGTATAAAGAAATACCTTAGAAGGAGAAACCGGGGACGTAGAGACCATTGTGTATGTTTTTGTTTGCAGTGTAGTGAGACGATCTCAATATCCTTTAAAATGTGGACAACTCTGAGCTTTTAAGTACTATTTTTGAGTTTTTATATTTCTAAATAAAAAAATTGAAGGAATTTTTCTTTAAGATCTTACCTAAATTTAAATTAATGTCACTTGTTGGCCTTTTCTTTTTTTTTCCCCGGCTTATTTTTATGTCGGATGCTCATGTAAAGGAACTTTAATTTTTCCGCACTGTGATCATTTAAAAGTTTAGAATTTGATCAAATTTTTGATACGTGTAAAACTGTCAAATCCAAGTAATGTGTAAAAAATTAAAAATATCATAAAAAATTTGGTAACATAATACTAAACAATTATAAGTAATTAACCAACGTGAGATTTCTATAAATTTAACTATATGTATTTGTGTCGACCATATTTTTTGTAATTTTCTTGTGTCTGTGTCATATAGCCAACAATAGTTTCTTACCATTTACGTTTGTCATATAGTGCTATGATTGATTATAGCACTCTAACAACAAAAGGGTAAAACGCAACCAACAAATGACAATCCGTCATAATCTCAAACAGTTAAGACACTCCAAGTATAATTGAACACTTACACCATTGTAATAAGTAATTTACTTACTAAATGAATATGAATTATTAGCAGAATTCGAAGCTAATAGAAAATAAAAAGAGTTATGTAGCCCAACAACCCACCCACAAAAAAGAATTAAAGTGTCCCTATTTAGACAATCTCAGTTCCCTATATAAAAAAGGTGGGAAAAAAAATGAAAATCAGCTTTTTCAGATTTTCATATACAATAATCAAATTTGCATCTTTGCTTTCTACATATCCCACTTAAATGGTGTGCCATTACTCACAAGTCTAAGCTTATGATAATTTTTAAAACAAATCATAGAAAAAGTTGAGTGCTGGCATTTTCTTGCTTTCATTCTCTCATCTTTTAAGAAAAGGGCCTTTGGTTATATATATTGTTTCCCCATGATTCGATGAAGAAAGATCTACGGGTGCGATGAATCGTATCATCATGGCTTGAAATTGGTACAAGAGTTTTATCAAATTTTTATGTGCCACGTGAATGGGACCCCCCTCCACTCCACCTCTCTCAAGTAACTCACCTCGATTCGGACAATGAACGAGAGCTTTTAGCTAAGAGTGGAGAAGGGAAGTCATGTTTGTTGTCTTTGATTTTTTTTAAAAAAGCAGTCGACTTCGATTTAGTGCGCGTCATAGTTGCTACGTCTTATCAATCTGTATATCAATAATTTTAAGTGTTCCATCTTTTTTTTTCTAGACAACAACAACTTATCAAATAGTTTTGGTCAATCTATTTATTCAAGAATGTTATGATCAAACAGTAAGATTGTTCCAAATCATACTTATGACTTTATTGACTTTATCGGTACTAAAACAAAACAAGATCTGTTTCAAAGACAAGAAACAAACAAACAGACAAAACACCTACAACATGATAAGCATTTTTGTGCCAAGACTTGAACCAGTGGAGATAGGGTTGGTGTGAGCAAATTATCAATGACAACTGGAATATGGAAAAATGAAAATTGCTTTGTGATGATACTTTAAATTTTTAAGATAATCATAAATCCTAGCTCAATGATGTAATTTTGATATAATATTTTTCTAATGCAATATGCAGTTTTTAAAAGGTGTATATTTGTATTTTTTTTTACGGCAAAAAGGTTAAAGGTGTATATTTGTTGGAAACAAAAAATGGTATATTTTTACCGTAAAACCTTTACAAGGGGTATTTAAAATATAGATAGATAGAATTATTGACATGAATTGTACCTTTCATACCTGCGAAGAAACACAGAGTCCAATCTGAAATGGTTTTGATCCTTTATTTCCTTGTTGTCAATCAGATAAAAAAGAAGAGGAAGCTAAGTAAGTTCGGAGCAGCTTGTCGACACCACAAACAAAATAGAAACCATCCACTTCTTTTTTCTTCTATTTACCTAAAGTAAGAAACAAAGTTGTTTGGGTGATAAAAACAAAATAGTTTTTTGGGTGCCGTAGCTAATGGTCAGACCCATAATAGGGATACGTCATTTTCAGGCTCAAGAGAACAGAGAGAGAGAGAGAGAGAGAGAGAGGACAACTAAAATCGAGTTGACCAAAGAAAAAAGAAATCATTGTAATTATGATGAATCTAATTAGCACTGAAGATGATCATTTTATTTATCCCATGAAGCCAGCTCCTGGCATGTTAGGCTGCCCTGAACCACTTTGTTGTGATCTACCTGGGCCTTGAGCAAAAGCTTGACCACCCATTACCATCTGTTGAGGCTGCTGCTGCTGCTGCATCTGATTCAGTGGCGAAGTCTGTTGCTGCATCTGGTTCAGGGGCGATGTCTGCTGCTGTTGCTGCTGATGATGGTGTTGAAGCTGTGTCAACTGATGCTGCTGCTGCTGCTGTTGTTGTTGTTGCTGCTGATGATGTTGGAGCTGCGACAATTGATGCTGCTGCTGCTGCTGCTGCTGGAGTTGTGGTATCTGTTGCTGCTGGTGCTGTTGTTGTTGTTGCTGGAGTTGTGGCATCTGTTGCTGTTGGTGGTGTTGTTGTTGCTGCTGCTGGTGGATCTGCTGTTGTTGCTGGAGCTGTTGTTGCTGCTGCTGCTGCTGCTGATTTGGAATTTGTGGTTTAAACACAACCATATCCTGGGCGAAACCAACACACAATACAAAATAAAACTTAAGAGTCACTTACATAATGGGTATACATGTGAATTAGACACCTTAGTAGATAAACTTGGTGTTTCCTTACCCCTGGAAAAAGCATTCCTATCAAGCGGCAAGCCTTGTCAGAGACAGAGAGCAGCAGCGTCTGTGATGGCAACTGGATAACTGCACACTGCACTTCGGAAAATGACAAAGTTATCATATACAATTCCACACTTAGCTAAGATGAAAATAATATGGCACACGATTAGGCAATCAACAAGTGTAGGAGTCGTAGAGAGTATGGTGAGCATAGCAAGAGATCTGATAGTTCATGCAGAAAAAGTTTACAGATGCAGTTCGTCATTTTGTTATAAATTTTAAACAATACTCACAAGCTTCTTATCCTGAAGTTGTCCTAAGAACCCATGTTGACTCATGGCCCGAAACACAAGGAAGTCAGCTTTGCCAACATATTGCCTGATGCAATGTCAGGTAAAACAGTTAGTGGCACGAAAACAACATCCACCCATGACCCAGTTGGAATAAGGAACGCTAAAACAAGAAGATATTACTTGTTATTCATATGATCCTGGGATATGAGACGAACAATCTGCATCGTTGCTGGCCAATTTGCTGCCAACCTACAGAGATGCACAAAAAGAGAAAACAAAACTTATTTTAGCAGCTAACATCATTCCTCAATGATAGACTGCTCTTTGACGAGGGTTAATAAGGAAGCAGTTTCGAACTTACGTATCAGAGGCAGAAGCACTTCGGTAACCCTGTCAAATAAAAATAAAAAAGACGTTACCCTCTAATTAGGACCAACTAAACAAAACTATAGAAAAGGGAGATGTGCTTAAGCATTAAGCAAGCATGTGATCCCCGAAAAGACACAAAGGGGGAAAAAATGCATAGTCAGTCCCCCTAAACACACCTCAAGTCTGGTGATAAGAACAGGCTGCCCTTGTCTTTGCCCAGATAAATTTCCCTACATGAATTTGAAAATGTAAGTTAAGTTCGCAGTTAGCATAAGAGCACCGCTATAGCAGACAAAGTAAACTGACATTACCTCCCAGACTTTTACGTATTTGGATTGTGAAGTCTGCAGAGCCCCAGACGATGGCTGCGACAACTGCATATTAGAAGCTGAACTGTTATTGCCACCAAGTTGTTGTATTGCTGATTGCGTTTGTTGGGCAACTCCTGGAGTAGGCATCATTCCCCCTGTTCCAGAAGAGACATTTCCTTGACCGAGACCACTCATCATGTTCTGGTTCATGGAAATTCCACCTTGCATCATTTGTGGTCCAGAATGACTTCCTTGGCTCATCCCTTGCATCGGTTGTGAAACACCAAGGTTTGAAGTAACGTTTGACGTTGTTTGAGGACTAAAGGCATTATTAGTACTTTGTCCTGTTTGTGCAGATCCCATTAGTGCACCCGAACTAGCCATTGAAGCAATTCCCTGCTGTCCAGATGAAAACACAGTTTGTGAAGGAGGCAAAGATGTAGCCATTCCTGTTGATATCATATTTGACATATGCATTGCAACCGCACTTTGCCCAACCGAGGAGGCTGCACCTGCCAGAGCTGCAGAGCTCATGACTTGTCGCACTTGAGAAAGATTATTAAGCAGATTTACATTGGCTCCACCAGAAGGACCAGCACGCAATGGTGGCGTCATTCCACTCACCACCACAGGCTTAATATCTGGTGCATTCTCGGCGTTGGTGACCATATCTTGGGAAACTGGTGATGCTGAAGATGTTTGAATTGGAGGAATTGCTTGTGTAGCAGGCCGAGCAACAGATGGGATAAGGGGAAAACTTGGAACTGGTGCCATAGAAGTTCCAGTGCTAGGCTCCTGCAATTTAATCCCAAAAAACCAAATTAACAAGCTCTGTATACTTATGTGATGCTATGTTATCTAATAAGTTGATTGCGTATACAATATTATATCAAACTATTAGAATGGGATATTCATATGAGCTTAATACTAAATCAATTTAATAATATATAAAATATTTGGTATGTCTTATCAAGCACCATCGAATGAACTTACAATTCATTTCAGTTTATATCTAATATATAATTCGTATAAAACAAACATGGGTTGGTTGCCAATTAAGCTACCTCCTCCAACTGACTAAAAAGATCAAATAGACTTACAACTTTCACAGTAGCAGTTGGAACTGGTCCAACAGAAACTGGTTGCCGATTCAAAATAGGTCCATTGGCTGAAAAATCATACAAAATTAGATCTTCACATAGAGAAATCAAGATAGTTGAACTAAAAAAAAGGGTGCTATCAGTAGAAGAACCTGATGTCACAGGAGCTGGAGGTTGCCCAGTGACTGGAAGAGATGGAGCAACAGTGGCCCTGTCCACTTTCACAGGACTCTGGGTCTGTGGCAAATTTGTAGCAGAATGACTTAAGGCAGCACGTGCCTCCACAAAATTCTCTGAGATCAGGACAAGATAGAATGGGTTCTTAACCGTATCAATTGACAAGTCCGCACTTTGTGGATTGAGCTTTCCCTGCATTTCAGTATAGAACAAGCTTTTACCATTCTATAGCACCGAAATTAAAGACAGCCTTTGAAAGAGCTAGCTGACAAAAGAACAGTTATGACAACTGCACATCGAGTGAATTGCAAATAGACACGCAGTCTCACCGCATTGTATAGTGCTCTAATCTTAGGAAGCTGCTTTGGACACACAACAGACAAAGAAACAGAACACTGCACACAAATATGGCAGGTTAGTGATTCCCAATTAGAAGGAGTAATTGTAGCAAGTCGTGTTACATGAGGAAATCATTAAAAAAAAGTACCTTAGCAAAATATGAAGCAACTGTCTCAGCATCTGATAAACGACTTTCAGATTGTGCATCACCATTGTCATTCCGTTCCACATTTTGCACTCGTGGACGATATACAGGTGTCGGCAATGTGTGAGGGTTGCTGGCTGTGATTAGGATACAGTGCCTTTTAAGATCATTACTTGGTTGAGCTTGGCCGGAAGGAGGAGGAAACATCTGTGTCATGAAGTCAGAAGAAAATTGTAAGGTTTAAGGATCCGAAATATCGCTGAAAGAAGTACCACCATATACTATGACAGCCATGGAAGAAAAATAAAAATTTCATTAGGAAGGTACAATAAAATTAGTCAAAAGTGGCTTGAAGGACAGAGGCCCAACATGTATTTCTAGTTGTGTGTCACAGATGATAAAAGACGAAATTTCCTACCATCAATGCTTCGGCAAGCCCTTCGGCTGTAGCAACCTCATTGAAACCACCACCACCAAATTGTATGGACGAAAGCCAATGCAAGAAAATATCAACATCTCTTGTCCAGCCACTCCGTTGTACCAAGCAAGCTAGAAAGAACGAAATATAAGAACAACATAATAAAACTAAACGGAATAACCAGGACCATGAAAGGCACCCAAACAATGTTTGTATTTGGACATCACGAAAATGGAGCACAATACATACCGCAGTATGAGCCATGAGAATTGAAGATCACCAGTGATAGCTCAACAGTAGAAGCAGGGTTCCTCTGCAAGTTTAGTGAATATATAAAGACTCATCAACAATCGAATCAGACATATCAAAATATCTACTAGCTCTCCTAATTTTTTGTTGTGACACAATGATTTGAGTTGTTACGTACAAAACTATTTTCTTTATACAAGTTTGCTCAAAAACATTGACTAATTGTTTGCCCAAGAATGAAAATTTGAGTTTGCTCAAAAACGAGGATGAGTCAGATACAGTACCTCTCCATTTAACTCACTGCCACAAAAAGACCTGGACAAACGCAAAGAATGCATTAACAGATGATGTAATTGAAGCTTTAACATAAAAAAAAAATTTTAAAACAAATGTCAGGCAGCGATCTTAGTAGTTCAAGTGGTGCACGATCCAGGAAAAATATTTTCACAAGTCTCAACAGACTCAAACAAAAAAACTAATTTTAGAAAGAAGGGAGCATGTGATGCAACAAGAAGCAGGGAACCAATATAAAATTGAAGTAAACCGTTTAATCTGAAAGTTTGGTTAAGGTAAGCAGATTTTCAAAAGAGTTTGATCTCCATAGACCTCTGAACAAGGACAACAAGCTGCTCAATAGTCACTGATCTAACCTATGTTCTCAATATCCACCAAAACAAAATTAATCCAATCCATAGAAAATGTACAAGTAAATACAACATTATTGTTAATTACTCAACCAACCATTAGGAGAAGCTGTCAAAGGCGATTATTATTCAGACTGTCTTATTAAAAAAAAAAAAAAGCCAGCTTTAAACCTTCTGATGGGATCACTAATCACCATAGATTCTCCAGCTTTTAGAATGCAACAACAAATATGGAATCTCGCTGGCAGAGATAGCTTAGTGGATATCAATTATCAAACAGTAAGAATACTGGCATAGTGAATTCTCTGTAACCACATCTTAACACAATTCTATACCTGATGAAAGAAAGAAACAAGTAACTCTATTGTGCCTAGTGGGATGCTTCGTATCGAAAACAAGATCCTCACACAGAATCAAAACGAATGTAGGGGGGGATCATAATTAAGTGATTACTCCAAATGAATGAAACACAGAAGCAAAATTCAGAAAAAGAAAAAAAAAATCAAGAAAAGATCAACAAAATAAACATAGTAATCATCACTCAAACGCGATGAAGAACAACACCAAAAACTTCTCGCAGGAGAGGATTAAAAAAAAAAACAAAGGTTTCGATCTAATCAGAATTGAAATGAAGGCATGATTTGAGAACGGAATCAACTAAACCCTAACTTCGAATGAGGGGGGAAAAGAAGAAAAACCTGATGATTTTGTGGAGATAGTCAGAGACGATGGTTTGCCAATAAGGACCCAACGCGGCGGTACCTTCAGCAACGACGATCAGCTGTTTCACCTCCGACGACGACATAGTAGTAGTAGCGTTGTGAAATCAAAATTGATTTTATTCGCCGCAACAAAAAAAAATTATCTCTCCTCTCCTTGTCCTGGAGAATTCTCGCTTTGTGTTCTTTCCTTCTTCTTCTCCGCCAGGACGCAGGACAAAAAAAAAAAAAAAAAAGATTTGACACAAAAAAAATTTTGGGATTGGGCCAAACTCCAAAATAGAAAATGTGATTTATACAAAGACTTGGTCGTTCGAATTTTTTTTTTTTTTTTTTCTTTTCTTTTGTGTGCAGTTTTTGGGAAATAAATTAATTTGATTAGATTATTTAAGTTTTATGAAATTAATCATATTCCATCTGTGGAATTAATGCAGATTTTCTTGTGAAGAATAGTGTGGGAGAGAGGTTTCATCCCATCCGAGAATGGTCAGAGCAAAGACAAATGGAAATAGCATATTTGGTTCATGTAAACTTTGATTTTTACGTCGTCTAGCCAAAGTTTACTGATTTTGTACTACTAATGGTGGGATATAACAACCAGATTGACTCTGATTAGAACCGGGATAGATTATAATCTTATCAAACCATGATTATTAGTGGGTTGGTTGATATAGTTTTATACTTTTTTATAATATACCTAGTACTATGTTCTTTTTCATACTTGTTACTGTGTGTTTTTTATAATAAAATAGTACTTTTTTCTTACACAGGTGACAAACGTTCTTAGAGCACTATTATTGGTCATCTTTGTTTTGAAGGTCTCAAAGTTTTTTTTTAATATATATATGTATTATTTTATTATTTAATTAAAATTATTGTCTACAACCAATAAAAATAAGACAGCTGGAAGTTTGTTTTCTCATCCTCAAAGTTTGTCTCGGCAGAGATACTTTACATAAAGATTTAATCTTCTCTCTCATTCTTTTTATTTTTTATTATTATTTTTTTCTGATACTCATCCCCACAGTATGTGGGATGAGAATGCTCTTAGCTTTTCTTTTTAAATAAGCATTTTGTATAGTCAAATTCCGCCGGACTAAAGCTGGATCTTCTTCACTCTTCAAGATTTGTTTCCCCCATTCAAAACACTTAACCTTTAGTGGGTTCATGTCTTTTACTTTTAGTAGCAAAAATGTTTAGCCATCTTCTGCTCAACTTTGTTCTCTCTGCTTTGAGTTTTGGGGTTCAATACTTGACCATTACGTTAGACTATTATCAAGTCCTAGTAAAAAAAAGGCTGAAAGCTTTCTCATCCAACTTTTTACTTGGTAGAAGTTCATAGTATACAACTTTTATTTGTATTTTATTTGTAAGTTTATTCCAAGGGCTAGCCAAGATGATACTGGATGGCCTTGCAAAAACAACGTTATCAACTTGTCTTGTAAATGATAGGTACCGAAAAACCTACCAAGATAGATAACAGAAATGGGGAAGAGAAGCAGAAGAAATTGAGGTAAAGGTGAAGAAATCAGAGGGAAGAGGGAAAAAGAAGAGAAACGATGAAGAGAGATGAGATAAACATTTGTTATGATCTTAATCGATAATCTTTACAGAGAACGAAAGTGAGATTAGATACAAAGAGACTTCTAAGTATTTTGGGCTTAAACGATAAACTATATAATTAAGCCCATTAAGGCCTATTAAACTTCTTGAGGTTGTATCAATACTTCCCTCTCGAAGAATCAACTTGTCCTCAAGTTGAAAGCCTCTAGCTAGTCTGCACAGTCCATGCTTTACTCTATCTTCTCTCGAGTTGGATAAGGTCCCTGGAGTGATGTTTCTCAACCGTTTCTCATAAACCTGCAATGACGACACTCTCATGACCATAATAGTTGTGATCACCTACAAGTTGCATAAGAGACATACACCTGTGATCATCTTTAACGTCAGTCCCAACCCTCGACGCCTTGTTTCTTTTATCTTTCTGGCTATAGGCACAATGCTCCAGCAACCCAATAAGACACATAAACCATGAAACTTCTTCACTTGGTGGTAGCTCCTGTGGCCTCAACTTGTACATAATTGGATCAGCCTGCACATCTTTTTCTTCCCCGTCAGACTTGAACACTTCCATTTCAAAACTACCAGCTTCCCATCTTGTAGCCTGCTTATCACGGATTTGACCTGTAGACATCACCACCATTATACACATTATGCTTTCTAATCTCACAAGTATTGTTTTATGCGAAATCAAATGTCCAATAATGAACTCCATTAGTCGAAAATTGTGTTTATCTGCCAGCAAATGAAGTTTATTTTCTGTGGGAGGATTCAAGCTTATACTTTTCACCAATAACCGCCTATACGCACTATAGTCATACACTCTTTTCTTTTCTGCACCTTGAAGGAAACACCACCTCTTTAATTCGGATAACACTATAGTCATAACATCTAGGCTTCTATCCTTCTTTCCTCTATCAAATACCAACCATCTACACCTACTACTACTCGCCCCTGAAGGATCCATCTTGTCCTCAAGATGAAGTGACAAGCGCTGTTTGTTTTGTACCCAATTACACTCACTATCTAGCCTTTGTATCTTCTCCTTGGGTCCATTTACAAACATGTAATGACTTCGCTGTATCTTCTGGCTTGACACTAGAAACTCCTCACCAAGTGTTTTTCTCCAAACCTGCAAATTAGATGAATGCCATTTCGCAAAATCTCTAAATCTTGAAATCTTATGCACCTCTAAACCTTGATATATGAGCAGCGTGCTCTTCTCTTTCCATTCACAGCCATACATTTTTAATCTGTATATCCTTGATTCTATCTTGCACTCACAGAAGCAATTGTGCAGTAGTTTGGCACAATCAACTCTTGAAACACGGTTCTTAACATTCTTGACACCCTCTTTGTCTGTTCTTAGTTTTTTCCTTACTGTGTCGCTAACCCATCTTCTGTCCTTACCTTTGATAATCTGCAACTCCGGATTCATATAGGCACTATTCAGCCAGATCCCACCAGGCTCCCACTCACGTGCAATAAATGATGGAGAAGCGTAGCGTTGCTCTTCATAAGCATCTTTACTCGGGATAAGAAGCACCATTTCTGATGAAGTTATCACGCCAGCATTTGACATTTTGATCAATATTGATGTGCTCCTCTTCTTATGACCAACAACCTGCAGCTTGTTATCCTTGTTAATTGCCAACAGCTTATAGTTCACAGATATTTGACACACCTCCAAGCCGCTTTGTAACCCTTCAATGATGGTTCTTCCATCTTCAATTACTCTGACCCCTCTACTCTGCAGCTTCATGAATATTTGATCATGACAGTTAAATTCTAAGAACCCGTCTAAATTAGCTTGTTCAGCTATGATCTCTCCCGGATCCCACACTCGGCTCACGACAGATGATTCAAAAGGCTTATTTCCCATCTTATGAAGCTTCAGCCTTAATCTCAACACTCCATCACCCTTGTCCTCCTTCTCTAGCCAATGCCACAAAGATTGACTAAATTCTAAACCACCACTTTCCCATATACGATTAACTCTTTTAGAATCACTGAGCTGCTTGTTGCCGAAACCAACTCCAAAATTTAGATACTTAGCATCATCCACAATTTTATCACAACCATAAAATTACACTAACCAATCATGTAGAACTTGTCCAGCAAAAATTTCTCCAGGATCCCACACTCGGCTAAAAACAGAAGATTCATAAAGCAAATCTCCATTCCTGAACACTCTATCTTCCAGTAAACTCAATTCACTAGCCTTTTGTGTAATCATCACCATGCTATCTCCTTTGTAACAATCTACTAAGCAGTTTCCATAAGCATGTCTAGCTATTTCTGCACTACGCTTAGTCACTTCCATGGCCATAGAAGACTCCATGAACTCCTTGCCAACTGTGGGTGTAAAATCCGTGTGAGGTAGCACACCATCTTCTCTCGTAGTCAACCGATTCCGAGGAGGGTACGAGAATGTATGAAAGCGCTTTTTTATTTTTTTTCTTAGCAACCACCCAAGAGTAATGCTTCGATCTGAAGGAAGCTATCACCACTCTATATCTTTCCCTTGACCTTCTTTTCTGAAACTCGTGGAATCGATGCTTGAAAAGAGCTCGTTGAGTTCCTCTTTTTTGCTTTTCCTTTGCCATAAGTAGTGCCATCGAGCTGAACCTATCATCTCCAAGATACAATTGATTTCTTGGAGAACAAACTCGGAAAGCTAGGTTTAATGATCGAGAACGAAGATCCTTCTTCATAATTCTTTTTCGAACCTTGTGGTTACTCCGTTTGACAGGAACCCTTTCATGCCGAAACTTGGAAACCCCAGAATCATAAGAAACCTTACCAGTCGAGACGCACACCACCTGTTCGACGAAATTCCCTAGAGGTTTTTCTAAGACCTCCATCTGTTTGGGCTCTTCTGTTCGGTTCCTCAGCTCTTTCGCTCGTTTTGAATCCTCTTGCCATCCTTCAATTATCCGCTCAAGATGAACTAGCACCCCTTGGAGGATTTCTACTTGTTCGCCGCTTAAAACCATCGCCAATAGATGAGAATAAACCTTGAGTTGTTGATAACTCTCAACGAAAGCACCAATTGATAGGTACCGAAAAACCTACCAAGATAGATAACAGAAATGGGGAAGAGAAGCAGAAGAAATTGAGGTAAAGGTGAAAAAATCAGAGGGAAGAGGGAAGAAGAAGAGAAACGATGAAGAGAGATGAGATAAACATTTGTTATGATCTTAATCGATAATCTTTACAGAGAACGAAAGTGAGATTAAATACAAAGAGACTTCTAAGTATTTTGGGCTTAAACGATAAACTATATAATTAAGCCCATTAAGGCCTATTAAACTCTTGAGGTTGTATCAGTAAACTCTGAAGTAATCAAAGTTTATGTGTTGTTAAGAAAGAAAAAGAAAACATTTTGTATATGCACATTGTAATTGGTCCGAACTTGAAACAAATAAAGGCCATGATAAACATTGTGAAGTCCGTTTAAGATTGGTCCAAAACTTGGGCATGGGCCTCATATAACCTTTAAAAAGTTTGTATCTCCCTTTATCAAGTTTTCTCTAGTCTGATTTATTTTGTCTTCAGTGATTTAGTGGACAAGAAGATCTACTTTCATATTTCGTCGTAGTTGATGTCAATGACTTTTTTTGGGAATAGATGAGTCATATAAGACGGCTCCAAAGCTGTCGACGTCGGTCCTCTCGTTGACATGGTAACTAGCAAAGCAATAGTAACCAGGGGCAACTGGCAACTGGCAACATATCCTGAAATGCCATACAATGTTGTAGAAACTTGAGCTTGTGAGAGAACACAAACGAGCAACTTTCACCTGATAATTATTATCTAAAAGAATGTTGGTGGTCTTTCACATCATGTACATGATCTCTAACTCGAGATGATTCATCACAACTGTCAACTGATAAACTATTAGGCCATATTTATCGGTAAAACATAAGGCTGATCTTGGTCTTTTTTATATTCCGAAAAAATGAACAGCGTAAATAAGATCGGACCTTCTGATCTTATTTTAGATCAGTTCTTCGGGTGATCTAAGGGCACGTGTCCGAACGAGATTGGTTGGAAATTCTTTTCTCTTCGTATCATTTTCTTTCTCTTCATTCGGGTTTTCGCGATTTTTTTTCTTGTTCTCTCCGAAGAGGCGAAACGGCGAAACGCCGAGAGATTTCTTCGTCTCCGATTCCGGTGTGTTCCGACCACTTCCGGTGATCTCTGCTTCTCCTCCTCTCCTCTTCGTGTCCTCGTCTCTTCGTGTCCTCGTCTTCTCTGTCTCATCTATCTCCTCTTCGTGTCCTCGTCTTCTCTGTCTCTTCGTGTCGTCGTCTTCGTGTCAACCGATCTCTTTGTGTCCTCATCTTCTCTGTCTCCTCTGTCTCATCTATCTCCTCCGGCTTTATAGAGAATGTAAGCTCCGGCGATTTAAACCTAATCTCATTTCTGAATTAGGTTTCGATTTAGGTTTTCAATTTTAGGGATTCGATTTAGGGTTTTCAATTTTAGGGATTCGATTTAGGGTTTTCAATTTTAGGGATTCGATTTAGGGTTTTCAATTTTAGGGATTCGATTTAGGGTTTTCAATTTTAGGGATTCGATTTAGGGTTTTCAATTTTAGGGATTCGATTTAGGGTTTTCAATTTTAGGGATTCGATTTAGGGTTTTCAATTTTAGGGATTCGATTTAGGGTTTTCAATTTTAGGGATTCGATTTAGGGTTTTCAATTTTAGGGATTCGATTTTATGCCTCGATTTTATGCCGGTCGTGTGTTGTATTGAAAATGAGAATTAATAGATTTGTATGAGTGAATTATAATCGTTTTTGTCCTCTAATTGAATTCAACTTTACACCCATAAACGTTAATCGATTTTGGCTTGTTTTCGGTTTTTTTATGAGGCATATAGGTGAGGCTAAGGAGGGCAAATAAAATCGGACCACCAACAACAACATTTCTCACTCGCAAGTAAAAGGTAAGTCAAATGATTTGTGTCTAAAAGATGCTTTGTTCGTTTGTTTGTTTGTGAATAAATTCCTTACTCGCAATTAAAAGGTAAACTTGTTTAAAAAAATGGTTTTAAAAAAATGGTTTGATGTTTAGTTGTGATGGTAACGTTTCAAAAAATGTTTGATGTTTAGTTGTGATGGTAAACTGGTTTAAAAAAATGTTTGATGTTTAGTTGTAATTTTCTTTGGCAAAGTCCCTTTCTCGTTCTCCCACACGTCTCTAAACTTTAGTTGTGATGGTAACAAAACTGAATGTAGTTGTGTAGTAACTGATTATTAAGACATTTTTAGTGGTTGTAGTTGCCATGAATGTGTTGTTTGCTTGGTTTTTCTGATGGTGTGATGGTCTATGTTAGTTTAGTTGTGATAATATAGGCTATAGTTGTAAAATGCGATGGTCTATGTTAGTTGTTTAGTTGTGATTTTCTTTGGTCTATTATTTAAAACACTAAATGTCCATTATTTACTTCTGATTTGACTGAAGTAGGTAATGATTATTTAGAATTAAAATTCTCTAACAACACAAAACTTTGAATTAAATGATCTTCTTTACTACTCTATATTATCCAATCTCATTTCCTTCTTTCTTACCAATCTATATTATCCAATCTTCCTCACCTTCTTCTGTTCTAAATCATTACTTCTCTTCCTCACCTTCTTCCGTTTTAAATCATTACTTATCTTCCTTACCTTCTTCCCTTTAATCTCTGCTTGCTATGGAATCAAATAATAATCCTAATAGTCAGTCTCAACCCTACTTTAGTCTTCTAAACTTCCCATACGACATTGATCCCAATGTAAACCTTGGTTCCTCTCAAATCCCTTCTTTTAGTTCACAAACTAGTTCACAGCCGAGTCAACCTCCTAGTCAAACAGAAGAGACAGTAGAACAACGTAGGGAGAGAAGGCTGTGGTCCGCACAAGATGACTTAGTCCTAATAAGCGCCTGGTTAAACACATCGAAGGATGGGATTGTTGGGAATGATCAACCGTATGGGTCCTTTTGGAAGCGCATTGGTGAATATTATGCAACAAGTGATCATGTCCTTGGTGGTGGTGAACCAAGGCTCTCAGATCATTGTAGACAACGATGGCAAAAAATCAGCAGGGAGGTCAGTAAGTTCTGTGGAGCATACGCAGAGGCAAAGGGTGAGAAAGCTAGTGGCATGAATGATGTGGATATTCTGCAGAATGCTCACCAACTATACACGAAGTTGTACAAGAAGAAGTTTGGTTTGGAGTATGCTTGGAATGTGCTTCGCTATGAACAGAAATGGATAAATTTAGAGCCTATGAACCCCACTCCAAAGACAACCACCTCTTCCAAAAGGAAAGCGGATGAGGCTGCACCATCTTCTGAGTCTATTGTGGGTGAGCACGAGAGCAGGCCTGCTGGAATAAAGGCTATGAAAAAAGCGAGGAACAAAGGTAAAGAGAAGGCTGCACCATCGACAGATTTTAGTCAAATGTGGGAGATCAAAAAGAAGGATTTAGAGGGCATGAAAGAAATTCAAAAGATGTCCATTCTTGACACTCTCATTGCCAATAAAGAAACGCTAGATGAAGATGAAAAAGCTCTAAAGAAGAAGCTAATGGCTGAACTGTTTTAGCTTTAGGGTTTATGCTTGTTTATGTTTATGAACAAGCTTTTAAGTTTAGTTTTATTTGATGTTTTTAATGAATCGGCTTATGTATGTTTTTTTGATGTTTTTAATGAATCGGCTTATGTATATGTTTATGTGTTTTCAGAAACTTAAATATATGTTTCGGTTTCTAATGAATGTCGATTGTTTTGGTTTGTTTTGGTTTCTAATCTCATGTCGAGTGTATATGTTTTGGTTTCAGGTTTAGGAAGACATGTTCTCTGACTATGACGATGGCATAAACAGCCCCTTAAACTATAGTTCTGATACAGAAGATGAGGCTGAGACCTGTTACTATGAACCGCAACCATCAACCGAGATTGGACCAATACATAGTCTGTCGAACCGTGAACCTGAACCACTACCTAGTCTGTCGAACCGTGAACCTGAACCACTACCTACTCTGTCGAACCGTGATGCTCAACCCACGGACCAAGTGATCCAGCTCAACGACCAAATGATCCAGTTCAAGGTACTTGTGATCCAGCTCAAAGATCAAATATTCCAGCTGAAGGACCGAGTGATCCAGCTGACGGACAAAGTGAACCAGGTCAAGTAATTATTGTGTTGGATAATTGGGTTGTTTCTTTTGGTGTTGCAACCCGTGATGTTGGTTGTTGTTGTTTCTTTTCGAATTATGAACCCGTGATGTCAGTAAGTTGGAATTTTGTTTAGGCTAGGTAGATATGTTTAGTTTGGTGAACCCGTGATGTACTCTGTCTATATTACCCGTGATGTTTTGTTTGGAATTTGCCTCCCATCACTCTATATGTATGAGAAGAGCAAAAGGTTTCACAAGATCAAAAACAAACATTTCTCTCAACAAAACAAACATTTGTGTTCTATAAACAAAACACAAACATTTCCTTCTCTCACCAAGCTCAAATATTTCTTTCTTTCATCAAACACAAACATTTCCTTCTCACCCAAAACAAATATTTCTTTCTTTTCTTCATTGCTATGGCATCTTCTTCCAACAATTTTCACTACCATTATGACCCAAATAATGATAGTTTAAGCCAATACTTTCAAGAGCAATTTAATTATCAATTTGAAGCTGTTGAAGAGGAAATTCCGGTGGAAAGGAAACCACGTGAATATATTGATAGAAAACGAGAAGAAGGGCATGAACGTTTGTGGAACGATTATTTTTCTGATAATCCGACTTACAATGCTCACCACTTCCGGCGGCGGTTTCGAATGAACAAGCCGTTGTTCTTGCGTATTGTGAATCGTCTCAGTGAAGAAGTTCCATATTTTAAGCCAAAAAAGGATGCAACCTTCCGGAATGGTCTATCACCCCTACAACAATGTACTGCAGCAATTCGACTTTTAGCGTATGGGACCGCAACGGACTCGGTTGACGAATACATACGTCTTGCTGCTTGTACTGCTCGTAAATGTTTGGAACATTTTGTCGTCGGGATAGTTGACTTGTTTGGCACTGAATACCTACGCCGACCAACACCAGAGGACCTTCAAAGGCTACTATTTTATGGAGAACAGAGGGGTTTTCCCGGGATGGTTGGAAGCATTGACTGTATGCACTGGCAGTGGAAAAATTGCCCAACCGCTTGGAAAGGAATGTATTCAAGAGGCACCGATAAGCCAACAATTGTTTTAAGGCAGTAGCTTCACAAGATATCTGGATATGGCACGCATTTTTTGGAGCTCCAGGTACTTGTAACGATTTAAATGTCCTTGATCAATCACCAGTATTTAATGACATTATTTACGGTCGAGCTCCCGAAGTTACGTACTATGTCAACGGAAATGAGTATAATTTGGCTTACTATCTGACGGATGGTATTTACCCGGAGTGGGGGACATTTGTTAAATCCATCCCACAACCACAACATCCGAGACATCGTTTATTTGCACAAAAACAAGAAGGTGCACGAAAAGATGTTGAGCGTGCATTTGGAGTCTTGCAATCTAGATTCGCCATGATTAAAAATCCAACTCTTTTATGGTCAAAGGGTAAAATTGCATATATAATGAGAGCATGTCTCATACTGCATAATATGATTGTCGAAGATGAACGAGATTCATACACACTCTATGACGAACAAGAATTCCAACAAGAAGATGGAACTGGAACTACTCCGGATCTTACCTTTTCAGTAACTATGTCTTCAAATCTTGAAGGTTTAGGTGATGGCCATACATTAATTTGTGATAAACAAGCACATCGCAAATTAAAGGAGGATTTGATTGAGAATATTTGGAATAAATTTGGTCATATGTATTAATTAAATAAAATGTTTGTCTTCTTAAATTAATTAAGTAATATGTTTGTTTTTTTTCTTTTAATAAAAGTTTTATAAGTTTGCAATTAAAATATTATTTTATAAATTTTAAAAATTGTAATATGTTTAATAAGAATATTAATAAACATTATATTATTAAATATTATAAACATATTTAAATTATTTATTAAACATTAATCTTTGTATTTATTAAACATTTTTAAATTTCTAAAAGAATATTATATTATTAAATCTTAAGATCTTATACATGTTCTCCCAATAACTAACCTCTTAACAAAAGTTCTTAAAACCTGATCTTACAATATTTTTTCAATATTTTTCCTCTAAGAACACCCTCACCTGATCCCCCTATAAACATGCCCTTAGGTCATCTCCATCGGGGAGATGTTAATAAATTTCTTAGAGTATAAAGCAAAAAAAAAAAATCAAAAATGTTAATTAAGTGTAGAATCAATCCTTAGCTAAGGAGTTTTTATTTTGATTCTTACTACCACGTGTCGCCTAATTGAGCAATGAAAACAAAAAAAACAAAAAAAATCTTGCGCGTTTTTTCCTCTTTCTTCTTCCTCTCTCTTGATGTCTCCTCTCGTTATTTCCTATGGAGAAATCAGAAAACACCATAGCCGCCACTATTTTACTCTAGCTCTTCCTCTTCATACTCTGATTGATGCTCTATAGTTTTATTTCTTTTTTTAAAGAAAACAAAAATTGGGATAAGAGAAACCGAATTGATTGGGGTAAGATATTCAATTTCTTGTTTTATTGAATTGATTTTTAATCGATGTATGTCGTACAGATCTGATTTTGTGAACTATTTCTAATGATTCACAAGTGATACATTTCAAAATTGATTTTCAATTGAAATTATCTACTGTTTTGAAATCTTTAGGCATTTCTCTGTAAATTTCGTAGGATTTTTTTGCTCGATGTTGTTGTGGATTGATTGATGCATAAATCTGGTTTATTTTTTCGATTCTTGTAGTATTATTTTGGTTTTGACTTTTTGGATTATTAACCCCACAAATGATATCAAATTTGATCTTAAAGGTGAGAAGATGAGAATCCAATGTATGAGAGTACAAGAGCTGAGCTTGGTCTGGTTGTTTTGTATTTGAACAAAACGGAGGCGAGAGACAAAATTTATGGTAACCGTTTGAGACACAGCTTTGTTCGATTCTTATGAATCTTTATATTCATATTTACGCTTCATCATATCTTCTTCTGTGATCAAACTGTTGTCTCAGTGGCTTGTTATTACCCAGTTCTTAATGCATTCTTTTGTTCTCTCTTTGATGCAGGTGCTTGCAGTGGCAGTTTACAATCACTGCAAGTGGATATATCACGAATCAGCACAGAAACGGTTAGTTCACTCTCTTAACTTTAAAATGTTAATCGACATGGTATCTTGTTTTCTTGTTAAGTTTCTTTCTTGGAACTTTTGTGTGCTATGTGCGTCTTTTAGTATTTTCTTTTGTTTCTTATGTTTACTCTTTATTACTTTGATAGTTATCTACTTCAATGAAGTGATTAGTTAAAAAGAAAGATCAATAGTCGTCGTGTATATATTGCTCCTGAACTATGTTGCTTGCTTCTACTAGCTGATGTGATAGAAAGAAGTGGATTCTTGTTAAATGCTTGTTAGTTGCGACTACTAAGACATTGTGATAAATGCTTGTTAGTTGCAACTACTAAGACTTAGACTACTATATGTCTACATCATACTTAATCTCTTTAATACTTGTATGTGTGATAAATGCTTGTTAGTAATTTGGTATTGATTGCTAACTACACTAACCATAACTTGTAGTTTCACATTTAAACCCGACCCTTAACACAGACCATCACTTTTTCACACTTTGATCTTTCACATATAAATCCTTTTTCTCTCCTTTGATATTTCATTCCGCTTTCACACGTAAACCCTTCTTCTCTCTTTGATCTTTTCATTATAGTTTCACACTTAAACCCTTCCTCTCTCCTTTGATCTTTGACACGGTTATGGATTCTTATAATCAATCTTCAAGCTATTTAAACCTCTTAACCAGTCAACAACCTTCAATGTATGAGAGTTTTCCATCAACAGATATCCCAGTCTTTAGTACCCAATGTACTGATGTTCCAACCCTAGATCAAGACAAACCTAAGGAGCGTTTTAGCAGACGGAAATGGTCTCACACAGAAGATGTGGCGCTGATCAGCGCTTGGCTCAATACTAGTAAGGATGCTATAACTGCAAATGATCAAAAAGGTGGTTGGTTTTGGGCGCGCATTGCAGCTTATTATGCTGCAAGTCTTAAGCTAGCTGATGCGGACAAGAGAGAGCCCACTCACTGTAAGCAAAGGTGGCAGAAGATCAATGAACACGTTTGCAAGTTTGTAGGAAGCTATGAGGCTGCAACAAGACAGAGAGCTTCTGGCCAGAATGAGGATGATGTCATGAAATTGGCATACCAAATCTTCTTTAACGATTACAAGATAAAGTTCACCCTTGAGCATGCTTGGAGAGAGCTTCGACATGATCAGAAATGGATTGCATCTTCGACTAAAGGTACTGCATGGACAAAAAGAAGGAAGTGCAACGACGGTTCTGCACAAGATACAAGCTCCAAAGGGAAAACTCATGGAGAGGATGAATCGCTTAGTCGTCCTCCTGGTGTTAAGGCTGCAAAGGGAAAAGGAAAAAAAAACAACAACGCAACAAGCACAACAAGCACTTGCGATGAACAGAAGGCTCTCTTGGAATTTCAGATGTTGGAGCTCCAAAGGATGTATGAGATGAAGGAAAAGGATTTTGCTTTGACAGAGAAGGCTTTTGCTATGCACGAGAAGCAAACCAAGCATACTATGCTTGAAAACCTAATTTCAAAAACAGAAACACTAAGTGAAACAGAAAAGGCTCTAAAGGACAAGTTAATTAATGACATGTTGTCACACTAATCAGTTTAAGAGTTTATGTAGTATGTTGTTTCTTTCAGTTTCTGTACTTTGACAAGATCGGTTGTATGTTTGTGTGTTCTTGAATGAATATGTTCTTTGTTTAGTTTGTGTTGTGTTCTTGTTTCAGTTTGAGTTTGGTATGTGTTCTTCTTTGAGTTTGTGTTATGTTTTTGTTTCGGTTTCTTTTCTAGTTTGCATCGAATTTTGTTTTATAGAGAAATTGAAAGTTTGGTTTTACCTATGCCAGATATTGTTGTGGCGACTCCTGGATGTATGATAGATCAGTTGTGTAATTCCATGTCTGTTGATTTAGATGAACTAGCCGTCTTATTTTTTGATGAGGCAGACCGCCTTCTACAGAATGGGTTTGCCACTGAAATAACAGAGCTGGTATGCATTTATATGTTTCATATGTTTGGTTCATGTGATACCTCATATTGAATTGTAGTTAAGTGTTTTGAGTGTTTGTTATTGGATTTATATATGTGTCCACATCTATATGCATGCAGGTTCGTTTATGAAGGCAAACAATGCTCTTCTCATTCACATTAGGAGGATGAGCCCATTCACAAACAAAAGGGGAAAGCCTCAGATCGGTCCATTTCACCTTTCAAATTTTGTTTTGCTTGTAAAACAAGTTCTGTTTTTTTTTAAATGTAATGCTAAGAAACTTGTTAAAAAACTTACCATTGGAGGGATAAATTTTACAAAATCTTTAAAAAGTTTTTAGTAAGTAAATTTGTATTTTTGGTGATTATAATATTTTTAACAAACTTGTTAAAAAACTTACCAATGAAGATGCCCTTAGGACTCTTGTTGTATGTATTTGCAAAGCTCTTGTTCACTGTTCAATATGCTTACATGAGAAGTAATAGGAAAATGAAAAACTTTGGGTGTTGATGATCATGTATAGTAGTTATGCATATGAAAAAAGGGCGAGATTAATTCTACTACTATGTCTTGGTCGACAAAAGCGCGGTTTTATATTTTTGCAAATCAAGACATACTAGAAAGATACAGGATACTACAATTGTAGTCTTGATTTGCAACAATATAAAACCACTCTACTATATATAGTATATACTGCCTTTGGGGGTCTTTAAGATTTGATATCATTCTTCAATTGCTTCACGCTTTTTACAGCGTCTCTCGTACAAGTTTTTTTAAAAGCCACAATTGTTCTCGTCCATCAGTTTTAGTAAGCTATCAGCTGAATTGCATAAAGTTTGGATCGGATATTTATTATTTGACGAGAAAATGAGAATTAAGTTTGTGTTTTTTTCTTTTCCCACAACTAATAAATTTAAAGACTGGCGAAGAATTGGCGTGTCAACCTGTCAGGTATATTTCACGAGAATTTTGCTTGAACCTTTGAAGAATACACAAGGAAAACACACAACGACGCAGACCGAAGCGCGTGAAAATATAGAGGTTGGTGCGGGCAGGTAAGGAAAGGTGGCTCTTCGGTAACGTCAAGGGTCAAAACTAATTAAAGAGGAAACGCGATCTGGATATATCGATAATAATAATGTGTGAATGTCACTCTTCTTCAAAGATTCTCCCCTTCACATTTTTTTTTTCTCCATTTTTGTTTCTTATTTTCTCATCTACTACACCCAAGGAATATTCCTCCACTTCCATGCACAAAAGTATGTAGATTACTTTCTTTTCTTTTTGTTGCTCTTTCTCTTTTATTCTGTTCAAAAATGTAATTTCATATAATATAATTATTGGTTTTCTATTTACATCTTTACATTTGTGTGTGTTGAGATTCCTTTTATTAGTCGATGTCAAACTTTCATATAAAAGAAAATTTTAGTGTTTTCTTGAGGTTTTATATTAGGGGGGAAAAAGAACAGAGAAGGAAAAGTACAAAATTAAAAAAAAATAGACAACGTCCAACGTATGGAATCTATAATGTTGGGTACTGTAGTATATTCTCCTTCTTCCCTCGTTTGTTTAATCTTTAAGATATAACAAAATCATGTGTATATTTCTATAATAGGGAGAAAATAACCACTACTACTAACTACAAAATACTAAAATGACTCAGAAATGGAGTCGTCGTTCTTATCTCAACGTCATGAGAATGCTGACGTCATCGCCAGATGTGATTGAATATGGTAAGGAATCCCATATCCCTTTAGAATATTCCTCCTCCTCCTCTTGTATGAATCATCAACAAATCCTAATAAATCTTTATGCTATTTTACTATTCTACCCGTTTCCCACAAATCCAAATAAATCTTTATGCTATTTTACTATTCTACCCGTTTCCCACAAATCCAAATAAATCTTTTTAGCTTTTTTTAATAAAAAAACATCAAAAGATTCGGTTTTTAGGTACGCGACGGCCCGACCTTGATTAGACACCAATTCTATCATCTCTCTCTCTCTCTTTCTTTCTCTCCTTAATTAAAACTTCCCAACTTGACCGTCAAGCTTATTCTCCTCTCTCTATCTCGTTTAGATCCAATCTCTCTCTCTAGATTTATATGTTCTGTCTCACTAGTCTTTAGCTTAGATCTTAAGAGCGTTGGCATGGACAATTACACCCACAAAATGAAGAGATGTCATGCATATGTTGAAGCTCTTGAAGAAGAACACAAAAAGATTCTTGTCTTTCAGCGTGAGCTTCCTCTCTGTTTAGAGCTTGTTACCCAAGGTATATATATATATATGCACTTTTGATATTCTTTTTTGGTTTTCATTCAATTCTTGTTTCCTAATTGTTTATATATTATTATATATAGCGATCGAGTCCTGTCGGAAGGAGCTATCGGGATCTTCTTCTATATCCGAACATGTTCGTAGCCAATCAGAATGTTCTGAGCGGACAACGAGCGAGTGCGGCGGTGGTGGTGCTGCCGTGTTTGAAGAGTTCATCCCGATGAAGTGGAGTTCATCATCTTCATCTGATCATGAAAACGATAGAGATGGAGCTGATGAGAAGAAGATGAAGACGAACAATGAAAACAACGGTGATAAGAAGAAATCAGATTGGCTTAGATCTGTTCAGCTATGGAACCAATCGCCAGATCCACAACCTAAAGAGGATGATCATCAAGTCATTAACAAGCAGAAGGCTGCGGCTGTCATTGAGGTCAAACGCAACAACGCCGGTGCGTTTCAACCGTTTCAAAAAGAGAAACCTAATAAGGCTAATGATGATTCTCCTCAACCGCTAAAAACAATCACTCCTACGCCTACGACAACATCTAGCTCCACGGCCGAAACAGTCGGAGGTAAAAGCGAGTTTGAGCAGATGAAACAATCTCAATCCAGTAGGAAACAGAGACGTTGCTGGTCACCGGAGTTACACCGGAGATTCTTGCACGCGCTTCAGCAGTTAGGAGGATCACATGGTAAAAATATTAAATCCTTAAATCGTTCGTATCAAGATTTGTTAATAACAATTAGTAAATAAATATTCATTTTAATTAGTTTTATTGCGAAATATGCAGTTGCTACACCTAAGCAGATTAGAGATCTCATGAAGGTCGATGGTTTAACCAATGACGAAGTTAAAAGCCATTTACAGGTAACAACAACACACTTATCATTTTATATGTACTTCTCACTAATCATAAGTTTCACAACTCTATAACTTATACTAATATTGAACTTTTCTTGATTTTTAACAGAAATATAGATTGCACACAAGAAGACCAGCTACCCCGTCATCAACTAACGGCACCGGAGAAAATCAACAACAACAACAACAACGGCAGTTCATGGTGGTGGAAGGCATTTGGGTGCCGTCGTCGCATGATCATGCGACAAATACAAGAGTTTACGCTCCTATAGCTACACAACCACCTCCGCAATCTTCACCGTCGGGAGAGAGAAGTAGCAGCCATCGTTGCAAATCGCCGGCAACATCTTCTTCAACACACACACCACAACTTCTTCCTCTTTCCTAAATAGTTCCCGATTTTGTATGAAAGAATTCGTTTCTTCATAAATATTGTTTTGTAACACCAAGAATGTTCATTCTAGCTAGGTTTAATTTTTTTTGAATAAACTGTAAACGATAGAGATATATATACACAATAAAAGTAAGATATATGTTTTTTTTGATCGTTTGAGTAAATTACAATCCAACATCCGATTTGGTAAATTATATTTATCTTACATTAACAAAAAAGATTATACTAACACGTAGGAATTTTATGTTTAGTTTGCCTCATCCATTGTGGTGGTGGTGGTTAGTAGTAGTAACGCGCTTTCATAAACGGTCCACGTGGAAACGTGTTCATAAAGAATGGACCAAAGACCATTTAAAGAGAGAAAAGCATAATCATTTTTTTGCTTCCAAAGCGGTGATTATTTAAATTCTTTAAAAATAATTAATAAAATGACCTACACAGATTCTTTATTAATGTTGAAAATAAATAATCAAATAGTAATGTGGTGTGGTAGAATTTTTCTAAATATTCCATTTTTCGTTTGTTTTCATTTTTCGTTCTTTTGTTTTTTAAAGAAGCATATATTTTCTTTGTCATTTTTCTTGCAACTGATTAGAGGAATCACAAGAAAAAATGATTCCTTATTAAAAAAAAACATATACTATATGTATACTTTTTATATATGATATATGTGCTGTCTAAAATATCTTCTTTCCTTTTTTTTTCTATTGAGTTTTAGATATTCTCTACTATTTTAAAGTTATTTTATTGTAAATAAAATTATTCATAGAAAGTGTTTTTAATCAAGTGGTTACAGCATTACTTCTGCGATCGATTTCATTGGAGTTTAATTCCACTAAATCGCGTTACCTTGCGTTGTAGGAATCGGCTATGAATCGGGTCTTGTCGATTCAGTTTTGACAAAAAAAAAAAAAAATTCATTTAAGACGAAACACTTATTAAAAGGTAAAAACTTTAAAGTCTTAAAAAGATTTTTTGTAACATGCATATATCCATCAACGTTTCAGAAGTGTGATTCACTGATTCATGTTTTTGATTCCTATGATGTGTTAAAAACTTAAAGTAAATAAAATCATCCATCTAAAATATATCCTTTTAATATATATATATATATATATATATATATATCCTTTTTGACTTTCATAATCACTTCATAAGAGTTTTGTTAATTCAGCTAACCACTATTCCATCATTTCAATATATCTCAAAATACAAAGTCATAACTCATAACCATCAGGTCCATCACCAATGTTCATCGAGTTTTGGGACATGCAATAAAAATATTCATGTATATCTTTAGAGAACGTACTGTTTTTTTTTTGACAAAAAAAATGGAAAATATCTCCAAATAAAATTCAACGCCTACTTTTAGTTCAGAAAACTAATTTTTGAAGTTTTTAATTTAAATTCTTAAGACAGTGATCCATGTAATCAGGAGATAAATCATCGGATTCAAATGTCTTAAATTTGCATTAAACACCCCTTCTAAAAAGAGGTTGGATTAACAAAAGCTGACCCTTGCCTTCCTCTAAAGGCCAAGTGGCCCTCCCTCTACCTCAAATACAGCTAACCATGGCATCACCTATCCTTTAGTTATTTATGAAGATATGTTTTGATATTTGATATTTTTGTGTTTAACACTGAATCACATAATTTAAATAAAATTGTTAATCTGGTCAAACCCGTTCGCTAAGTCATCCCGCAACGGTTTAAATTTTTTGAGCCGTAAAATGTCTTTGCATCCATCCCGCTTGAATTTATAAGATCCATATGGGTTATACATGCATTTCAATAAATCATTTTTCTAATATATAAAATATATTTAATGCTTAAATTTAATTAAAATTAATAAAGTTATGTGATAAAGGTTTTAAAAGTAACATATTTTTTTTTCAAAAAACAGGATGGTATATAGTTGTAAATAATAAATCTAAATAAGACTAAATAGTTAAATATGTCTCGAGCTCTCTGACGACGACACATCAGCTTTTTAAAAAATGTGATTCTCTATTAATAGATAGAGGATCTTCTCTTCTGCAAATGTAAGACAATGTAAGACAGCCTTCTCTTCCCTTAATAACCCAAACAAATTGTGACAAAAATAATAGCATTAGTATCCACTTTCATTCATTCAATAACAATTTTTTTTCTTTTTGATATCTTATATACTCTGGGTGAGTCAATGGATTCTAAATTACATTGACACACTCATCTATAGCATGGTCTTAAAATTAGCTGAGGTGGCAGGTGAACTGTCATTTGCTTTGGATCCCAGTTGTATCTATTTAATTAGTTAGTTATACGATTCTAGTGAGAGTTAATTAGCTAGGTACTATAGTTATCTCACTCCTAAATTAATTAGGTAAACGTCAAATGCAATAGTTAATATTTTTTTAAAATAGCAAACATATTGTTGGGCATAATTTTAATCATATAAATTATAATAGATAAATTTATTTTATATTTATGATATATTCAATAAAAATAGAGAATTGTGCACTTTCTAGAACATTGAGTCAATACCGGTCGTAACGATGAACATTGAGTTAATACCGACCGTAACGGTAAAAATTGAGTCAATACCGACAGTAACAGTAAGCATCAAGCCAATACGGACCGTAACGACAAACATCAAGCCAATACGGACCGTAACGACAAGTATCAAGCCGATACAGGCCAACACAACAATTAATGAGCCAATACGGGCTGTAACGACAAACAACAAGTCAATACATGATGTAATTGGACTTTGTGGCCGACTCTGATTTGCTACGACGTTATCAAGAAAAGATTTGACTAAAGCTCGTGGAGAGAATATTTGGAACGATCTTATCTCATGAAGAGACGGTTACTGAAACCCAAATCCCATGAGGATTAGGGTAAAGAGACTTCCCTATAAATAGGGAGCGATATCAACATGATAGGGGAGGAATTGGAAGCCAAAATAAGAGACCTAAAACATAGGCACACGACTCAATTCCATAGCACAGCTAGGGTTCTAAACTCGTTTAGTCTTAAACTCTTGTATTTGAGCTCGATACTTTGATCAATAAAAACGACTATTCAACATCTCTTTCTTGTTTCCATAGTATCTAAACGAATCGATTATTTTTGCCCAAACATATATAAGTTGGTAAAACAATGGGTGAAATTTAACAGACTAATTTATTGGACGTATATTACTTTTATTCATTCACTTAGTATTATTGTAGATGAATATACAAGTATATAACATGTTAAGAATCGGTTGAAAATGAATATAAAATGATGAGTATCTTTATGAAGCAAAACGAACTCATGCTATGACAAAGATAACCAAAAATCGAGAGAAAAAGAATTTGATTAGTCATTACATTAGTAGTATGTTACATTGTTATCTATATCAGTTTTTTGTTTGACCTCCTAGGTAAAAAATTTCTTATGTTTATATTTCTCTAATTATAATAACATAAAAATAACAGATGATGATTTGCACATAAACCGCGCACTGAAATTAACAGCAACATTCCTTTATCATTTGGGACAATTCTCTTCTCAGTGTTCAATTGTCTCTAGTGTTTTCATTTGTTGATGTTCCATAAGTCAAATAACATATATGTTATTCCAATACCATCAAATTCAAACCAAAAATAAAGTGTACAATTTTGCGGATCCAATTCATTATAAATTAGTAAGTTATAGTACCTCATGAATACCATCAAATTTAAACCAAAAATTAAGAGTACAATTTTACGCATCCAATTCATTATCTCTATTTCATTATGTCGGAAGTACATGACTTCTTTTTGGTAGACTATATAATAAATATATGAACTATTAAAATTAAGACATTAATAATTTAGACGGATTTAAGCTATATATTATTAATATACTCATCATTTACGGGTTGACTTGATTTTTTTTTTTTTTTTTTACGGGTTGACTTGATTATCAATTGAAATTTAACTAAAATATTTTGACTTGATTATCAATCGATTGTCTTAAATTATTCATCAAATAAAAAATTTTGGTATCTAACTTACCATATTGATTTGTTATTTATCATTATAATTCACCTCTTCTCTTTATATGATTCTATTTTTGTAAAACAAATAAATTATCATATTATTTATTATAATTTAAAATATTTTATTTCTGGATACACCATAATTTGATTTTTTTTAAAACGAATATAAATTATTCAATCTATAAAATATTCAAGCTTTAGTAATATTATTCTTTTAATAAATATATATTCAATTTCATATATTTCTTTTGTTGAATTGTATAATTTTATATATTTTAAATAATTTAATTTTTAATATTTAAAAATATCATAAATATTTAATATATCAAAAAGTTACAAATTATAAACACTCTAATTTGATTTGTCATAACACGGGTCAATAATATGTCACTATAATTAAAAAGAATTTCAAAAAATCAAGTACATTAAAACAAAAAATTTAACATCTATTAAATTACTCATAATATAACATCTTGCTTTTTAAAACTAAATTTATAAAATTATATCTTATAATGATATTCAAGTCATATTGTAAAACATACATTATTTAAATAACTTCATGATGGCTGCCTCAAACCAGTCTCATGGACAACATGACACCAACAAGGTCTCTTTCTCTCTCTCTAATCAATCGTCGTGCGTCCCATTAATCCAGATGGATATGAAACTGTTTGTTTCATTCTCACTGATGACAACTTTACCATGTCTTTTTTTTGTAGAAGCACCCACAGAAAAGCTTTCCACCAGAGTGTTTGGGAGCTTTTGCCTTTGCAGAAATAGCCTCAAAAGTATCTCCTTCAGTTGTTCAGCTCTATCTTCCTAAATGTTTAACTTTTGTTTGCCTCTTACATCTTCTTTTCTCCTTTTAATCTCCTTCAAGATTCACTTACCATTTATTCTTTTACTAGATGAGTTGTGCGGGTTATCTTTTGGCGATATGAACAATTATATTTTTACTGTCAATATGAGATTGTGTATTACATAGTTGAAAAACTAAAGCACAAACATGGTGAACAATATCATGTGACTGAAAATTTGGAATAGCCACAACAGATGATTGAATCTTTTTTTCTCTCGCACTGTAGCAGTTAAAAAAAAAACTGTAGTAAATTTGACCAATTCTTAAAAAAAAACTGTAGTAAATTTGACCAATTCTCAAATCTTATAATCTATTCTACCTTTTAACTTGATATGTTAACTCTTCAACGGATGAACACTTACAATATGTCAAAACGTTTCAAGGCTTTTGCTTAGTTGAGATTCCATAACGCCAGGTATAATTTTTTTTTTTGTATTACAGTCAGACTTTCATATTAATTTTGATGTCTCATGTAATATTTGGACGAAGAAGGTCAGAATGGTTCAACTCAGATATCAAATTTTAAATTTCTAGTTTGCACAAACGTTAATGATCATGGGCTGTGTACGTTATGGGCTTTAAGTCACGAGAGCAATTATATTCAACAAGACAACAAGAGAAGAGAGTCGACTATTTTGCTTTTACTCTATCTACTTTTTGGGTTTTATTGAAAACATGTTTAAGAAAATTTAATCATGTTATACGTTTAATCGGGAAAATAGTTATTTTTTTTTGTTAATAATGCTGAATCAATCTTTATCTCACAATTATGTTAAGGTTTTAGTACTACATAACAAATTCATATTACAAGTAATTTTAGATTTTATTTTTCTTTCTGCTATTCGAACCTGACTACAGTTAACGTACTTTCATCAACTTACCAAAATATTTCAACATTACAGTGAATATAAATATATTGGCAGTGTCCGGTAAATGTTAGAAAACTAAAAGATGTGGTTAATTATTGCATTATAAGAAAGCACTACATGAACCAGTGTCGACTGCACATACATTTTATGTAGCCTATAAACTTTATAAGATCTAATTGATTCTCTTTTTAAAAACACCAACTATACTTCGTGAAATAAACATATAGATGCATGAATCATACGGCATAAGACAAACAATTATCAACTTCGAGATCATGTACTTGTATTAAATATACATCAAATGGTTCTAAAACCGTAAATTTAGATCCCGTGCATGTTCTTAAATATTTTGGTCAGTGTTTTCCACAAAACCGTACACGAAAACAGTTTTTAATCTTAGTTTAAGCAACCAAATGTACATAAATCTTTGAACGATCGATGTTGTTGTTCTCCGGTTAAAGCATCTCTCAACCACATAAATAGATTTTTCGTATCTCACCCACGTTTTTTTATTGGACATGTTGACATTTAACTATATAAATTATTCTGTTTGATCGATCATATAATATATTTTCTCCAATAATGTTATATATGTAAGTAGATGCATAAATATTAGTTGGATCATATATACTCCAAACAAATTGTATTCCAATTAACTGAAACATATGCAATAAATTATGACTGGAATAATAAGATTTAAGGTGGAAATTAAACACATCATAATATTTGAGAGATGGTGAAAAACAAACCCTAAATTAGATGTAAACAAAAACTATTTTGTCTAATGGAAATTGTCACAAGATGTTAATCATCGTCTGCTTCTTGGAACACCCTAACGAAAACAAATCATCTTCCCGAGATCTCTTCTTGCCACCACCACACTCCACTGCGACGTCGTTTGGATTACCAGTCGTCGTCACATTGAAAATGTTGACTCCGAAAAGCCTAACCACAGTCTGAACCGGACTAGACCGGACTTTCCAGTCGATAAACAATTGCCGGTCTGGTCCGGTAGATCTCTCGAAACAAACCACATCACCGGCTCGAAGATTCTTCTCTTTGACGAACCGGCTCCACCCCTTGGTCAACACGTAACTTTGACTGCTGTTCCAGTAACTGTAACGGAACCGCCACACTTTCCCTGCTCTGTCTTCCAAGTTAATCAACACGCCTTTCGCCGGAGACGGACTCACCCCCGTCGCCGTCGTCATCGCCGGTAACGGAAAATGCTTCTCCGCGTGTTGTTTCGGTATCACCAACCGGTTCAGCTTCCCGACGTCGCTCGGCGTAACAGCCTTCTCGAACAAAACCTCACGCGCTCTCGAAACAGCGTCGTTTGATGACACCGCCGTCTCCGACTCACATCGGTTTCCGTTACCGTTAACAAATTTCCGTCTGCTCTGTTCAAGCTCGTCGGCGTAAGTGTGTTTCCTCAGCATATCAACGATCTCGGCTTTAGAGTGAGCGTCAAGAAAAGCAGATTCGGCGTCCGTCGTCGTCGGAGATTTGAAATTAGTGACGGCGTCGCGGCCGCGGAACCTCCTGGCGGCGATGTCGTAAGAAGTGGCGGCTTCTTCTTCCTCGTTGAACGTACCGAGCCAGACACGCTGGTGCTTCTCGTAAATCTGAGCGCCCCATCTGCCGTTAGGCTGAGGGACGACGCCTTTGTATTTGGAAGAAGGGAGCTTGCGTGACTCGGTCTCGACGCCGTTGTCTGAATCCAAAACGACGCTACTTCCGCCGCTTCCCATTCTGTAAAGACGCGTCGTCGCCGGAGAAGAGAGTTTGTTCATCATCTCCTTCGGAGTAGAGATGGAGAGAGACTCTGACGTTGTACTACTGTCGTCTACAACACAGCTGTAATCCATTTCTTTTTTCTTTGGTTTATGTTTTTATTTTTATTTTTCTTGTTGTCCGAGAGAGGAAAGAAGAAAAATGGAGAAATGGGTTTGTGTTTTAGTTGCTTTATGAGGATATGGGGGTTGGAGTATATATATAGATACAAGGGAAGTGCATGTATGTTAGTAATTTAATAAGGATAAATGTTAAAATGTGGGTAAATGTATTTAGAGAAGAAGAAAGGTGAAAGAAAAAAATAAAAAAGTGGGGAAGGGGTGCAGAAGAGAAGAGTAGGGTCAAGTCTTGCAAGAATGGCAAAATTATGTTTTGTAGAGGAAGTTTCGTGGGAACTAGAGTCCAAAAACAACATATGGGTATTAGTGTTGTTTTGTTATATGCTACTTTTATTTATTTATTATTTTCACATATTCGTACTAATTTTGGTACCTTTTAATTAGTCCTTTTGTTTCTTCTATTGCTATTTTTGCTATAATTAGTTCTTTATACGTTAATGATAATATATAATATAGGGAGTCTATATCAAATGCAGTGAGAAACATGAAGATTATAATATATATTAGAAATAAAGAATTTGAAGTTTTCACTAAGAGACAAAATAATTACAACACTATAGCAATGCATGAGACTCTTGATGCGTTAAGCATGGGCTAAAGAAAGAACATATTTGACATTTCGTCCGTTGTTGTATATGGTTTTCTTTTTTAGAGAAAAAGAAGTTTCCGAAAATCGAATGGTCCATACAAAAATAGCTAGATAGATATGTAAAATTATTGTAGTAGAGTTGACTCGTTTGAGAGATAGAACAAAAATATGAGTAATGGGCGATGTGTAATAGCAAGCAAATGGGGATAGAATAGAGTGCCAAGTGGGAAGGGGGGGTTCACATGAGATTTAGACCTTCCCCTCTTTTCTTGTTTTGTTGTAATTATTTTATACATATCTATCTATTAAATAGTGCATCTCGCTTTGAAGCTTTTCTTGAAACTATTTATATTATTCCCACATCCCTTCCATATTTGGTATTTGACGTGTCTCTTTTTACATATGATGCAAAAAAAAAAAGTATTTTGCTTTAGTTGGGAATTGTCATGATCGTTGTTAGGTTCTATCATCATCTGTTTCCTACAAGTCCATAGTTTTGGTTTTTATCCTATTAAGCACTTGTTTGTACGTAGAATCATAGTATGTATTTGTTGCCTTTCCAACACATTGTATTCTTTCTTCCTTTACACTCAATTTCTCAAATTTTAAAGTAACACAACTCAAAAAAGGATATGTTTTTCCATCCTAATGAAAGTGAGTTTTTTTTGTTCCAAAACATGTAGGAAAATAATATATTTTTAGGGGCATGAAATGAGACATATGAGTAATATTTATAGGACATTAGCCAACTTAATAATTATTGCTAATTAGTGTCGATTGAATTACAAACATATCAAAAAAGTTAACTTATATTATTTCATCTGACATATATAACACAACTCTTCAAATCATGGATACACACCTTCTTAATGTAAATATCGTTCAAATAACTAATCATATCAAGTACACAGTACTGACTACTGACTACTGATACAACGTTCGAATACGCCAGCGAATCCAAGAGACTCACAATCTAGTTGACGACTAGAGTGTGACTAGTCCCTTCTTAATTAGTTCTTACCTATGCGTGGAGTTTTTTTTGTAAAAAAGAATTAGTACATAATTTGAGAAATAAATTCCTCTGTTTCTCTTTTGTTTCGTTTCCACACAAAGAAATAAAATTATATTCCACGTCATCTGAGATCATGAATTACACAGCTGGCCTAGTTTGAATGCAGAACTTAAAACGTCAACTATTTTTGGTTGTTTTGATCAGTTTTCACAAGCAATAATAATAATAACTAATGAGTTCAAATATAATTATTGCTCAATTATATGAACTGGAATTAAATATATTAAGGATCGAATAGGGACAAGAAGATCAGAAGAGGAGATAATAATACATTGTACAGATGTGAAGGGGGAGATGAACCCATATCGATTCGTATTACCCCCAAATCCATATTCTTGTACGGAGCAAGAGTACCTAATTTTTTTTTTCTCCACTTTTCTTGGTCCTACCTTTTTCTAATGTTCATCCATTTTGGTTGAAACAAAAGTAATACTTATCCTTTTTTTAAAGAGGGTATATACATATTTGTTAAATAACATTGCCATTTCCTCAAATAGATTATTCTATATAAAAGTCTTCTGTTGAAATAATATACTTGTCTATCTTAATCAAATGGTCATAGACTCATAGCTCACTAGTTATTATACTGAAAATTCAAGATTCAGAAATTCAAAGATAATATATATATATGAACGACATTAAAAAGGTTAGCCTTTCAGTGATTTCATATTTTTCGTGGATCTTTCATTTATCAATTAACAAAAAGCTGAAATGGGCACAACCGCACAAGTATACATTTAAGTAAATATTTAGCTATATCACGTCTCCTTACATATATAATGCATGTAATCTGGTTATCATGGACATCATTGACCTTCTTCTATCGAAAACTTTCAAACAGTTCCTACATATAGTAGGCACTTTGCTTTTTTTTTTTTCAGAAAAATTTTCCTCCTGTTTTTTCCTTATTTTTCGAAACATATATTTATCGTATTTAATTAAGTTTATTTTATTAACAAAAAACGCAAACCAAACAATAATTTTGCGTTTGCCTAACTAAAGAATGTTGGCCTGTCTTAATCATCATGAAAAAACTTTATCACTTTTAGTGGGAAAAAATGGAAGATAAATAAACTCATATATGGGGTTGAGTACGTGTAATTAACATGCAAAAATTGCCACATAACATAGATTAGTTGAAATGGGTGGGGTTTGGTGTAACTGGAAACGGTCGTTTAATTGAAAAATTGGGCCATGCAATGCAAGTGGGAAAGACAACTAGTGAGAGAGATATTATGTTTTGAAGGACGAAAAGGTCAGCAGCACTCAGCACCATCCTCATCATTTCTTCTATCTATCTGGACCCAAACTTCATCCTATTTTTAGTAATATTCCCATTCCATCTCAGCCGTTCATTTTGGATTCTTATCTTCCATCGCACAATTTTGGTATAAGAATCACCATATAGGGGCATGCCCACAGATATATCTGTCAAATAACAACATTATAGTATTTTTGTATTGGGGATAATCAGGTTAGCCTAACAAGTTAAACTTAAATCCAGTGGAGTCGTAATTTAATAACATGGCCTAACTTAGGCCACCTTACCAAAACTAATTAAGTAGTATTTAAATAAAATTAATGTGTGGCTCCCCACATTTTTAAAAAGTATAAATAAAAGAAGCGTGAAATTAAGCATGCGACTTATACAAGTATATACAGTACAATCAACTCACTGGACACCTAAATTTTTAAAAAATCATAATTGCAAACCTAATTCATGTGATTACATTCATTCTCGAGCAAATCAGCTCCTTATGTTATGACATTGTATTATTCTTAATGTGATGTGTTTTGGCGGATTTCGGGGGAAAGTGTTTTAAAACTCAGTCGGCAAACTATTTGCAATTAGTGGCTATTATCATCTACAAGTTCGACTATCGAACTAATGAACCATTTAAATTTTGCATACCCGCCTAATAAGTACTAAAGATGTTAGCCTCACCCTAATGAGAAATTTTACAAGAATATGTAGTTCACTTATATAGACTATCTCGATTTAGTTAAGTAACTACTATTTTTTTTTTGGTACAGTAAGTAATAAGAAGATAAAAGGACCAGACAGGACAAGAAGATCCTTTAAAATGAAGACACTCCGTCAAGTTTTAAAGTATTTATCTAGGCTGTCCTGAGATAGAATAGTAGTAGGTATTAAACTATCAATATTGATATTTATAGAACAGTGGTGAGTAATTAACAAGTATATTTATGTAAAACACATGTGAGAATAAAAAAAGGAGACTGCTTTTGTTGACCAGTGAAAAAGGAACACTATCGAGAGAATCGTTAACCATTGGTGCGCTCCACGACGGCTACTGATCCGACCTGAATGCCACATTACTTAAACCCATTGGCTTTGCTCTCGTAGGGTTTTTTATCCCGATCCGATCTTGTATTATTCATAGAGTGGAATCAATATGAAAACCATATTGAAATACAACCAAAAAGAAAATGATTTTTTTTGCCAAGGATAGATATCGTAAGTCAAATTGAAACACTGTATAATAACATGAACACATATATAATGTATAGGTGCAATTGGAAAGAACAACGTAACATATATTTTCTTTATTCACATCTTCGCGTGGTTAAATAAACCAATATCACAGTAAATTGCCAACTTCTGTTTTATATCTACACAGAAGTAACTATGAATAATATAATTTATCATTAGGGAAAATACCCTTAGGTAGGTGAGAATGATATTGCACAACTCCTTTTTATGATAACAATACTTTTGAAACATGTTTGAATCAAATAACATGTTTTTTCTTCTTTTTTTTTTTTTAGTTTCGATAAAACACTCTATAGACCTGAAACCACACGATTTTATCCAATGATCAAAATTATATATATTCATCGATTGGCTAATACCATTTTACACGATTACATATAAAATACCTCGTCGACAAATAATAACGATTTAATTTACAATGTATAAAACGAAAAAAATCATTTTGGTCAAACCATGCAAAAGTAGGAGTTTTGTTTACTTAATCATATAACAATTTCATCAATAATAATGTAATTTCCACTTGTATGATGTACTACAAATCTAAAATTACATTAAACACACTAAAACACATATAATATGATATCCGCCGTTATAGGTTTGAACAAATATATTTTGTTGGAATTATGCGCTGCCATCTGCCGACACGGTACGCACAACCCAACATTTATAAAGTCAAATAAATTTACTTTAAACCAATTGGGGCTTGCTGTTTTTACAAAACAAATTCTTTAAGCAACTACGTAGTCTATCTCTTACGCCTTTTTATCTCATAGATATTTTAGTTTCTTCTGATCTAGTTTGTAAAGATAAGATTTGCTTTCTTTTTCCTGCTAGTTGCTCTCCTAGTTGATCACTTGTAAATGTAATAATGTGTATATACGTATCAATTTATATACAAAAGTGTATTCGTGGATATACACATACACACAACAAACACACATATATATATTCATATAATGTATATGATGTACATATATAGAATAACTATAGAGTCTTATCCCATACTCCCTCCGTTTCAATATATAAGATGTTTTGGTCTTTTTTCTTTGTTTTAAAATATAAGATGTTTTGTAACTTTCCATACAAATTTTAATATTTATTTAATAATCTGTAATCATTAATTATGTAGTCTTCTTTATTATTGGTTGAATTTTTTTTAATTTAAATATATGTGATATTTTTTTAAAGAAAAGTAAACTATCTTAATATGTGTGTCTTACCTTAAGCATCCTATATTTTGAAACGGTGGGAGTATTAATTATTATGGCGAAGAAGTAAAATTTTATTGAGATGTAGATTGACTTTTCTTGTGTCGATTTCGTAATCCTCTTCTGTATACGTGCCAACGATCAGAACCATAATTAAAATTAGTAAACTTATGGAGTCAATTGCTAAATGATGCATTAGTTTAGTGACTTAATCATGTGTGGCAAATAGTTAAAACAAGCCGGTCCAAATTAAGAGTTACGTAATACAATTATAAAAATGTAACCCAAAAGACCCGGAGACAATTAGCTTACGTACATCGAGGTCAACGAAGTCAATAGTTTTGGCAAATATATGAAGTCAATAGGGAATCGCCCAAATATATCTGTCCAGAGCTTCATTTGCATTTAAAAACCTTCGCATGGTTTAAATCTCAAATTTATGACACATCTGTTAGGACTTAGGAAAAAAACAAGAAGACAAAGTACTACATATCAACATCATTGATTTATGTTCTTTACGTCCATTCAAACTCCAATGTAATTGCGTGGAGGAGATAAAACAGCGCAGAGCCCCGCGGCTAATTAGTTATATGTTCCATTTGAAAATCAACACGATAATACATTATAGTTATGTGTCATTAATTTGAACGTATAAATAAAAGTTCAAATCACGTGAAAGATTACAAAGCGAAGACCATATCAAGTTGGTTCTAGTAATTTAATATACTTGTATATGCATCCTCATACATATCCGGTCATTGTGACTTATTATAGAAAAGACATTTCAAAATATATGTATATAGAACCTTTTGAGTTATTCAAATAGCGTGGACGAATTGAATCCACAATGTATTTAAGCTTCTTTCTAATTAAAGACTAGTCGGAGCTCCAATGATAATATAATCCAGCATGAGAATTTATTTTCATGATAGTGTGAAGATATATTACGTGGCCTACCGTAAGACACTAATATGAGAAAAATGTGTAATTTCTTTATTCTTTCTAAAATTACATTTCCTTTTTGAATTTATATAGAAGAAAATAGTAATAGGAATAGCACGACTGTAACCTTAATTAGAGAGTCCAAGTCAGCATTTATAACATAAATACTAGACAGCATAACACCGCGGGACCTGCATGCAGTTAGGCTCTCTCCAATGTCAAATAATTCAACATTTTTCCACCGTCAAATATTCCAATTTCAAGTTGGAAAATTAAAATGAAAAGATGAGAAAATTAATAGAAGAAGAGGGAGAAGAAGTGTGAATGGTACTTAATTAACAGAGAGGGAAATGTATGATTAGTTATACAAGTCAAAACCCTTACAGAAGAAGAAGAAGAAGAAGAAACAAATAACGTTACAAGTCAAGCCAGACAGATGGGTTTTGCGAAAGCCAAGACTACTAAAAATAAACATGACGAAAAACAACAACTTATATGATAGTATAGTATTATCGTTTAACTTTCCATTCAAATAAACATAAACAACATCTCGAGTAGATGATATCGAATGGAGACAAGTATAAAAAAGTCTCGGGGTCGTAAGAGTATAACAAAAGTCAGAACCATTGTTTAATAAACAAAACCAAAGAAAAATTAAAACAAGTTTTAAAACAAAGGTTGTCAATAATTATCACCTCACGGGGTCAATTGACAAACTTTGCAGCTCATCTTTGTCAGGAGAGAATATCACTTAGTACATTATTTTACGCTAAACAAAAAACGTTAAGAGTGATGAAAATATATTGATTAGAAAGAACCGTTATGGGCTGATCTGAGGCCCATTTACTAAAGGCTTTTGACAATCATACATCAAGAAGGAACATCCATCCTCAAGGTCGTTGCTATTTTCTAACCAAGGGAAAAATCATCCGATGTTTCACTCTTGTTTTTTAATTCTATTGTAGAGATAAGTTTGGTCAATCCATATATGTTGATATCCATTAACCTAAAAAAAAAAGGAACATCAATGTGGTATGATTCAAGCAAGTATGCAACACATATACAGGGGAGGGCGTAACTAAGAATGTGTATCAATTAATATTATCATATCTAAGAGAGAACAACAGAAGCGATATTACAATGAATGAAGTTCTTACTTCTTCTTTTTTGTAGAATAATTTCACACTCTTTGATCCATTGCCCTTCCTTCGATGTTATTTGTGCGGGGAGTCTTCTTGAGTAGTAATGCTTTGTATACTAATTACACATAAAAATCTCTAATCCTCATCTCATCTCCTTGCTCTGTCCAAGTCAAATCTCATGAATCTGATTGATCCTTCAAAATCCACCTCCATGAGTAACTATACATATAAAAAAATCTGATTAGTATTCAGAAAAATATAAAGTAGATAGATATGGACATTTTTGATGGGCAAAGAACTGCATTTGCTTACGCTGACCAAAGCCTCGCACACATTCTGAAGTCTGGTGGACCGACTCCATTACTATTCTTTGAACGAAATTCATTTCTCCATCATATGTCTCCTTGTATTCTTGCAAGTTACATGTCCAACGTAACAACTGTTTCTCCAGCATCTGCTTCTCTTCGAGGCTGATCTCAAGAAGAGAACATTTAAGATCATGTTCAATCTCTAACTCTGCCATTTTTTGCATTCATTTCTCCATTTTTTGCAGTGATTAGATTTCAACCAAAATAAATAATTAAGAAAAACATACCTCTTGCTGTCTTGCCAAGATCAACATGTCTACATCAAGATCATACCTTGCCTCAAAGGCCATCAAATGCTAGCAGGAAAAGCATAAACGAATATCACAAATTAATAGTACAAGCAACAAATTGTCAGATTGTGAGCGCAAGAAACTAGATTACACTCAATTGTGGCTGAGATTAAAGTCAGAACAAAAGAAATTTTGGAATTCTAAGTTCAAACTAAGTTACAAACTTTCTCACCTGTCCGTTAAAATTTTGATCAACAGGTAAAAGATAAATCATAAAGACGTGTTACAATTTTAATGTTCCTTGTATTGTTGTACTAGTACATAATTCACACATGTTGTCTACAAATAGTTAAATATGTGTTATATATGTATATATATATATATATATTATTTATAAAACTCAATTTTAAAGAGATCAAGATAGTAGATGTTTTATTTATTAACTACTCTATGGTAGCCGTTGATAATCGCTATTCTATTTTGAAGAAATAACATAAATTAATATGTTACTACTATTTTAGTTTTTTTTTTTTTTGTGTATATCAAATTTTACTTATGTTTTCTTTATATTTTCTATAGATTTTGCTTATTTTTTTTGTTGATTTACTTTTTTCAAATTAAATAATATATAAAAATATAAACTTGTCATATTGGACCATGAACTTATTTATTTGTTAAACCGTATTAGATTTGTTAGCACTTTAGCAGCAAATCTAATATATTGCATTATATTAAAGAGCTTGATGCATATTGGGCCAAAGAACTTGTCACTTGAATTGTTTTTTCTTTGGTTGTAGTCGAGTTTTATCTAATTACTTTGGACATTTTGTTTGTTTTGAATTCAGTTGTATGTTTTGTTCTATCCTACAGTTTTTTGGTTAATTATGGTGATATTGGTTGTGTGGTCATGTCATGGAGTTACTCTGTCGCTAGGCTCTATCTTGTCTTTTCATTGCTTACACCTCTCTTTAACGATTGGGAAGACAACCATCTCCGATTGGTGTTTTTCCCACGTCGTCTCTTCCAACATTTGGAGTGACTTCTGTTGTCTCATCATCACTTGATGTTTGGTGTTGCTGAATCTTCACAGCTTTGGGAACGTTGTAAAGAAACTTGTGAGGCTATGGTGAAAACCTTATAGGATCGGACCGTGATCCTCCACCATCGACGTTGGCTACAGCCATGACATGCTTGATCAGAACCATTTGTAATTTACACCACTCCGAGACGTCTCGTTTTCTCTCAATTTTGTATTGACGAGAGCAAAGCAAGCCTCACTCATGAGTCATGACATCCCTACATGAAACCTCACTTCTCGTATTGCACTCTTGACTCTTCTCCTTCATAGATTCTACCTAGGCTCCTAGCCTAGCCTAGCCGTTTCTCTCTTTTGATAAGACGGAGTCAACCTAACACCAATGACGATTGCTTAAACTAAACCGACGGCAGACGTATAAGACAGAGTCAACCTAACACCAATGCTAAGGTTGTTGACTTGTTGTATGCTCGTGATGCTCAGTTTGCTTTTTGTTGTTGTTAACGACTTAACGTGGTGAGAACAAGACAGAAATGAGTGGAATTGATAATTCTGTCTTATTCTATTAAAATGTTCCAAAATATAATTGTTAGAATTAACGAGAAAGATTTGAAAATCTTTTAGAATGCTTGAAAATCTATCGTTTAATGTCTTTCGAATCTATTCAATTAAATTGTTTTATCCAATGACCAATAGTAAACCAAAAGCGTCGTCCATAGAGAAATCTTTTAGATTTTGTCTTCCTCATCGACTTATTTAGATTTGTCGAATAACTTCATTTTGTCGGACACATGAAGAAAAAGTTAAGTTTGCCAAGACACCGCATAATTACTTTACCCGAAGTTTCGATTTGCGGGTGCAGATATATACCACTTATCTCGTCCTAGTTTTCGGATTCATCATCACAATCTTGGTTGGTAAAAACAAAAAAACCTCATTCACACGAACAAACAAACAAACAAATAAAACGAATAAAGAGAGATCATCTGATAGCAATGTCAAAAAGGAAAGCAAGACTGTGCATGGTTAAACGACTGAAAGGGACAAGCAAACGAAACATCACCACGTGGTATCAGACGAAGTACAAGGATTAAGTCGAGACCACTCGAATACTAGAGAGACGAAAGATTCTTGTACAGACGCATCCATGAGAGTAAGCAACGTGTTCGTTTTACCACATTGAATTCAATACGGATGTTTTTCAATTCATACCAAACTTCATTTTGGGAGACTGATAGATTTAGCCAAAACTGGCAGTTAAGTTAACCTTACGTTTCTTCTGATTTTTTTAGTGTTAAGAGAAGGTTCTTGTATTCTTTTGTGATTTGCTTTCTCAGTTTCAGTGATATATTTGGAAGAAATAACCAATAAATATTTCCGCTGAAAGAAAAGTGTCCCGGTTTTTTTAATCAATATATTTGCAACTTGTTATTGGGGAGGTCGAACTTGAAATTACTGTTATGGGCTGATATGTTGCCCATTTCTTAAGTATATCAGTGATTTAGCTGGGAAACACCGAAACAGTAAGCATTGTAAACCAACCAAGAAGGAACATATCCTAGGGGCTCCTAGCTCAGGGTCTTTACCATTTTCTAAGCTATTCGAACCCAGGGAAAAATTATTGGATGTTTCACTGTTGTTACTTTTAATTCACTTTCATTATAAAGACAAGTTTGGTTAATCCACATATGTGTTGATATCCATTGACCTCGAAACAAAAGGGAACAGTATGATACATGCAACACAGATACAGGGGAGGGGCGTAAGTAAGAATGTGTATCAATTAATATTTTCATATATCTAAGAGAGACCAAAAAATACGATGAAGGAGATTTGAGTTCTTACTTCTTTTGGGGAATAATTTCACTCTTTGATCCATTGATTGCCCCCTCTTCATTGTTATTTGTTGGGGAGTCTTCTTGAGGAGTAATGCTTCATATACTAATTACACATATAATCTCTAATCCTCATCTCATCCCCTTGTTCTGTCCAAGTCAAATCTCTTCCTACCTCTCCTCCTCGGCTATTGCGAATTTAGGGGGAGTGTGGGCATTCCTTTCGCGTGTTGGCTCTCCATTTCCAGTAGCATTAACGACTTTTGCCTCTGGTATCTGTTTCTATTCGGTGCTAGCGCTGTAACAACACACATACAAAGACAGAGAGAGAGATCAAGATTCAAAAATGTCCTTCATCTTCTTCAATTTTGAGGAATTTTACTTACCTGTCAAATCGTGGGGAGGTGTAAAGTCGTAATCATGTCTTCCTCTCCAGATGCAACACAAGTAAATGACCAAGAGAACCAGAATGAGAAACACAACACAAGATATGGCTATGGCTATTTTACCCCCTTTGGATAAGTGGCCATTCTCCCATAATAGTGGACAAGACGGAAGAGATGGTACTCCGCATAATCCTTTGTTTCCAGAGAGACTGTGAAAAAAGAAGGAGATTGTTGTAGAGTGTGAGCTAAAGGATCAAAGAACAAATCCATTAATAACAAAAAGGAAGGTAAGTTGCCATTGATGAAACAAATATAGACACTATTATATTACATGTGGACTTTTAATATTAACTTACTCTATAACTCCACCATGAACACCAACTGAATAAACCTCCTCTGGTACCTTTCCTTGCAATTCGTTGCCATTCAAAAGCCTAAAAACACATCATAGATAAATCAATCAGCGTTCATGTTAACATCAATAAAAATGGTTGTCATCACAACCTTGTTAGGCATACACTCTACTTATTAATCATCTAATATAGGAAATGCCAATACAGTTGTATTAACATGAATCATTATTTTCTTGTCTCTTATATAGATGTGGTTGTTTTTTCACATGGAATGGAGAAAAAATATTAACACAGAACAGTTACGTTAAAAGTAATGTTATGAAGCAGCTTCTTACACGAGCTTTAAGCTTGACAAGGACAGACTTTCAGGTATTGGTCCTGTGAGCTGATTGTTTGATAAGTCACTGCAATCCAAATAGGCAAACTATAAACACAAATGTACCCAGCCAGAATTGTTTCTTAGTTTCTCTAAAACTCTAATATCATTGTTTTATCGTCATATTAAAGGTATGCATTTAGAAAAAAATTATCTACAACTTGAAGCAGAAACAAGCTGAAAAGATTTCCATTTATGCATTTAGGATAAAATTTTGGCAACTGATGATGGACCAAGGTATGCTAACTTACAGACTCACAAGGGATTTATGCCCAAGACCAAAAGGTAGTTGACCAGTTAAGGTATTTGAACTCAAGTTCCTGCAAGAAAACAAAGGTATAAATGTCTTTTCCAAAAGAATATGAGATAATCGAGTTACTTAGCGTCTCACAATCGAAATGCATTACAAAGAGCTACGAAATCTGAGAAAGATAATTAAAGTCAATAGTTGAGATACTTACAAGCTATTCAAATTCGTCAGCAGACTTATTTGTTCACTGATGAATCCTTTCAAGCCTTGGCTTCCAAGGTCTCTGAAACAGGTAAAGAAATATATAACATCTCCCTATATTAAGCATTACATGATAACATATTAATTGTAAGAAAACCACAATGCAGACATAAGAAATAATGAGCACCAAATAAGGCAATATTATTTATGCAGTTACTATCTATAGTTAACACTATTCCAAGTAAAGTGCTGGAAGCTTATGATATGCCCGGAACACAAAATTCCAGAGAAACCAATTAATTTGTAACCCTTAATCAAGTTCTTTGCTTTCCTTTATCACACAACGTGACAGTATTTAAGACAAGGCAGTTCTAGTTACTGTCTGCATCCATGAAACTCACATTTGGAATATCACAAGAGCAGATCCTTTTGAGTTTGCCCGGCATGAGACTCCTTCCCAAGCATCCCAGTTAGTAGGAGCACATGGATCCCCGTTCCAACCCATTCTATCAGGAACACGTAGTGAATCCTTCAATGCTTTCATAGCAGTCACTGCAAAACAAACCAGTTTCGCTCAAGGCTATTATTCTCAAATTTCAAATCAAATCAAGAGAAAACATAAATGTTGTTATCCACCAAAAACAGTGTTGCGTATCATCACTTTTAATCTGACATACCTTGTTCAGGCACTGTAGCCATATCAGCAGGAACAATAGCGTAATTCTCAAGCCCACTAATGATCGGTGCACCGGAAACAGACGACAATTTCACCGTCACAGTCGTACTACTCAGATTCTTCACAGTATAGTTCAAACTAAACGCAGCAAATCCCCCAACCTCATGGAACACATCAACTCTGCTCACATTTTTATCATTCACCACAAGATCAAACACTCTTTGCCCAGCTTTCTTCACAGTAGAATCAATCTCAGAGAAATGAAACCAAAGCAAGTAATCAAGCTTCGCATCAACCTCAAGCTCGTAAACCAAAGAACCACCACCACCAGAAGCCGTAACCGCCGTTTGATAAAGCTTCATCGGGAAATAATTAGGCGCCTGATTCACTCCTTTGATATTCTCAACCGTCGACAACGACCTAGCCACCGATTTCGAATCATCCGATCGGAAATCTTCATCGGATTGCCACGACCGTCCGAAACTATCGGTGTGGTTAGTGAACCCAGGACCCCACTGATCCGAGCCACACGAGAGCCTCCCGTAGTTAACCAACAGAACATTCTGACCAGTCCCGTCGGCGTCGTAGGAAGAAGGATCAACTTGTAAAACTTCCAACGAACCTACAATAGGAGGATCAGTAGCGATGCTGTAAAAGCACAAATCGAGCTCACCGTCACCGATAAAGGCAAAGAGATCAGAGTAAGAGCCGTCGCGAAGGAAACCTTCAGGCCAAGGAGATCTCCAGGAGAAAACGAGGGTGCCTTCGACGGAGACATCAAAGGACGGGGAATGAGATTTACCGTCGTAGTTATCGTAAACGGTGAAAGTTCGGAGATAGTAACGACCAGGAGGGAGAGGAACGACGTAGCAATTCTTCTTGCCGAAGGAGAGAGGGAAGTACCTGATGGTTTTCTCGGCGATTAGATGGAATCGAAGAGGCTCGGAGACAACGGCGGTGTTTCCCCCGGTGTAAAATTGATCGGGAAGCCATGTACGGTTGAATACGTCTGTTGAACCTTCGGGACTTCCACAGTCAATGAAGAAAGAAGTATCTGCAACAACAGAAATAAGAAAACAGAGGAAGAGTTCAGTTCATCATTAGTCAGATCTAGACGGAGAGATAGAGATAAGGAGGGTGACGTACTGAATGGAGAGGAGAGAGAGAGGGGAAGAAGGAGGAGGAAGAAGATGGAGGAGAGAAAGAGGTAGAAGGAGGGCATTTTGGGAATTAGATGGAAATGAGAGAGTGCAGAGTAAAGGGAATCATGTAATGTGATGATACTACGACTGTGATTTGAAAGAAGAAAACAATTTTGTCAACAATTATAAAAAAAAAAAAAAAAGAGGATGAAGGAAGGGGCGAGATTAGCGGGGTGGACTGAGTTGAGTCATTTAAGGGACATTTACACACACTTCTGGCTGACTTTAAATTTTTCACTTTTTCTCTGTATTTATGGACCGCTTTTTACTAACTTTTCTCTTTTTAATATTCTGTTTTTGACTAATTTGTTTTTAAATAAACCTGATTGTGTTATTTTGTTTTGTAGTAATGCCATGGAATAATACAGTAACAGTGTATTACACACGGGAAAGGAGTAGATATAGAAGATTAGTGGTAATAATATTGTAAAAGTGAGAGAGTGTCTCGCGGGAAGTGGCAATTAAAATAGTAAAAAAAGGAGTTACTTACTTTACTTAACTAGTACGTCAGTGGGAGAAGTAAATATTCTACTAGTCACCACCGTGACGTGGCCACCACCATGCACTATATCAAACAAAATATTCATTCACTACCTAAAATTCACCGGTTAATCTAACTAAACCCCAACCAATCATTTTAACTTTCTTTTACACTGCTACACACTTGCTAGATATATCTGAAAATTCAGTTTTAGTTGGGTAACCAACCACCAAGTCAAAAACCTATCTAATCCTAGTTTGATTAAACTAGAAATAAACCCTCTTTTTCTAATGACGGAAAAAAAAGTTGTCATCATGATGCCCACTTTGTTTTAATGAATTCGGTTGGATTTAATATTTTTTATCGGGTCAGTCTTATTCCTAAACTAGTCATTTTGGAGTGATTTTAGTGAAAGAATAAAGAGAGCAACGTGGTTAGTAGTTAGTTACTGTAAATCGTCGTCAGAAGACAACGCGTTCAGGGTGTAAATGTAAACATATTTAAAGTCTCTGAATCCGTGACTCCGTCTACTTGTCGTTTCCCTCTAAAAGGTACAATAAGAAACAAAACCCCGGTCTAACTCACCAACCCCCCGGTTTTCTCTTGAGGACCAATGACTTATGTCTAACTACTCAATGGGCTTTTAAGTCCAGCCCATTACTTTGACACATAAGTTTCCATTTGCAGGCAGGTGTTCAACAAGCACAACGTTGTTGTTTGTGGAATACTAGTCTACGTTTACTACCTTCTTGACAATGGGAAGCTAAACATGTGAATACAATTGTCGCGTTTTACATAAGAAATGGCCAAGATGGCTAGGTTGGTTTTGGACCTTCTGTTAAGCAAGAAACATGAGTTCGGTAAGAAAGTTTCCTAGTGAAGTTGTAGATATATAATTCATACATCCTTGGATCTCATAAAACTCTTCAAAAGCATCATATTTACATACTGACATTGCAAATTAGATCAGAAAACACGTTCCAAAGTAGTTCTAATCAATCCGAAAACAAAAAAAAAAACCAAAACAAGTTCGAATCAATCCCTCGAGGAAACTACCATATTACAACAACAGCTTGGCACTGTTTTGCCAACCAAAAAATATCAATGAGTTCCATAGCCTTGAGCTCGTGGTAGATTTTGTTAAGTCAGTCAGTCTTTCCAGTCCCCCAGGCGAGAAAGCTGTCCTGTGATCCAAATTCCTATACAGACATAACCAAAACCCATTAGGCTTTTGTACCTGCTGATTGCATGTAAAAAAGTTTTAAGTAAAAAGAGGGATTTAAGTTTTACCAGCTGGCTCAGACGAAACTCAGGTGGAGTATCGAGCTCTATGTTGGAGGGATCAAGAACGATCTTCTGACATTCCTCCAGGTCCCGTTTAAAGTCTTCTGTTCCTAGGTGTGCGTAATCTGCAAAACATGGTTGTTTATTCTTTAAGCTTCCACTGTTTGTGTTCTCTTCCCTGTCCTGTGATCCCACTTGCAAGAAATCATCGCAAAGAGACAAGGCTTCCACAAGCTGTTGCGAGTTCAAGATAAACTGAGATTCGCTGTCAAACCAAGTCGGCTGTTCCTCAGCTTCGTTTTCATCATCTCTGTCCTTTTCTTGCTCTTCTTTATCATCTATTATTTCTTTTGCATCGTTTTCAAGTCCTGGTTCGGGCTCAGGCTCAGGCTCATATGCAGAACTTGGTCTTTCAAGATTAGCCTGACTACTCTGGACCTCATCTTCCATATACATTACCTCAGATGTCTTAGGTACCGGAAACAAAAGACATAATGTCAATTAGTGCAATATCAATAAGGTGTTAGATTACAGAGGAATGTGAAAAACTCCAACCAGCACACTCCTTCTTTATTCACTACAGCAAGAGCTTCTACTTGTTACTTGTTTTAAGAGTATATTCCACCCTCAACCCAATTCTCAATCCTAAACCATATAATAATCCTGAATACCCATCTCCCTCTGCCTAAACTTCCTTTTCATTTTCATCACTAATTCATGTGGCTAAACGTCTCAACTATAGCTGCTGAATTATCACAACAGCGACAAACCACACCACCTATGGTGTTCACAATGCTCTCAGACTAGACTAGCACAAAGATTTGTCAACAGAAAGCAAACGAAAAGAATTTTACCTCAGCAAGAGAAACCTCTTGGGCAGTAACATAGCTATGCGGAGTAACATAGTCATTTGCAAAGTGAGAATCAGAACAAAGTTGTACAGCATGTCGAGGCTTAGGTGTAACCATTTTTGGAGTGACAGGATCCACTGTTGGAGTCATTGCAGAAAAGATTTCCCCAGAGACTTCTTGCTCAGCTTTATCACCTTGCTTGACAACTAGCTGCTGTGGCTGCTGGTAGAATATCTTAGAAACAACATAATCACCTTCCTTCTCATCTTCTTCTATTCCCAAGTGATATTGGTGCATCACCCAGTTCGTTTTCACAGCTTTCCCGCCATAGAGAACCATTATTTTCTTGCACCCTCTTTGAACACCATCCAACACAACCGGTTTAGTTCTTCCTGTCTTATGCCAGCGCACATCGCCAAAATCGTCGTCGTGAATCTTTCTACGCTTTCGAGTTCCTGTGCTGTAGGCTTTGATTGCCTTATGGAAGAAGTGGGACACCGTTCCATCGTTCTTAACACCTGAATATTTATCAATTTCAGTTAAGATAAAATGAACTTGGGAACATCTCTGATGACTGAAAACAGAAAGAAGAAACGTGCATTGGCTAACCTGGTAAATTCTTAGGATGAGTGTAACAGATTCCATCATCTTGATTGACGGTTGGGATGAACTCATCGATGAACGGGTGAGAACTTAAACCTGATAAACCAGATTTTGCTAGCAAGTGCCAAATGATCTCTGGATCAGATGGATCGAACTTCACACCTCGAGGCAAGCCTGGCCAATCATCAACAACCTGAAAATGCACAAAAACTAGTTAATATTACAACAACTACATAGATATATGATATTAGAGAATAAACATCAAATGAAACAAAAGAGCAAACCGTACATCGCTGTTGTCAATGACGTGTCGACAGTTTGGACAATGTCTTGTAGGATTGCTTTTCCACACAACTTGGCGAGGGTCAGAACCAGCCGATGCACTCATAATTTTTGTTGCAATCCGGTTGCTATCGATTAGCCATGATCGTCTACATACAAGCAAAAAGAACAACCATTGGTCAAGACAGTAATTCCAAACATTAGAGAGATGATATCAACACGATGCCATTACCAAAATGCAGGTTAAAGAAGACAAGGTCACATAAAAAGAAAACTAAATCCTGAAAGACCAGACATTATTATGTCTACCAGAATCTAGATTTAGCAGAATACAATTGCGTCTGTTGTCGTCAAGGAACAAAGAGAACCTGAAATATGGAATCTGTTCCACCATATTTGGTAAGGACATTGGATATCTCTACATGGATGGAGTGCAGACACTGAACTACATACATATTGTAGTGTTTAGATACTAAGCAGCAGTTAAAAAGGTATAAACTTCAAGCTCATCAATCAAATTAGCATCATACAAACAGGAAACTTCAAAACAAAAACCCTTCTTAAAAAAAAGCTAGTAGCAGTGAAAGTGAAAGACACAAATGCAGATTTCAAATTAAAACCCTTTCGCGCTTAGCTTTGACATCGGAGAAACTAAAATTACAAAGCTCCATTGATACACACAAACCTAAACAAAAACTAAAAAGATTCAAACTTTTTTTTTGTTTCTACTTCAAAATTGCAATCGGGAGGGAGGAATCGTACTTAGGGTTTGAGTCTCAACTCAAAAAAAAAAAATGACCTAGCCAAAATCCAGAGCGAGATCGAAAGAGAAAAGTACTTACCCAGCCATGGGAGCTTGACGAAGAAAAGGATCAGAGAAGCAGAATCGGAAAAACCCTAGACAAGTCTCTCTCTCTCTCTCTCTCTCTCTCTCTCTCTCTCGACGCTTAAATGGATACAATTGCAAAAGTAAGGATATTCTCAAAACTCGAGTCCGGATTAATACTACTACTGTTTTTGCTTAAGTACGAAATAAAGTGTTAAAATCTTTTTTTTTTTCTTTTCTTTTTTATAAAAGATTTTGAGAGACAATAAAATCTTGTCCCGAGCGAAATAACTGGGAAGTGGAGAAGAAGAAGAGAGAGAGAGAGAGAGAGGCGCCAGTTTAAGTTTTCTTTTGGAAGTGTGAGGGCATTTATTGAGTGTGACTCGGTCCGCATAAATTCGACGACTTTTCGTTGACTTCTATTGTAACAACCACACGATTGTCGTATAGATCAACGGTTAGGATGATCTCTTCCGTGGTTCTAATTATTTATTACAGTATAAATTTATAATCAATTAATCATACAGAGAGATAAAGGATGGGTTAATGATGTTTATTTATTTCTAAAATGTACTTTTATGATACTACTATGCGACATAATTTGTTGGACTTTCTCACTTTCCAGAGAATGTAGTATTAAATTATATTTTTATTCCAAATATTTGAAGAAGACAAAATAGCCATTAGTGTTTTTTTTTTTTTTTCTTTTTCAACCAAAAGCAATTAGTGTTTATCATCCCACCTTCACACATATTGAGTTTTGAGCGCGCTTTATTATTATTATCAAATATTATATAAATATTTATATGTTTGTATCTAATTAGTTTAGGAAATCTCTTTCATATATGAATGTATGCAACCCTAATCATTATTATTCTCAACTCATGAGATACCATTTTTTATACTTGTACATGCTAAAATTTTATTCTGAAAACAATTGTGTATATAACACGACAAACTGATCTCATAAAATATACCAATACAACTTATATAAGAATTGGATTCCTGATTATTTTATGATTTTGAATAGAGTTAATTGTATTTTAGTCCAAAACAAAGAAATAATAAAAGTATATATAACATATATAGCCAATTTTATATAAGAATGAATTTATACTTAGAATTAGCTCTATGAGGTAATTCTATATAATAGAGCTAATTTTGTACAAGAATTGGATTCGTACGTTTTTTAAACATAATTACATATGATTCTGAACATTGTTTTTGGTATATTTTTAGTAGGAAAATTCTTGTTTTTGTTCAGCAGTTTTTTATATTAGTTCACAATTGTAAATTTTTAATCACTAATTATTTTTAATATATATTTTTTATTTAGTTGTCTCTCATAATTGGTTGCCAATAGTTTAATTTAGAACACTCAATCACTAAACTTGAAGGGGTTTTGGATACAACCAAGTTGCTCCTAACTCTAGTCAATTGAGATCATTTGTTTTTTGTTTTGTTTTGGATTGGAAAATGTTATCCAATAGCAGCCCCTAAACTTCACTTGGAAATAAATACATTGTTTATTGTATTATGCATCTTCATTCTAGATCATAGTTTTTAATATTATCAGATGAATGATTTGTAAATTCATATAGAATTGTAAAATTATAAAAATCATGTAACATGTTTTATCTTTGCATTTGAATCTTTATATTTTCCACTTTAAAATCTATTCAAATTCATTTAAAACATAATGTAAATTTTGAAATCCAAAAACAAATCATTAAACGAATAACATAAGACTTTAACAAATATTTTAAACCATAAAACCAATAACACATAATTTTAATAAATATTAAAAACCAATAATTAAATAACACATAGTTTTCAATTGGATTTCTAAATCAATTAAAATCAGAAAAACAATAACTGGCTAGTATCCACGCCTTATTCTCAACATTCTCATAAAAGTTTCAACATTCAAAACAATAGCCAAAGTAATTCCAACCTTTCTGAATGTCCATATTTAGAGTGATTTACTGTGATAACCACTTCACCCAGAAACTGTAGCGTTGGGGAGGGATCTTGAGGCGTTGGTATCATAGATTCAACAAAGATAGAATGATTAGAATAACATTTCCTTTTGCCTGAATTTGCAATTTCTCTACTAGCCAATATTTCTTTAGAGAATGATTAGAAGGAAATTTAATCAAATCCACTTATCCTAAATATGGAATCATGAATAAGTACAAAACAATACAATTTTTTTTTTAAAACGAACAAATGTAAGTACCGGCTCTTGCTTTTTGTGTACTTGGCACCAATCGTGTCTCACGACGTAGATACCTTGCTCACTTAAAAAGATAAAAGTATAATAACTACCCATTTCACTCTGTATGAAATATTACATTTGGAGGTTAGAGATCACTCTTTGCAAGTGTGCACTGAGAGATTAAGGAAATGCTAACCCCATAATATACTATCGAAAGGCATACACCTAAAGCGAGGATATCTACCTCAATGTCAGTCGCCGAGAGCATATCATGAGAGAGTCGATCTTGAAGTTCTTGCAGATGCTAGAAAATAAAACGTAAGATACAAGCAAACAAATTGATAACATAGAAGTCATTGACACTCGCGTAAGATTAACTCTTGCAGACAATTTTTCCATTGGTAGACAAGAAGTAGCAACATAAATACCAGAAGTGTTGAGAACACTTTTGCAATCAAAGTCCAAATGAGTAAAGTAGAATTCACGCTGCCGAATGACGAATGTCGTCAAGATTGCCTTCCAAACAAAGATTTCTTTTTGCAATACTAAAACTATGCGTGGATGATGCGAGCAAAATAAGGAACGACCAATCCATGAGCTTGGAGGTCTAACACCTCTGCAGAAGGAACAAAATGATCCACAGAATTATCTGTCTCGTGACAACAGAGTTGCCTAGTTTGGTTGGTTCTCCAATGAATAAGTCAATATTGGCATTTAGGCCCAAACCTTTACCAATGTCAAATGAATCAAACCGTTAATATAAATCAAGATATATAAATCAGAGGAATATTAGGAGATAGCATCAGAGCAAACTCAACACGGCAGCAGTCTACTTAGTGGCTTGGTGGGGAATATAGACTTCTCAAAAATACAAATAAGAAGCAACTATCACCATAGTATCATTTAGAATTCACAAAGAAGAAAAACACACGATCAAGGAGAACAGCAATGATTATATATACTTGAACGAGAGGGATGTGACACGTAAGTTGCTGGTTTGAACCTGCTTTGATGTCTCGTAGCAACACTAACATAGAGACAGTACTGAAAATGACCATATGAGTATCACACTATATATGACTTATTTAAAAGACGCATTTTAAGAGATTGCACATGACATGAATATCGAAAAAACAAAGAACAATCTGTCAATATCCAAACACAAATAAGAATTATTTAAAAGAAAGATTTGAAACAACATCTCCCTACCAATCTCTCTCGCTCTCACACAAGGACAGAGTAAGGTTGTCTCCTGCTTCCACATTGTAATGTGCGAGTGACATGTTGTCTTCCTCTAACACCCCGGCTTTTCCAGTTAACTTCAACCTCCTGTGTGGTGGAATTTGGATCACCGCAGCTATCTTCTCCTTCAAGTCGCCACATTTTGCGATAATGACTGCAGTGTGATGTCAAAGGCATTGGAAACAGAAACCTTGATTGGAGCTGAACCCTGAAAAATGTACCAGTCATAATTTATTAGATAAAACAACCAAAACCTACAAAAACAACTCAGACAAAGACATATCTAGTAAGAGCCCGAAGAAATGTAAACAGTCACCGGGTGTTGAGCAAGATCAAACTGGTCTTTCGGAACAAGGGTGGCTGGTTCATCAAACGTGTGTGTCTTTGTCTTTGGCTCAGGTTCATCATCATCATGCTCCATTTTTAGCAAAATCTTTCTCAAGAGAAGCATGCCAATTAACCAATGACATCACCCCTCCTTCCCGCCATCGAAACTCCTGGAGAGGAGTCATCTGAAGAAGAAGGAAAAAACCATCCTGAACGGCTGCTGCATAAGCGTCACTGTTGCTCATCTTTTCTTCCAAATCTTTAGGGGGCGCAAATACTATGGAATACTCAAGAGCAAACCGAAATAAACGTGGGAAGTAGCGATTATCTTGATTGGTAAACTCAAACCCAGCTGCTCTTTTTCTCAAAGGCAGCCAAAAACGGTTACCATACCAAGCTGCTAAATGCGCTGTGAGCTTCATAGTCTCAAACTCCTTGCGCTTCATCCCTTTAGGAAGTCTGACTTCCAGGAGATCAGGCAGATAAATTTTACCATCATCATCATCAAGATTAGCAGCTCTATAGTATTCGGTAAGAGGCTCAAGTACAAGAACTTTCTTCTCCTGATGATTAGCTCCGACATCTTCTTCTTTTTTTTTTTGTTTTTTTTGGATCAATGTGAAGAACGCATCTTCTTCTTCATCTTCTTCTTGTTTCTGAGAAAGGTATTCAGCGAGCTTTTGCTTGTAATATCCGTATAAGGGATCTTCTGAGCTCTTCAGAAAGTTGAAGTTGAGGCTTTCATCATGGAGTTTAGCGTTAATGATAGACTTCTCCTTCTCAGACCCGTGTTCCGCTACAAAACGTGCCGTCGTCTCCACGAATGTTTTCATATCTGGAGGTGGTGGATAGTCTTTCATATCTAGAGGTGGCAGGTTTTGCATTTCTGGAGGTACTGGAAAGCTTATCATATCTGGAAGTTCTACAAGGTTTTGCATATCCTTACAGATGAAAAAAAAAAAAAAATCAGACATTTTGTTTTACGCATACATAATTACTGGTTCCACAACAAAGTATCAATATCTACCGGAAAAAAACAAAAATTCACGAATGTTTTCCATGGAATAAACAAGAAATCGATGGATCCGTACCTCAGCCGGGAAGAAACAGCCGCCCTGCCGTGTGTCGTCGTCGTGAAGAAGCGGAGAAGGATGGGTTGGTTAATAAAATGATGATATGCGACACTATTTATTATGAATTACATTAATAATCAATTTATCCAAAAACCAAACATATTATTTTCATGATTATCTCCTCCACATTTTTTTCTCTGATTTCAACAGATTGATTGGTTTGAGACCAAAAAGTCAGGATCAAATTAAATTTCCCAAACGTAGAAACATCTTATAATAATAAGTTCACATTTTTTTTTTTGCGTTTCTTACATTTGATATTTCTTCTCAACGATACAAGCACAAGTTGCTAAGAAAAAACCTACAGCTTCCTTACAGAAACTGATGAAACCTTAGATTTGCTTGCTGATCGTGTTTTAGACAATGCTGAAGCTTTGAAACCTCCTCTCAGTAGACTCGACGCTGATGCTGCGCTTATCTTCCTTCTCTTTGCTTCTAACTCCATTCTTTTCTTGCTCGATGATGACATCGAGTAAGATGACTCGGGAAAGATGGAAGATGCATGGATTAGTGCTCGTTTGTCCCTTCGGTTCTTGTCAAACTTGGTTTTGAATTTCACGTTTGACGCAGCTTTAATATCTTCTTCACTCTTTGGAAGAAGTCGTATCCCCAAACCCATCTTCCTTGAGGCAGCCTCTTCTTCTGCTACACGTTTTCTGTGTCCCTGGCAAATGAGAACAACGTTAGAAAGGAGGATTCGAAAATCGGACTGCAAGCAGAGCAAAACTAGTAAACTAACCCTAAGTTGTGCACGTAGAGCTCTGTTTATGGAGTAATCATCAGCATGTCTTGCATCAGAGACTCGCTGGAGACGGACCAAAAGCGGTTCTGCTGCTTTCTTCTTCTGCAAATCTACTTCTTGGTGCTCTAGACGATAAAACGGGTCTGCCAGCTTTCCCTTCTCTGCACAAGTTTATCAAAGCATGTCAAGAATAGTCGGCCAGAACAAATAACAAAGATAAGCTATTGAAAGGCCTATAGAGCTTCCAAATGCAAACTTGTAGTAGGAAATGGAAACCAACCTTCCTCAGCAGTGAGCTCCATGATTTCTGCATCTTCTACATCATACTCCTCGACCTTCTTCTGGGCACCACTAGTGATCACATACTCGCAATTCTGAGGATCAGTCTGAATAACTATCTCATGTTTGCAGCATGGTGATTTCATTGCAAAGCTCCATATCTAACCATGATAAGATATAAAAACTCAGCCATAGTTGTATAGCAAGCAAAACGAGAATATAAAATGCAACGTACATGTATTTGAGCAATCAAATATTTTTTGGGACAAAAGTAAGTGATGATCAATAAAAGAAAGACTCTCAATCATACCTTTGTAGAATAATAGTTCCCAACTTGCTTCTTTTCTGCATTAAATCTAACACCCTTGCCAATCATAGAATTGCAGCCACCACACCATATATTATAAGGCATCTCGAACCTGAACACAAAATAAAAGCACGTATGAAAAGTTTAACCAAAGTGAGAGTACCCTCCTGCCAATTCAACAAAAACAAAGCTTCCGCTCAATAATCAAGTGAAATTACACAAGGCAAAGACTTAAGCATCGAGCCATGCCAATACACTGACAACAACTCAATCCTAATACAAACTTACTCCTACTCCTACTTTTGAACATCATAATAGTTTGATGTTATTACTTTTGTTTAACCTCATCTCTCAATTCATGGATCAGAGACGCAATCAATTGAACAACTAGTGTGAATCCAGCCTAAAGTAAGTAGCATCTCCCTCCCAATGTTACAACGTGGGAACTAAGGCAGTCACTGCAATGATGAGCTAATAAAAATAGAATTTGATTATATATATATATATATATATATAAATTACCTAATGACCAAAATCCCCTCGCCTATCTTCTTTGCTCTCTCTCTGAGAGGATGCTGTCCTTGAAACTTGTTCAAGGAACCTTGATCTGGAGTCCATTCCGGGGGATAGTAAAAGTTATCCGCCCTGGCAGCTGATAGAGTCGACTGCAACATAAACAAAAAAAAGGGAAACAAATTGAAAAGAGTTAAACACATGAAACTGAAAACAATGAAAAAACACCAAACCAGATAGGAGGTATATATAATACAGATTACAGAACGCAAACAATTGATTCCATTAGACAAATCATACAGAAAAATTTGTAATTTACCATATCCTAATCAATTGAACAAAAAGATAAAAATTACTCAGAAGAACCCCCTTGTGAACAAAAACCTAGAACCACTAAATACCCTAAAATCTCAAAAGAGATTCATACTAATCAATCTTAAACACTTAGAGCTACGGGGATCCATTACAACGAGCAAACACAGTTCATCCCCAATTGACAACCCTCGAGAAGCAGAAAATCAAAAAATAGCATATCCCCCAATTGACATATAGAAGAAAATAACGATGAACTGAGCAAACGATATAAGACGTACCATCTTGTTTCAATCGAGATTGATCAAATCGATCTTCGTAATCTCCTCTGCTTCCTCCTTCTCCTCTGTGATGTTTAATCGCAAACAAAATTCTTGGTGAAAACTGAAAAGACTTGTAGAAAATCACAGGTAACGAATCTTCTTCTACCTCAGCAAAACGTTGCCGTATTGAAATATATGTTTTCCAACGCGTTCGCGGATTTATAAATATAACACGTAAGCTAATTCTTTTTTTCTCTTCTGGTCAATGTCCGTAATATATTTTTTTTTAATTTAATTTAGACGTGAAATAAAAGCAGTTTGAAAACGCGAAGGGCGTTTAAAATTAATCCGATGAGTAGAGAACGCAAACGTGAATTGTGTGTGTCGATGTGTCAGTTCCGATATTGCAACGCCTTTTTATTACAAGCGGCTCTAGTTAGTTGAGCTCTCCGGCGAATCTGATCTTTTGAATTTACCCAACAAAAAAAAAAATGGTGTCTTTGGTAGCTTCTTCTCTTACATGCTCAAGCCTTACTCTGAATCTTCTTCCTCTTACGCGGACGGAATCACCTGTTTCACCCTACAAGAAGCGTCGATCAGCTTATGTGGTGGTGGCGGCAACATCTTCCAGAGATGGTAACGATACCAAATTCGTCACCTTTCTCGGAAAAGGCGGCTCCGGCAAGACCACCGCCGCTGTTTTCGCCGCTCAGGTATTTTTTATGATTTCTTTCTCATTGCATTTCATCAATCTTGACGAAAGTACTGAAATTTCCACGGCATTGAATTCTGACTCTTATAATGTTTAGAATTGAGTGTTGTTGTATATGATCTAATCTCTCTGCTTAGATTTTTTTGATGTTTTTGCTGTCTTTAGAATTTGAATTATGTGTTGTTGTTTTGTTTGCTAACTAAACTTTTTGAGGGATATGGCTTTTTTTGCTCATAGCATTACGCATTGGCTGGATTGAGTACATGCTTAGTGGTACAAAATCAGGACCCTTCTGCTGATTTCCTCCTTGGAACCAAGATTGGGAATTCTCCTACTTTGATCAATGACAATCTCTCTGTCATTAGGCTTGAAACCACAAAAGTTCGTCCCTTTTTCCATCTTCTTTCGTATGCTTTATGTCTGGTTCAGGGTTTGAAGTTACTTAAAATGACGACTCCTTGAAACACTGCAGATGCTTCTGGAACCTCTTAAACAGCTGAAGCAAGCAGACGCTCGACTTAATATGACCCAAGGGGTTCTTGAAGGGGTAGGTATGTGACACTACTTCGTATCTGCGAGTTTCCATAGAAAAATATATTTGGGATTTTGAGTCTTAATTTTTTTTTTGGCTATTGATGTGTAGTAGGTGGTTGGTGAAGAGCTAGGAGTGCTTCCAGGGATGGATTCCATCTTTTCTATGCTTGAACTCGAGAGGCTTGTTGGTTTCTTTAGGCAAGCAACCCGAAAGAACCACAAGGGGAAGACTTTTGACGTTGTGATTTACGATGGCATTAGCACTGAGGAAACTCTTCGGATGATTGGTCTAAGCAGTAAAACAAGGTCTCTTTTATGTTTTGCTTTTCCTTTTTTGACTTCTCTCTCTGCTTCTTTCCCTTCTTGCAACCCTTAAGGAAGTTTGCTTTTTTGCAGATTGTATGTTAAATATCTGAGAAGTTTGGCTGAGAAGACAGATTTGGGGAGGCTAACAAGTCCTTCCATTATGAGATTTGTTGATGAGTCAATGAACGTAAGCGGCAATAAGTCCCCTTTCGATGGTATGACAACTCCTGCCATGTGGGATACTTTGGAACGTTTCTTGGAGGTGATCTATTATCCCATAACTCAAGTGTCTTCAAACTAATTTTTGTTCCTAAATCACATATGGATTTTTTGCAAACTGTAGACTGGCGCTTCTGCTTGGAGAGATCCAGAGAGATTCAGGAGTTTTCTTGTAATGGACCCAAACAATCCAATGTCTGTTAAAGCTGCATTACGATATTGGGGTTGTACAGTACAAGCAGGGTCTCATGCTTCTGGGGCGTTTGCTATTTCTTCTTCTCATGTGACAAGCAAAACACGAAAAGAAGATTTTGTGCCTCTACCCTTTGCTTCTGCATCGGTTCCATATGCTATAAATGGTCTGGATTGGGACAAAATACTGCTGGACCAAGCCAATGCGAGTATCCGGGAACTTCTTTCTAAAACAGTAAGGAATGGAAGCAGCTTGACAACAACAGTAACGTTTGATACAGCAAAGAAATTGGTGACTCTTTTCATGCCGGGGTTTGAGAAATCTGAAATCAAACTGTACCAGGTAAAAAGCTTTCTCATCTCCCTCATACTCTCTCATCCACATTTGTAAAGGGATCTCCATTTCTTCTACCTCTTCTGTACTGGCATAATGTGATTGCCTTCTGTTCACATATTGAAATAAGAAGTGAGAATGATTTTGGTTTTCTTACTGAATTTGCAGTATAGAGGAGGCTCTGAGCTCTTAATAGAAGCCGGGGACCAAAGACGGGTGATTAATTTACCGTCTCAGATTCAAGGAAAGGTTGGAGGAGCCAAGTTTTTGGACAGAAGTCTCATCATCACAATGCGGTAATACATTTTAGAAGAACTAATTTGTTCTTTTTTGTACACCAAAGATGTGTAGTTTATCCCCAGATCCAATACAAACAAAGTAATGAAAGAAAGAAAACTCAAGAAGACAAACATTTGGGACGATCTTGTGATGAATAAACAAGTTTCTCATTACTGGAATGACTCTGATACTTTGGCAAAACAGCAGCAGTTACAACAATGCAACTGAGTAGAGCCAAGCCAAGTCCTAGACCGTTGACAGTCATTGATTCAGAACCGCGTCTGGGGACGTTCCTCTTGGTCTGAAGGAACGTCAGTTTCTCAAGCAGTCCGGTCTCGGCGCTGGCAATGGCTAGACCGTATGTATAGAGTCCGAAGAAGACGTGCCATGGAAGAAACGTAGTTCTTGTTGTTCGTACTTCTCCTCTATGCCAGAAGCTCATGAACCCAGTCACCCACTGCAACACAACGTCATTATTATCATTAACTTTTCAAAACTGGTCGCACACAAGAGTTAAAGAGGCCTTTTTCGTAAATGCTGATAACTTAACGCCTCAGTTTCACATTTTCTTAAGAAACTGTAATTACAGTCAATAAACACCGGAACTTCAGCAATAAACTATGTATGACATAATTAATAAGAGCATAGGTTGTAGTGACAGTCATGACAGTCTTTAATAATTCGTTTTAATAGTCTTTTAGGGGAATCTTGTCAGCTTTAGCTTCCGTAACAAATCAGAAACTAATCCCAAGTGGCTATACAATTTTTTCCTTTGTCCATTCTTTGCATTATTGATGGCAAACATTTCAAAAAAAGAGAAAGAAATTATAATGACAGCAACGTGTAATCCGACCTTTTGAAACATATAGTACGTTTTAAAAGACTTGGAAAGCATCTACTTCTTTTTCGATGATGTATTAAAAATTCATGTCAGAGGCTTAATATAATATTGGTAGGTGGAAATAGAAAAAGACGAACCTGGGCAGCGAAGAGAGAAACAGAGAGTAAGCCTATCCAAGAATGGAGACTGTAGAAATTGGCAAATACTCCACGTTGGTAATGGAATTTTGTCCAAATCCCAAACACAGCAGAGGCCAATGCCACTCCTTGTAGCCATAGATGCACTGCTTTCTTCGTTTTCCTTGAACCAGGTAACCATTTGTGTATTAAAATCGCTGCAGATCACAAAACCCCAGATTCTTGATAAACATATTCAAGAAAGAAATGAGGAGGAAATCTTCATCAAAAGAGCATAAAGAGGGATGATCATTACTACCTTCTCCACTTACAAGAATGAAGCCAATCACCATCAGCAGAGGATGGAGAGTCTACATAATTATAAACTCTTGATTAGATATTTTGAGATCCTATTGAAATCAAAGAGAGCAAGGAGTGTGATTTGATTACAGAGTAGCCGAAGTCTTGACTAGGGAGGAAGAGAGCCCAGTACAGAACCGAAGCTGCGATTACTAAACCGGAGAGTCTCGCAAACAAAACCAGTGATAGTCTTGAAGAAGCCACACTTCCCATTCTAATTATCTCTCTTCAAAGTTGAGTAGTAGTAGTCGTACACAGTAGAGTACAGTCTCTCAGACTCCGAGAGTTGCCGACAAGAAGATGTTTTGAGAAACCAAATAAGACATTTATGGTTCCGTTCCGTATAAAGACTCTCTCTCTCTCTCTCTCTCTTTATACGGCCCATGTGATTTAACATTTAAGGCTGCTAGTACTGTGCTCATAGTCAAAATGTTGACTTTTTAAGTCCAGGGTAACCCACCATGCTTAAACACTTATACAATAATCAAGAAGCTATTGAGATAAAAACAAACATTTCACAACACCAAACGGGAAGTCTACGAAAGTGCAAAATAACATTGATTGAATATAAGAAGAAAGACGCTATTACCAAGTCTTAAAACAAAGATCCGAAATCAAATTGATACACTCGAAAACCACACAAGGGGGTTTAACAGAAACATTACACAAGACTCATGGTTTTTTTGTTTTATTGCCACACATACCGAAAGCACGAGCTCCCGCTGGGTTTCTCGAGTCTTTAGAACCCTTTATAGCAGAGCTTTTTAGGAAGTACGATTTGATACGCCTCTCCCCTGGCCACGCCCACCATATCCATAGCCACCGCCGCCACCACCACGGCCACCGTAACCGCCATAACCACGGCCACCATAACCGCCCCGTGAATAACCGTTTCGACCATAACCACCACGCCCTCCTCGACCTCCTCTGAATCTCGAGAACTCACCAAATGTCTGGAATCATTACCAATACCTTTAGTTAGTCAATCAGTTTCTCTCAAGATACTGGAAAATTAAGTATCACCAGAAACGAGAGGGGACTAGTTCCAGTATGCTATTCAACTGTGGAAATATATAGATCGTACCTCAGTATCTAGTTTTCTTTGCTCTGAGAACCTAGGCCTTGCATTTTGGGACTCTCGGTCAATGTTGTTTAATGAGAGGCTATCGAAAAAGTCGTCTTTGTTGTATACAGGCTACATCAATTAACAATGCGTATGAGACCAGAAAAAGGGAACATAATGACTTTACTTGATTGGCTTATAAGTCTACTTCACTTACTTTGACCTCGATCTTAGGCAGCTCAGCCTCATCTACAATCGGGGAATCATCATCTTCATCACCATCAAGGGTAGAACTCTTCCCAAGATGACCCCATACTTCATCCTTGTTGAACTTTTCATTCATCGCGGTGAAATCAAAATCTTCAGTGAACTTCATTACCTGGTGTGATCTCTGCCAACAAGGAAAATTATTAGCATACATGGCTATAGTTTATTTTTAACTAGTAGATCTTTTCCTCGGTAGAAACAAACAAATGCCTCGTCACATTATACAAATGAGTGAGAAGAATATTACCCCTGCTCCTCTTCCTCTTCCTCTTCCACGTCCCCTGTAACCATTATTAGTTGGGAAAGAATGCCCGTTTGGCTGAGAAAAAAAAAACAGCAAATCAGTTAAAACTGTTATCACCAAGAAGACTTTATAGGTCGACGTGTACGGCAAAATCTAATACACCAAGGAAAGAACCTAGAGATTTCATGCTTCTTTGACAAAGGCAAAGAGACAGTATGGAAAAATAAAATTAGGCATATTACCACAGGTTCAATTATATAACAGTACATTATTACAGCTATCTCAGACATCAGAAAATGTAAGATTATTTGATGTTAACCCTTCCTTACTCCACAGGTTCAAGTAGAAATATCGATTAAAGATTTGGCAATTTATGTAAATTCAATACCTTTTGAGTTGGCCTCGCAGAGGAAGGCAATGGCAGTATTGGAGGCTGGGCTTCGGATGTAACTGGAACAGATTGTTCCAACCCAGCTGATGATGATACTTGAACTACCTCAACATCTTTATCCGCATTTGTAGAGGGTGGGGACAAAGAGACTGCAGAGGATCCAGACTGCAGCAGTTGGCCAGGAGTAACCAACAATGGTTTTGGCTTATCTTGGCTACTGGAACTAGAAACTCCAGCAGCAGGAGCAGATGTTAATGGTGTTGCCTGCGGCTGAGAAATTGGACCAGTAACTACACTAGGCTTGTTAGGCAGTGAAAGGCCAGGACTTGCTTCTGTGGCTCTAGTGGTTGATAGAGAAAAGGGAAGCACATTAGTATCCTGCGGTAGGGTAGGAGGCGCAGTAATAGGAGCTTTGTTCGAGAGTATTGGAGGTGCCATCTCTGAAGCTAGTGAAGGAGATGGTGCTGATTGCAGTGTAGATTGCAGGTTTGACGGCAGCGTCACAGGTGGTAGAGCAGGGAAAGGCAATGAACTAGGTGCTAGAATTTGAGAACTAGTACTAAAAGGAAATAATGACGAGGGTGCTTCTGGCAAGCTCGAACCCTGCATATTTGATGGACCAGTAGGAGGAGGGGCATTAAAGTTAGGATATTGCAGGGGTTGCTGCAGAGAATTGGGCATTGGCAGCCCATGAGGGGGTCGAATCAGAGACTGTTGATGCAATTGGGGAAGGCCACTGGGAGGTGGGGTGTAGAATCCTTGCCAATACATTGGCGGTTGTGGCGATGCTCCCCATGAACCACTAGGCTGATACAAAGGCATTGTGTTTTGAAATCCCATCCCGTGTTGTCCAGGTTGTCCATTATGAGAACTAATGTCAGGCAGTGACCCACTCGCGGTAGAAGGCAAGCTACCAGATGTTGGAATCGGGCCAGGGAAGTGAGACTGCAAAACAATGAAGAGTGGAGAATGAGGACGAATCAATTGACTGTAAAAGCACAGAAAATAATATCCTACAACATTTCTAACATTCACCTGAATTATAGCAGGGTCATTATTTATAGTAGGTGGAGGAGGCTGAACTGGTGGAGAAGCTTTGACTTGCAAATCCTGCCAACAACAAGACCAATTAGAATCCAAAGTGTGGAGGCTGACGACGCTACTAAAATGATTAGCATAATAATCCTGCTGGGGATACCTTGATATCAGTTCCACGGAACAATATGTACTCATAAACTTTTTCACTTGGAGGAACTTGCGGACCATCTTTTTTCCTTCCTTCAGTTCCAAATGATCGAACTACACACAGGAGAAAATTTCAAAGATCAGAACAAATCAATCTCACCAAAAACTACCCCCATCGACCACTTAAGACTAAGCTTTCTTGCTCAACCAATAGTTTCAAAGGCATCACAATTACAATTCAATAGCTTGGATAGTAGACATGAACACTTCTTTTTCATGAATTCCAAGCACAAGAACAACATCTCTATCAAATCGAGCTAAAACAGTTCAAGATTGGAGCAAAATTTCACAAGACTAACCAAACCAAAAAAAAAACAATTGAGTTTCTACCAAATCAGAAAGAGAACACACCACCGGAATCAGACTATGCATCTAATTTAAATTATCCAGCAACGGAGAAGTGGAAAACGAAATCGTACCGTTTTGAAGTCCGATACTAGATTCATCTGTATTAATATTGTAAAGGATCCCTTCGTATCTGATCTCGCTCTTAGACGTCAAACTAATCAAGCTCCCAACGTAAGAATCCGCACCGGGGCTCGATTTCGCACCCGTATTCTCAGCCGCCATATCCGATCTATGTCTCTCTTCGCCGAAGAAATCACAGACAAAGAGAGAGATTCACGAGAAAACAGAAAAAAAAAAAACTACAAGTCAAGGAGACGGCAAACACACACACTCAAGGTTCCTTGATCCCCTTCTTCTTCTTCTTCTTCAACAGAGAGAGAGAGAAAGCTACAGAAGAAACGATTATTAGGGTTTACTCTAATTTGGGGAGATCGAGCATCTCTTTTTTATTATCCATTCCCGTAAAAAGCCCAATTGAGAGAAAAGAAATTAAAAATAAACCTATCTGACCATATTAGCCTGGTATAGCTCCATTGACTTTTATTTAACCACTAATCGTAGTACGACACGTGTACACGTGCAGGACCTCTTTCGTAATTGGCCCTCAATGGTGTGTTTTAGGCAAACAAAACCACGAGCGAGCCACGAGCCACTCCAATTGCACACGGCTCGTGTTCGCGACTCTGATTACATAATTAACCCTGTGCCTTTGGAACATTTGCACTCGTGACCTCACGAAACCACGAAGACACATAAATTATGAAAGAGGAGGACTCTTTGGATTTAGCAATCTATGGGCTTTTGAGGTATGATGCCATTTTTGTGGTTGTTTCTTTATGAAGCATGCGTTGAACCTTTTTATGCTTCTTTTGTTGTTACATAATAACTTGTTTTTCTCCTGTTTTGGATTGTCCGGGAAACAAGTTATCTTCCACATCACAAACACTACGGGCAACTCTCAGTGTGTTTCCTGATACGGGCCCTCTTATGTTGCTTGATTTTGTAGGGTCTCTAGTAAAAATTTACTGTTTCTAGTTTTAGGTTGGAATGGCTTTAAACTTTATTGTATTTGCAACAAGAACATTTGGATGATTAAGTGTGATTGTGACTTGATGTAAGAAATGTATTTGTGACTTTGTGAGTCTAAGTTAGCTGAAGCAAATGCTTTGGTTGGTGGGTCTGTTATTGATGGAAATCATTTAGAAGTTGTAAGAAAGAGGTCCATTTATATGGCTTCTATCTAGGCGCTCTTTGACGCTTAGTAGTCTTGCCGCATCTGGAAATGTATTGAGGTTCTGAATTGGGCCTTTATTTGTTAGGTTATGAAGTTTGGTTTGGAGAGATCTTCTCTCGCTCTGATAGGAGGAGGCAGTTGTTGATCGATGTTTTGGCCGTGGGCAACATTGATATAACTTATTCGCAGAAATTTTAGAAGATAAGTTTGATTTGTTTGTTTAGTTATATCGTTTGCCTTAGTTACTATTGTTAGTATGCATCTGTTCTTAGCTGTTGGATTCGTTCTCTTTCGATTTTGGTCTTCAACTTTCCTTTTGGTATTTCTAGTTGTTTCTGGGAACTTATATTTTGTTCGCCGGCTTAATTTCCCTCTTTTAAGTTTTAAATTCCGGGGATATTTATGTTTTCTTCTAGCGGCTTAAGATGTATTTTACAACGTAACTTTTTAAACAATATCAATAACATCAAATGACAAAAAAAATATATAGATGAAGAGAAAGCATTTGGTGACGATATAAAAAGTTTTAAGTAGGAGATATGAAATTAAAGAGAGGTGGAAACTTGTTCGTTTGTTCTGAGAGAGGATAACATGTGGTTTGAAGTCTCTTTAAACCCATATGTTATCTCTTCTAGTTATATTTATTTACCTTTTTAACTTAAATCTCTCGAACCCGCAATCAAATGTCAAACTTCGGGTAATGTCCTTTTTGGTATAAATAAAATCTTTGTATATTTGTAAAAGCCTAGAATGAGCCAAAGTCAAAGTGTGAATGCGAATTTAGATAAAAAGATTACGGACAAAGATTACCACTATGTTGCCATAATGGTAATAAATTCACAAAGTGGGTTTCTAGTTGCTAAACAATATCGAGAACTCCTGGCATATCATAGGAGTTGTTAGTTGTTACCATTGCGTTTTCCACAAATGGAACTTCTTGTCAACCACCAATCCTAAAGTAAGATTGCCAAAAAGACCAAAATAATATTATTAATTGAATATACATAGAAAAGGAAGTTTTGCACACAAAAAAAAAAGAAAAGAGAAGGAAGTATACATAGACGTGAACTATCAAATAAGTATAAATAGAAAAGGAAGACGATCACAGCATGAACGAACAGTGAACATGTTCTCGTAACAAAACTTGCAAATATGCACCAGCAACAGTTTGTAGAGATAGATAACAAAGTCGGGCAAGAAATAATGTAGCAAATTACTTTAAACATTTTCGATTTGTTCAAACAAGATTCTCTGCTATCTTAGAAACCTACTGCTTCGCTTCATTTTTTTCACTATCAATGGTAATCCTTTTTGTTTCCAGCCTAATTTGCATTCACACTTTCACTTGTGTTCATCCTCGGTTTCAACTAACAATGTCAAGGTAAAGAAGGATGGACAACCAAGAGACGACATACCTAACTTCAAGTCTAGTTGGGGGTTTGTAGGTGACATGTAATCAAATTGGAGTAAGGATGGAAAGAATGATGTGTAAAAGTGTTTGTTTGTTGATGATTTTGGACGAATACAATAAAAATAGTGATGATGAATGAAAATTTTTCTAGGTTTTTATTATTTGCCAAGGATGGTATAATATAACCTACATCTCCAATTAATTCATAACTTCATGTCCCCCTTAAGGTGTCATTAATGTTCTTTAATTCTAGAGTTAAATCTCAAGAATTTATGTTCATTTGACCATTCACAAGCTAAAATATGTGAATCTTGACATTTCTGGATCTCACCAGATGACAAGCTTAATAATGAACCGAGTCGAATTGTGCAATATATATCCGACACCAACAATCAATATCCACACTTTTTTTTTTTTTTTTTTATAACAATTTACGTTCCATTTTCAAACTTATATAATTTTGTCAATTTCCCAATAGGATTTGGACCTATATTCAATTATTTATGTTCAAGGGAGACTAGGACAATGATTTTTGTAACGAAAATGACGTATAGCATCTTTAAAATCACAATTCAAGTTGGGAATAATTTAGAGTCTATAGTTTATCCACAAAACTAGTATATTTGGCCGCGCTCTATATACCATCATTATAAGAGGGAACAAAAGAACCAATCATCTATGAGACATGATTGCAATCTTTTAATAATTGAGCTAAAGCTTAACATAATGGATGTATATAGTATTACCCACCTTAAACTTTTTAAAATCGTCAAAAATTTAGTCCTCAATAACTCATAAATGAGATATGAGTTCCCATGATCTGTAACGTTTCTATCTTCATTTCATTTTTTTTTGTTTTTGGTTCAAAGATTTGTAACGATTTTGCCCATTTTTTTTGGTAACGAAATTTTCTTTTGTTTTTCAGTTAAAAATAAATTTTCTCATACTTCCAACTTAATTTGGACCAAAAAAATCAAAAATCAAAACAGTCCAAAATTGGGAATCACACACATTGACACCGCCATACTATTCACAGTTACGAAACGACGCGTGTCAATATCTGATAGCTTTGGAAAATTTTACGTAGGTCCTACCTACAACAGACCAGATATATCACTCGCTTCGTACGGCATTTTCTTCACAAAAAAAAGAAAAGATCTCTCTCTCTTCTTCACACTCTCTCCCACACAGGTCTAGTCAACGACGGTCAAAGGTAGGTTTCTCAGGAGGAATCTAACAACGATGACGGACACGACGGACGATATCGCGGAGGAGATTTCGTTTCAGAGCTTCGAGGATGACTGTAAGTTGCTCGGTAGTCTCTTCAACGACGTCTTGCTCAGAGAAGTCGGCTCCGATTTCATGGAGAAAATCGAACGGACTCGTATTCTCGCTCAGGTTTCCTTTTTTTTCTTGCTTCTAGTTTTGACTTCTCTCTCTCTCTCTCTCTCTCTCTCTGTTTTCGAACCTCCGTTGTGATTTTGTTTTTTTTTGGAGAAGCGGTACCGTTCTTTCTCCGATCTGTCTGGAGAACTGATGGATTCTGACGCAGTGTTTGATCAGTTTTTTTTTTTGCAACGATTTTTTCAGTAAGAACGATATGATTTATGTAGCCTCCGATCGGTTTGTTTGAAAAGGAAGTGGAAATATAGTTTTCACGAATTGCTTGTGGTTGACGAAAAGTGTTTTGGTTTGTTGTTCGATATGTCGTGTTTGTGTTTTTGATTTACACATTCGAGAGTCCTCGATTCGTTTAAGATCTGGTTTATGCGTTTTTGTTATCGTTTTTCCTTTGTTGTATTCTGGATTCTTACGATGAAGTTTATTGCTATCGTCGACCCTGTGAATGATGATACTATTTTGGTTTGGCTTTTTGATTTTTTTTCAGAGTGCTTTGAATCTTCGTCTTGCTGCTATTGAAGATACAGCTGAGCTTTTGGAGAAGCAACTGACTTCTGAAATTTCCAAGATGTCACTGGAGGAAGCATTGACACTGGCTCGTGCGTTCAGCCATTTTCTTAATTTGATGGGGATTGCTGAAACTCATCACAGGTGAACTATATAAGTGACCTCCACATGTCAAAAACGAATGAAAACATTTTAGTCTTAGATCGTTGTTACAAAATGAAGTTTGGAGGATACTTGAAATAATTTTATGTTTTGCTTTACTTAACCCCTCTTTGAAGCCTAAACGATTGGTTGATCGTTTAATTGCAGAGTTCGTAAAGTCTGTAACGTTCCACAGCTTTCCAGATCATGCAACGATGTGTTCAGTAAGCTATTGCAAGGTGGAATTTCCCCTGATGAGCTCTACCACACAGTTTGCAAGCAGGTATACTTCATTGTTTTTTCTTGCTGTGATACTCTTTTCATCTTTACCACTCATCCTGTTTCGATATTTCTGATAAATTGGTAACTTTCAACTGCAAGATTAAGTTCAAAGATTCCCATTTCAATGCAAAGTAAAGCCAATTTACTAAACTTTATCCAATACAGGGGGTTGAAATTGTTCTTACTGCACACCCTACTCAAATCAACCGGCGAACCTTGCAGTACAAGCATATTAGAATGGCTGTAAGTTTTTGCTAATGCTGACATTGATTGCTATACTTGTTGCTAGCAATTTAGGTTTATGGCCTTTGGACTTTTGAATTGAAATAAGATATTACTTGCAGCATCTTCTAGAATATAACGATAGACCAGACCTTGGACTTGAAGATCGAGAAACGGTTATTGAGGATCTGGTACTTTCGGCCTCATTCCTCGACATATTCCCCGAGTCTCTCTGCTGAAGTAGTATAGCTAATAATTTCATTTCGTTTAAAAGGTTAGGGAGATAACTTCACTGTGGCAGACTGATGAACTTAGACGTCAGAAACCTACTCCTGTGGATGAAGCTAGGGCTGGTATGCTAATTATAAGTTTGTAATTGTCTAAAAAGTTTACTTTGATAAACTAAGGTTCTGCTCCAAGCATGTGTTATTCCCTTGTGTCAGGTCTGAACATTGTTGAACAATCCCTTTGGAAAGCTGTACCACATTACTTGCGTCGTGTCAGCAGTTCGTTGAAGAAGGTTTTACTTGTTTTTCTCATTTATTGCAAAGTCTGATTGCTAAAGTGACTTGATACTGACACAATGACATTCCCTATGTCCTCTTCAGCTCACGGGGAAGCCACTCCCATTAACTTGTACCCCAATAAAGTTTGGTTCCTGGATGGGTGGTGATAGAGATGGAAATCCAAATGTCACGGCGAAGGTGAGTCTTCAGTATTTTTCCTTTTCCCCTGAATAATCAGTTATGTATTGAGAATGCGAGCTTCGCCTGGTATTGCTACATTGTTTTAAGATAGGGTTACTATATGGCTGGTATAGAGAAATATTAGGATTAACTTGCTAACACACATGGTTTTTATTTTAAATTTTCAGGTCACCAAAGAAGTATCACTAATGTCTAGGTGGATGGCTATTGATCTGTACATTAGAGAGATCGATAGCTTAAGATTTGAATTGTCTATGAATCGATGCAGCGATAGATTATCAAGATTGGCAGATGAGATTCTTGAAAAAGGTATGCTACTGGGGGACATCTAACGTCTCAGTTTTTTCTTGATTCTTGAGAACACAAAACTTCAATATGTTCATTTTTCTCCTCAGAAGCATCTTCTCAAGATCACCTTGAAAGTAGGGGTCCAAATGTTGGTAGAAGCCAACAAAAAGGTCCAACCCAGCAGGGCTTATCTCTACCTACTCAACTTCCACCTAGAGCTGACCTCCCCTCATGCGCTGGTAAATGATTTCATGCATAGGCTGCCCTCTTTCTGTAAAACTATTCAAGCATGCATACAGATTTTCTTCTATATTCACGCCTCATCTTTCTAAGTTTCCAATCTCCTACTTGCAGAATGTGGTGAATCACAGTATCCCAAACTTGAAGTTCCTGTGACAGATTATATGCCACTCAACCGTCAGGTGAAGCATAGCTTTAAACATTGACATATGTTTGACTTCTTGTTCTGTATGATTGTATCCAGTAAATATACTCTGGCTGAGTTTTTCTGTTTTTGATAGTTCGTTTGATTTTTTTTCCTTAAATAGGACGTTCAGGGGATTTCTAGTAATGGCTCAGGCCAAAGTTTGCAAATAAGGATAGCTAATGGAACTTCTGTCAACTCTAATGGCTCTCAGCAAAGTCTTACTCCCCGAGGTTCTTCTTCCTCGAGTTCTCAACTTCTTCAGAAGAAACTATTTGCGGAGTCTCAGAATGGGAGGACCAGTTTTCAGAAGCTATTAGAACCAACTCCACCAAAACGAGCTGGAATTGCTCCTTATCGGATTGTTCTTGGAGAAGTAAAGGAAAAGGTGCTGATCCTTCTAATTTGTTCTCATTAAGTTCATGCAAAGAGCCGGATTTAGCATCGTAAAAATGTGAAAGAGTTCATGTCTAATTTTCCAGGGCATTTATCTTGAGCTACTTGTAAATAATTTACCAGTCTTCTCACTATTACAAATTTAAAACCATCTTGAGAAATTCTATTATTATCTTGAGTAAAATGACTCTTACCATTAATGATCTGTGATTACAGCTTCTGAAGACACGGAGACTTCTGGAACTTCTTCTTGAGGGTCTCCCTTGTGAATATGATCCTTGGGATTACTATGAAACATCAGACCAACTTCTGGAACCGCTACTCCTCTGCTATGAATCTCTGGTATGATCTTGCTTGATGCGAAGTTGTCTTTGCAATTGCATTAAAAAATCATGAACTTGGTACGTGAAATTTGTTCTTTTCTCAGCAATCATCTGATGCCGGAGTATTAGCCGATGGCCGGCTTTCTGATCTGATCCGTAGAGTTGCTACCTTTGGCATGGTTTTGATGAAACTTGATTTGCGCCAGGTGCGTTTCTTTTCCTTCTTGTTTTGGCTCTCTGTCTGTGATACCTGTCTTATCTAGGATTCATTAATCAGGAAGCTGCAAGGCATTCTGAAGCGTTGGATGCAATTACGACATACTTGGACATGGGCACATATAGTGAATGGGATGAAGATAAGAAACTGGAGTTTTTGACAAGAGAGTTGAAAGGGAAACGACCCCTTGTCCCTCCAAATATTGAGGTAACACCCACTGTGAATTTCTTTTTATGTTAGTCTCATGTCTCTGAAAAGAATTATGAATTTTAGGTAGTAATTACAGCTTATCTTACTGTTAGACCAAAAGGATTAATCAAATAACTTGTATGTAGGAAGGCCAATATGATGATACGAAAGTGGTCTCTGATCACATTATCTTTATTTTTGTGTGTTTAACACCATTAAGAAAACTACTGAACCTTTTCAGGTTGGTCCTGAAGTAAAAGAAGTACTAGATACCTTCCGGGTTGCTGCTGAGCTAGGAAGTGAATCACTTGGAGCTTACGTGATTTCTATGGCTTCAAATGTATGAAAGCTTTCAGTCTTTCACAGTCATTTCTTTGCTGAAGCTAAATTGGACGAGTAGCTGATGACATTGATTTTTTGCTACTTGTAGGCAAGTGATGTCCTCGCTGTGGAGCTTCTGCAGAAAGATGCTCGTCTTGCCGTCAGTGGCGAGCTGGGAAGACCATGCCCTGCTGGAACGTGAGTTTAATTTCTTGTAGGACTATTTCATTGTTAATCAATTTTCCCTATGCATACTTACATATACTGGTGATTTCATCTGGGGGTTATTGTCTATGTCTTTGTCTCTTATTTTGATGGCATAAGTTATTGGTATGCTGATTTATTTTTGTTATATGATAGACTGCGAGTGGTGCCTCTTTTTGAGACGGTGAAAGATTTAAGAGGCGCTGGCTCTGTAATAAGAAAATTGCTATCAATCGATTGGTACAGAGAACACATCCAAAAGAACCACACCTCCCACCAAGAGGTAGATATGCTTGACTTCAACCAATTCTTTATTTGGGGTATGCTCTGTCTGAAAAGATTTACAACTTTATTATGTGCAGGTGATGGTTGGATATTCGGATTCTGGAAAAGATGCTGGACGCTTTACTGCAGCATGGGAACTTTACAAAGCCCAGGAGGATGTTGTCGCTGCTTGCAATGAATTTGGAATCAAAATTACCTTATTCCATGGACGAGGAGGGAGTATTGGGCGAGGTGGTGGCCCAACTTATCTTGCCATACAATCCCAACCTCCAGGGTCTGTAATGGTAAGTTACTTACCCATATGGACAGTCTTTCTCATTTTTCAGCCAAAGTCCTCACGTACAGTCTTGCATTGACATTGCAGGGTACTCTCCGTTCCACAGAACAAGGTGAGATGGTGCAAGCCAAGTTCGGGTTACCACAGACGGCTGTTAGGCAGCTAGAGATTTACACAACCGCGGTGCTGCTTGCTACATTGCAGCCTCCTCAGCCACCACGAGAAGAAAAATGGCGGAGCCTAATGGAAGATATTTCAAACATAAGCTGCCAAAACTACAGAAGCACGGTCTATGAAAACCCAGAATTCCTTACCTACTTCCAAGAGGCAACACCACAGGCAGAGCTTGGTTTCCTCAACATTGGAAGCCGGCCAACACGAAGAAAGAGCTCATCAGGGATAGGACATCTTCGAGCTATCCCTTGGGTTTTCGCCTGGACACAGACAAGGTTTGTCCTTCCAGCTTGGCTTGGTGTAGGAGCTGGTCTGAAAGGAGTCTGTGAGAAGGGTCACGCTGATGATCTCCAAGCAATGTACAAAGAATGGCCCTTCTTTCAGTCGACCGTAGACCTTATAGAGATGGTGTTAGCTAAAGCAGATATCCCAATAGCCAAACACTACGATGAAGAGCTTGTCTCAGAGAACAGAAGAGGAATTGGTAGTGAGCTCAGAAAGGAACTGCTGACAACTGAGAAGTATGTGCTTGTGATAAGCGGCCATGAAAAGCTCTCGGAGAATAATCGAAGCCTGAAAAAGCTGATAGAGAGTAGACTTCCGTATTTGAACCCCATGAACATGCTGCAGGTTGAAATCCTCAAGAGGCTAAGACGTGATGATGACAACAATAAGCTCAGGGATGCATTGCTCATCACCATTAACGGTATTGCGGCTGGAATGAGGAACACTGGTTAAGACACACTTTGGTCTCATTTTGCTTTGTTTTGAACTTCTGTGTGCTCGCAGAAAAACCTCTGCATATGACCTTTTCTTCTTTTCATCTTATCTACTTCCTTGCCTCTCTATTGCGGTTCTGTACATTAAACCGTTGGATCCTAAGTAGTGAAGTGCAATAGAATCAAGAACAGTTTAAGTCCATTTGTTTTAGTAGGACTTCTCGTAACTTCTTGGTTAATGACTTTGGTTTGGCACTTTGAAAAACGGTAGAAAAGTCAACAGCTGCCCATAAATAGGTACAACCAATAATGAATGAGTAGAGAGGAAAGGAGAAGACCAAAGATAGTCTAATGATACAAAAAAAAGTCAATAAAGACTTGTTGTTTCTTTAATGCATACGTTTTTACAAATAACACTGTGTATGACAAAATAATTCAGCGTATTACAAACTGGGATACAATATCATCAATTCCTCCTCATCATCAAAGTTCAAACATCTGTTGTTAAGGTATATTGGATCTGCTTCCTTGTTAAGTAATATGCACACTGGCGTGTCAGTATCTTGGAAGAAGGAATTTACTTCATCTGATCTTTTGGGAGATAAGAGTGTCGGAGTTAGAAAGGACTGACCCAGTGAGCCAACTTCAACATGAATTCAGGCACAAGACGCCTTCTGTCTACGCTTTTACCAGTAGCTTCTTGATCTTCTCCCAGAACTACTGATACTATATCTTCAAACATCTCGTCTTTGCCACCTCTCATTGGATCCTAACATAGACAACCAAGTTTGTAGATCAATATTGAGGTTCTTGTACAACCAGACATTCAAATCTCAGAAGACAGGCTGCTGTACCTGAAGAAACAAATCCGTGTGAGTTTTCCCTTCGTAAAGGATCACTTCTGCTTTCGCTCCAAGCCTCTGGAGGGTTTCCGCAAAAGATTTACTGCAGAGATAATGAACAGAAGTTCAATCATCATATCAACCGTCTAAAATACATGAGATAGACAAGTACAAACAAGGATACGAAAGTCTAACCATACCTTGCATCTGAAGGGATGGAGTAGTCAGCAGTACCATGGAATAGGATAATAGGTGGGAGACGAGTTATAATGTGTTTGAGATCTGGGTTTTGCACAACTAGTTCAGGAGAATACTGCCTTAATGATTCCTCTCCTTCCATGATGCTGAGGAAAAACAAAAGTCACACATAAAACTGTAAAATTCCAGACTGCTCAGTGCTCTACTGGCCAGGTGCGTAGCGTAAGCAATACCAAGATTAGAAAGGATAAAGTATTATACCTTAGAAAGATGGAACGGTACAGACCCCTGCTATGGAAGTGGTCCACAAGGCTCAAAAGGTTGTACCTGTCCATCACGATCACAAAGTTTGTTAAAAATAGACAAACAGATGATGTGAGGCCTGACATTGGAATTTGTTTGGCTTTAGTTGGATAGAAGGCAGGAATCTACTTTCTTCTTTACGCTAATATCTGATCATTTCCTCAGGTTTCAATAAATTGCCAAGCATTTCTACCAAAGACGTTGGTGGGTAAATAAAAACTGGGGTTAAATGTACTCAGGCAAGTAAAGAAACTTTTTTTAACAACTTCTTGACAGTCTCTGAATCCCACAATGTATGGTCACTCTCCTAACAACTGTTATTCGAGCTCAGGGACAAAAGAAAGGATCCTGCTTACCCTCCAGATAGACCAAAATAACCATTTATTTGTCCACTACTCCAAGAGACACTATCCCCCTCCCCTGACTCTTTAATGACCTGCTCTACAAGGGTGCAAGCCGCAATATGTGCACCAGCAGACTGACCCATCAGATAAATTCTACACCAAGAAAAATATCAGAACAGTGAGCAAGAACTCTAAAACTTGAGAAATTCCATGTCTAAGAACTGTTGACAGGATTAATACCTGTTCGGGTCACCTCCATACTCAGCAATATGATTGCAAACAAATGAGATGCCAGAAGAAGCATCCTTAACCATGTCACTAATAGATCCCTGCGGAAAATTCCTGTGAGATAGAGAAATTGGCAATGAGATCGAGAAACTCTAAACGAAAACTGATGAAATATGACAGGAAACCACCACATTCATTGTGCAGAAAAAAAGAAAAAGAAAAAAGAACGCATAACTACCTGTAATCAATGCATGCGACAATAATATCTCTTTCAGATAACTGCTGTCCCAAAAGAGAACCCCACGCCTTATAACTGTATCAACACAAGACATTCTGTAAGGAAATATTCAGTTCTTTTTCCTCTTCCTCAACGAATAAGGATGAAAAAAGTGTTCATAGGGAATCATACTCACCCAATAATCCAGGCTCCACCAGTAACAAACGCCACAACTGGTTTTGGACCATTGGAGTTCCTAGGTAGATACAAGTCAAGCCTAAAGAAACCAAAAAGAAAAAACACTTAGATCATATCAACAAACAAAATGTAAAATATCTTCATAACATGAACAAAACCAGTTAAGAGACTGTGACCTGTTTCTTGGTTGATCACCGTAAACTATACTTCTCCGAACGTAAGGAGAGAAAAAATAGTAATATCCGACTGCAAAGTAAACTCCAAACCTTTAGCAATGAAACTTAAGGTTACTAACTCATAAAAACAGAGATAGAGCCATGATTAGTAGATCCAATCCAACAATAAAAATGTAAACAAAGTTCAAACCTTGAATAAAGCCAGGCATTAGTAGAAATGCATAACATCCAAGTGCCATAAATCTTGTAATCCATCTATAACCTACCCTGAACAAATAGTTTTCTGATCAGTGACTAATCAAATCATTAACCTTCCAAACCAAAAGATCATCTTTTTAAAATGCCCAAGAAGATCAAAGCGCTAATTTCGTTGGATTCAGCAAATGTAACAGATAACGGATCTAAACAGATAGATAGATACCCAAGATAGCTCAAGAGCTTCAAGCAAAGACGAGTCAACAAGAAGGTCTCTGCAGCAGCGTGGCCAACCTCCTGACCAATAGTTTGACGGTCGCCGCCGCTATTACCACCGTCGCTTCCATTAGCATGATCTGGAAACGCAGAGAGACAGTTATCGCTGTTAGATCGTCTCCGTCTGTTTTGAAACCAGCCAGTTAACCCACCCTGTTTGGCCGTGATGGCGCCGTTGAAGCTAGAAGCGCGGGAGAGGAGAGGCTTAACGGAGTTGTGATTATCATCAAATCGAGAAGATGAAGAAGAAGAAGAAGAGAGGATGGTCGTAGAAGGATCATCGTAGATCAAAGACTTGAACATCATCTGCGTGGATGATGATGATGAGGATTTAGGTGGAAGTTGTGAGATTTGGAGAATCTGCGACGGCATTTTCCTCACTTCCGGATCCGTTTTTGGGCTAATTTTAGGGTTTCCTTTTCAATTTCCGACGAAATCGGAAAGAATTGTAAAAGGGGAGAGAGATGACAAAATTGGAAATTGGTGTTTTGGGAAAAAGTTCAGTTAACCGCAATGAACCAATTGGGTCTTTTCTTCTGACATTTGTTACGCTTTTTTGTCTACCAATTAGACTACAAAAATGCTTAAAACAATAAAACGCACTGCATGATATGCTCTAAGTAGGAAGCTTGATGTTGATTTAGAGACCAAAATGAATCCAAGGAAGCAAGCAATATTAGAGAATCAGAGACCAAGAAAAAATAACAACTCTCTCACTGTTCTTGATTAGTTATGTTATTTGCCAATTCAAATTCATGTGCTTCCACAAGATGCAGATTCCTAGATTATATATCCTCTCTTCTCTCATTACCTTGAAGTCTCTCTCACTGGGAGTGAAAATTTGAGTTGTTCTTGATCGTAATTCGTGATCTTGCATGGACAGGTGCAACCCTGCCAGCTGTCCTCTGCCACATACAAAAATATAAAAAATACTATATATAATATTTAATACCAAAGATTTTTCTACAAAAAGTATTGAATAAATTTTTCTAGCCCTGGGGCTTCGGAATTTTCGGTTTGTTCGGAACGGTTTATTCGGTTTTTAGGGTTATTCGGATTTTTTAAATTGGTTCCGAAATAATCCGATTAAAGATTCGGGTCGGTTTAAACGGTTCTCGGATAATTCGGATCGGTTTGCTGCCTAAAATTCTTATCCGAATAAAATCGAAATACAATATAGTTCGGTTTTTCTAAACCGAAATAGCCAAAAAAAAATGAGACTTTGCTCATCAATGTACCATTACAGACCATATTTGCCATATCAAAAAGTAAGAACCAGAAGAAGCCTCAAGAACAGTTTAGAATTGAGACAATACCATCACATTGTTCAAAAGAGAGAGAGGGTATTGAATCAATACAATAAGGCTGTTGGCTGTTGGTCTTGGTCACAGGCTCCTTATCCTAGTCAAAATGTACTAATGAGGTATGGGGAGCTTCCATTTGCGCCAATAGTTAAGTTAAAGATGCTAATCCACATCAAAAAGGACAAAAGAGCAGCCTATGATTACCTGTAAACATTGAAAACAAAGAAGCATTAGAACTTATAATCGGTTTATTCCAACAGTCAATAAACTATCAAGTAACAAGCAAGAAGACATAAATTAAAATACTCAACTTATAAAAAGAACTTCATTGAGTCTGTGCATTCCGTGAATCTACACAATGAAAACAAACAAGTGTGAGAACTTATAAGTAAGATGGTATGAAGAAATGTATATAAACAGAAATGTTATACTTACCAAGGGATTCAAAGAATGCAACATCCTCCATCATTTGGGTTATGTTTGCAACTTCATCATCTGCTTTGAAGTTGCACCTAAGCCATTGCTGTGTGAGAATCAAAACCTCAACCATATAAGGAGTTAAAGAACTCCTATATGAATCCAAGACTCGACCACTTGTGCTAAAAACTGATTCCGAAGCAACAGAGGAGACTTGAATAGCTAGAACATCCTTAGCCATTGCAGATAAGATTGGGAACTTCTGGCTGTTGCAGTTCCACCATGAGAGGACATCATAAGGGAAACCCAAAGAACTCTCCACTCTAACCTCTGTCTTCTCAGTTAAGTAGATATCTAACTCACTGCAGCCTTCTACTGGTCCCTTAGATCTAACTAGCTTGTTGTATAAAGAATCAATACCCTCACAGCTTCTGGTTGATCAACATCCATAGGGTTGCTAAGTCTCAAACTGTATTCCGAGTACAGTTGTTTCATCACACATGTAAGTGACTTACTAAGCTTCTTAAACTCTACTGTATTCTTACCATAAAGCTGTTCAAAGCAGAGAGTAGCAAACTGAATCTTATTCTGGGGATCTAAAACACTAGCAACTATAATGATCGGATTCATATTCATCAACCCATCCCAATACTTATCAAACTTATCAAACATAATATGAGCCTGCTTTCTAACCTCTTCATTACTGTTTCCACATCTAGTGATAAGACTTCTCTCAATGCTCACTATGTGCTTATAAGCATCAGTTGAAGTCACTGATGTAGAGGCAGAAAATGTCAAAGTGCAGTTGTAAAAGATTTTCAGGAACCTCACTAACCTTGACACCTCTTCCCAATCAGAAAACATTGGTGGTCCTTCACGTTTTATCTTGGATTTTTCATCAACTTCATTGAAGTAATCCTCATACAGCTTGTCCTCACTCAGCATCTTGTCAAATGCTACTCTCAACTTCAAAGCTTGAGTCAGCATTAGGTAGGTTGAATTCCACCTAGTCATGACATCCAGAGGCAAGCTGCCTCTACACACCTTCCCTGAGTCACACCTAATCAGTAAATAGAGAAAACAAAGAAGTTAGACTAAACGCTAAAGTAATAAATAAAAATCAGAAGTAAATGTTTGAAGTTATCACCTGAGTGCGAAAGACTTCAGTCTTGTATATGATGATCTCACATACTTGACTGAATTCCGGATAGCAGCAAGCCAACAATACTATGTTTTGCTTTTTTCATTCCATCTACCACTATCAGGTTGAGGATGTGCGCACAACATCTCATATGCAAGAAATCACCATCTGCGACTAAAGCTTCTCCTCCTCTCAGCCTCAACTCATCTCTAAAAATCTCCAAAGCCTTGTCATTATTCTTAGCATTGTCAACAGTCACTGCGAAGACTTTCTTAATCCCCCATTCATCTAAACAATCCAAAAGCTGTCCTGCAATGGTGTCTCCTTTGTGATCAGTCACTACCTTAAAGCTAAGTATCATTTTCTGCATTGCCCACTTCTCATCAATCCAGTGAGCAGTCACCACCATGTAGTTGACAGAGGTTGTTTGTGAAACCCATATATCTGTCGTAAGAGAAACTCTTTGCTGCTCAACACCAAACAAGTGTTTCAACTCTTCTTTCTCTTGCAGAAACATTCCAGCTATGTCCTTCAAAGAGGTCCTTCTCGAGAAAGTCTGGTACAAAGGCAAAATGTTTAAACAAAAGCGCTTCCACCCTTCGGATTCAACAAAGGAAAGAGGTAACTCATTCATCACAACCAGCTGATTAGTACACTGCCTAAAAAGCTGAGGATCATACTTAATGACCCTCATATCCCCCCTCTTATCAGCACCTAAAGCAGTCTGAGTTTCCGTCGCATTGAAATCCTTAAACTTTTGGCATCTTTCTATGTGACCCTTCATCGCACTAGTCCCTGATAGCTTCGTATCACACCCAACCTGTTGCTGACAATACTTACAGAAGCTGAATGGATCATCATCATTCCTTTGAATGAAGTGTTTCCAGACCAGAGCCCTTTTAGGATACTTCTTCTTCGCCTTAGGTTGTACACCAGAGTCTGGTTTTGATCTTTTATTCCCACCCGCATCAGTCGCAACCTGAGCAGTCCCAGCCTCAGCAGTTCCTTCTATGATAACAGGTACTTCACCATCCTTATGGACGTTAGGGTCGTAATCTTCAGCCTCCATCTACAAAGCATAACAGACGCTTAGCATTAGAGAAGTTTAAACAAGTTTACCATCAAGAAAAGTCTACTCAATTCAATCGACTAACAACATCCCTAGGTTGTGATTAATTTCAGCTTAAAACTTCAAAACTAAAAACAACAGTAGTACATTTAACAACCTAGCAGAAGAAATCAAGAAACTATAACAAAATTTTGAAAATAAATCGAAATGAAAAATTTAGGGTTAGGGTTTTTTGTTTTAAATCCGAGATTAACGAGATTATGCTACTACAAATTTACAGAAAACCCAAGGGTTTTAAACCATTTCGATTATAAGAACAGAAATTGAAAGGAACCAGAGTCTACCTTTTCGATTTGGGGAGGCTTCACCAATTCTGATTTTCCACCGCCGATATACTTGTTAGAATACGAAGAAGAGCAACAGAAGAAGAGATTACAAGAAGGAGAGAAGAAACGATGAGAAAAGTCAGTGAGTCGGAGTTTGGTGTTCACGGCGAAAGAATCGCCTTTGAGTCGCACAAGGGTTTGAGAGAGTTGGCTGCGAAGTGAATGTGATTAGGTTTAGTGTTAATAAGCTTTTATACCTCGGTTAATGAAAACCGATTGGAAATCAGATTTCGAACCCGATTGACCCGAAACCGAATTCCCAATTTAATTGCATCTGATCGGTTAACTCCCTATTCCTCTCTCGAAACCGAAATCCGAATTTGTGGGTTTATTCGGTTCAATCCGAACAAACCGAACCGAAGACCCAGGGGTAAATTTTTCACATAGGAAAAGGAAAAGAGTATGTTTTTACGAAAAAAGAAAAGAGAAAAATAAAAAGGAAAGAACGTACGTGACATATATATTTCAAAATTAATTGTATGTGTACAAAAAAGTATAGAGAGAAGAGTAAAAGAGAGAAAGCCCTAATTTTTATTGTTGAGCGTCGATCTGCCGAGAGTTGGGAGAATGACGAAGAGGATGTGCCAACTTCCACCGAAACTGGTTGGTGAGAAAATACTCAAGGATTCCGATAACATCTCTGAGAGCAGTGCGATCCACTTACAAATTATGGAACGATTTAACCAATGATTGGATTTTGGGTAAAGCAGCGGTGACAAGGCAGCAGTTTTTAGTTCATGACGATGGATTCCAAGGTTTTCTCAGTTCGTTTCCATCTCTGCCGCAAGGAAAAGGACGACGAAGACGAGTTGCTTGATCTATCTATAAAGCAGGTAGATCTACTTAATCAAGTTGAGATATCCAAAGTCTTTCAATGCGATGGCTTAGTCCTATGCGTCGCCAAGGACCACTCGAGACTCGTGGTGTGGAACCCGTACCTGGGGCAAACAAAGTGGATCGCACCAAGAACAAGTTTGCACAGACTAGACATCTATGCTATCGGATATGATGACGACAAGAACAACCTTCGTAACCACAAAATCTTGAGGTTTGTGGAATATCCGAGAGAAGGCCTTCTCAAGCACGAAATATACGACTTGAGCTCTAACTCATGGAGGGTTCTCGACGTCACTCCCGACTGGGAAATACAGTTATATCAACGAAGCGTGTCTTTGAAGGGAAATTCTTACTTTTTTGCTCAAGAGAAATTAGATTTTGGTCGAAATTTAATGATCATAAGAGAGATTGAAGATTTTTTAATTTGTTTTGATTTTACGAGAGAGAGATTTGGACCACGTCTGCCTCTTCCGTTTCACTCTTATGTCGAAGAAACTATAACCCTCTCTTGTGTTAGAGACGAACAGCTCGCTGTGCTATACCAGCGGTTGCATCCAATTACATTGGAGATTTGGGTTACGACTAAGATTGAGCCCAATACGGTGTCATGGAGCAAATTTTTGAACGTGGATATGAGACCACTCACTGGCTTTCAATTTGGCGTTGAAGCTGGGAGCTTCTTCGTTGACGAGGAGGAGAAAGTCGCTGTGGTTTTCGATGTAAAGGAAAAATACCACCAACCCACCAAGACCTTTGAGTACGACCATACAGCTTTCATCATTGGAGATGATGGGTACTATAAATCCGTGAGTCTCCAAGAATCTCCAGATTTTGGGAAGCCTGACAAGACGGGGCAGTTTCCTTATCCACCACTTGTGTGCTCTTTGGCTTATCGTCCAAGTTTAGTGCAAATCAACCTACCGGGCAAAATAAAAGAAACAGATGATTAAATAATTATTATTACCTTGTTCAAGTTTACTAATCTTTTTCAAGTTTCTAGCATTTGTAAACTTCTCGTTCAATTGAAAGGACACTATTATGAATTGTAGTTGCACCATCCTCAAGCAAAGCATGACATGGGTTATCAATTCTGATGCATCCAACCATTAAGTTTCCAATTCCCTTGGTCCCTTCTTTAATTCCGAGACTAAAGTTTTTGTATAATTTATGCTAGTAATTAGTGAAGTAAACTTGGTCCACCACCCGTGTCTTGTGCTTTGTCTAATTAGCTGAAATATGTCTGCCTCGCTTTGTTCTTTGTGGTATCTATCCAGTCTTTGGTTGAGTTTGTCTGTTCCTGATAGTTTAGCTTAAATTTCTTTCTCCTCTTCATCAGATTCCTCGCTAGCTAAAATCATCACTACTACACTGTATTCTAGACGTCTTTGTATCTATCTGCTTTCGCCTTTTTCTGTGAAGATTTGTCATCTTCACTAACCCGCCAAAATAAACAACATGCACATGGTTAATGTCAATGAATGAAATATAGGACATAAAAAGTTGATCGAAAGATTCTTAATTAAACATAAAATAGAAAAGACTAATTAAATTACGTTTTATTAGCACAGATAAATTTAAGTTGTATTAGTACATAGGGAAAAATGTCAAAAAAATCACGAACTTTCAAATTGTGGCCAAAAAAATCATGAACTTCTAAAATGTCATTTAAATCATTAAGTTTTTGTTGATTTTTCAAAAAAATAGGTAACTTTCGTTGACTAAGCCATTTAGGGCACGACGTTAAATCTTCAGTTAAACGGCGATGACGGAGTTGACTTCCGTCAGAACATCCGTTAAGCCAAAACGACGTCGTTTTAATTTGAAGATTAAAACAGAAAAAAACTTTGGGTCTAGTGGGAATTGAACAGCCTACCTTTGAAGGCTCATTACCCACTCTCTACCATTGAGCCACAATAATATTTTGATACCAACAACAAAGATCTATATATATATATATATATATGTAAACACAATCGATTGAAAATAACAAAAAAACTGTTATATGTCATATATTTATAATATATATGTTATCAGTTATCATTACTCTATATATATATATATATATATAAAATATAAAGAGTAAAAATTAAATATTCTACAAATACCAAAGAAAATCTACAATCAATATGTTTTATTTGGTATATATGTAAAAAACCGTATTTAAAATTTCTGCACTTCATCCCGATTAATAAGACATACTAATTTAAATAAATGCACGCTTTATCAGTTATATATCTTTACTTCTAGTATTTAATAAAAAAATATTTTAAAAGAAAAAAAGAATTATTAATTTTTGTTTTTTATATTTTAAATATATTATATTCTAAAACGTTAATAAATATATATATGTAAAGTAATGATATGATAACATATATATAGATATAAATGCACTACATATAATCTTTTTTTTAGTTTTGTTATTTTAATCGATTTTTATATATAAATATATCTCTGTTTGATAATATTTGAAATGTGATCGTGGTTCAATGGTAGAGTGCTTGTATTTAGTTTTGTAAAGTAGCATGTTCGACTCTTGCTTGATGCAAAATTTTGTGCTTTAATCTTCTAATTAAACTAGACGTCGTTTTGGCTTTAACGGATGCTCGACTAAGTCAATTTGTCATCGCCGTTTAACCGAAAATTAAACGTCGTGCCCTAAATGGCAATCAACGAAAGTTACTCTTTTTTAAAAAAGTCAACAAAAACTTGGTGATTTAAATGACATTTTAGAAGTTCATAATTTTTTTGGCCACAATTTGAAAGTTCGTGATTTTTTTGACATTTTTCCCTTAGTACATATAACGTCAATATCTGAATTAACGTGATGATCATGAGATCTCGTAGAAGTATAGAAGTTAATTCATCAGAGCTTGCAGCCTTGCTAGTAGCAGGAGCATAGGTTTCTATTTTCATAAAAACAGAGGTAATTAGGGACCCGTTTGAAATTCATATATAAATGATAAACAAAATCAACAGCTAGTAAATAAACAACACTAGCTAACCAAATAGAAAACCAAAGATATTAAAAGTATGAGAACAAAGTTACCACTTTCCCATCTTTATAAGGATAAAGAATCATTAGCCGCAGGTTTAACTGTGGTAGCTTAGCTTCCTGGACATTACACATTACCAAACACACAAATGAGTGTCCGTATTTGAAACAGAGAAGAAAGAGTCGGAAACACTAATGAGTTATGAGGTGCGTACATCATCAAAAGTCATCTTGTGACTTGTGAGCTGAGGTCACAACAAGAGCTGCTTCAACCTACAAAAAAGAATTCGAAACACAAACAAAATTTTCAAATTTGTAGAACAAACAGGAACAGCTAGCTGCGTAAGGAGAAGAATGAAGAAGAGAGTAACAAAGGAGAAGCTAGAAGTTTACTTTGATGGGGCCAGTAGGGCTCGGCACGGGACCGGTACCTTGAATTTTCTAATATCCTTTACCGACCCGACCCTAACGGGTAATAGAAAAAAATTACTCGTACTCGACCCTTACATAACGGGTACCCGGTAAAAAATAGTTGACCTTTTAATACCTGACCCTTTACTATTACCAATAATTGTCAATAATTGTAATAATAATTTTATATTCTAAAATCCGAAAAAGAAAAAACTCATAAATGTATGCAACATATAGTTCCAAAAAAATATAAAATTACAAACTTTAAAAAATGAAAATAATATTAATTCAACTGGACGTCACATATATCATTTCAATTAGGCTAAATTGAACTTAGGCTTTAACTTTAATTCTATAATATATTTATAAATTAATAATAAATAATAATAATACAAAATATTGAAGGGTATTTACGGGTCGGATAATAAAACGGGTAAAGGGATGAGTAACGGGACAGGTATTAAAAACTACACTAATACCCTATATGCGTCCCTTACTCACGGGTAATATAATTATAATACCCTTTACTTAACCCTAAAGCTGCGAGTACTCTTTTTTCGGGACGGGTACGAACCGAGTAACATGTCGAATATGGGTAACCGGTATTAGTGTCGAGGCCTAGTGGGCAGTGACCATTGGTAAAATTTTAGGAGAAAAGAGAAGGCGTGCGATGATAGGTTTTCGAAGGAGCAAGAACAGAGAATTTTAATTTATCGTAAGGATCGAAGATGTATTTATTGCCAAGAACCGGCGAAATAATGAAGGATCCATGATTGCATCGAATAATTTTTTTCTCTCTCTCTTTTTTATGTCAAAAAAATTGTTTTCTTTTACTCGAAATCCGAACAAAGATTATGGCACGTTACAAAAATATGCAACAATAATATCAAAGGAAAAAGGAAAGGGACAAGAACTCACATATTTTGTCTATATTAAAGAAAAACCCTAGTTTCCAATTTGCACCGTGTTGGTCTTTATGTATACAACAAACAGAGTACCCTAATTTGTATAATTACAGCTTTTGTTGAAAAGAACGACGAGGATATGCCATCTTCCGCCGGAATTCTCTGGGAGCAGTCCGATCCACTTGCAAATTATGGAACACTTTATCCAAAGAGTGGGTTTTGGGTGAAGCAGCAGCAAGGCAGCAGTGTGTGGGGTTCATGACGAATGAGTCGAAGGTCTGTTCATTAAGATTCGATGTTCAAGGAATCCGCAAGGGAGAGGACGAGTTGGTGGGTCCATCTGTAAATCAGGTAGATATATTCAATCAAATCAAAATATCTGAAGTCTTTCACTGCAACGGCTTGTTGTTATGCATCGTCAAGGACAAGTCTAGGCTCGTGGTGTGGAACCCTTATCTGGGACAAACAAGGTGGATCGCACCAAGAACAAAGTTCCACAGAGGAGACATGTACGCTCTAGGATATGACAAGAACAACCGTAACCACAAGATCTTGAGGTTTTTGGATGATAAATATAAAAACCTTCTTGAGTACGAAATCTACGACTTGAGCTCTAATTCATGGAAGGTTCTCAAGGTCACTTCCGACTGGGAAACAGAGTTTTATCAAGGCGTGTCTGCCAAGGGAAATACCTACTTTTATGCTGCAGAAGCGGGTGGAGATGGACTCAAACATATCTTGTTTTGTTTTGATTTCACAAGAGAGAGCCTTGGACCGCGTCTGCCTTTTCCGTGTGAAGGACAAGTGTCTAACCCTTATAATGAAGAGACTTGCTTTTATGATAAAGTGACAGTGACTCTCTCATGTGTTAGAGAAGAGCAGCTCGCTATGCTATATGAGATGAATTATGAGGAAACATTGGAGGTTTGGGTTACCATTATGATTGAGCCCAACGCTTTGTCTTGGAGCAAGTTTTTAATAGTGGATTTAAGCCAACACATTACCCCTGATGCTCGGTTTAACGAGAGAGTTGGAGCCTTCTTCATTGACGTGGAAGAGAACGTCATTGTGTTTTCCGGTTTAAACGATCTTATACCCTCAAAGACCGCTGAATACCCCACAGCCTTTATCAGTGGACGAGTTGGATACTTAAAAACTGTGAGTTTCAGAGGGAGTCCCAGTGTGGAGGAACCTGACGTGTACTCTTCTTCTTATCTTCCAAGTTTAGTGCAACTACAACCAACCATGACCACGCAAAAGGAAGAAAAGAGATGATTAAATTGTTTGTTTGCTCCAATCTATCAGATATATTGATTTCGTTTCTATTTATCATCTAAATGAAAGACATATGTTTTTTTTTTTCATGTTGTTTTTAATTAGCTCTCGTTCTTTTAATTGTTCTAGCTAGTCACTTATGTTCAATCGCAGAATGACTCACTATACCACAACTGAGAAGTGCATGCACCTTCCACAAGCAAGCATGAGAGTACATGGTTTATATTATATTTATCGGTTCTGTTACATGAACCATTGATTAAAGAAAAACCTTTTTTTGTTTTGTTTTGTTCATGTGCGCTTTTAAACTCTTGATTTTGTTTTTAAACTCTTGATTGATTTCATTCTTCTACACACGCATCTCCAATTTTATTCGAAAACAAAAATAGTTTTTTTATTTATTGGAAAACTGATGATTTGCTTATTGATCTTTTATGCAAGAAAAATATTGACATTAAAGGAGGAAATAATTAGATTATTATAGAAATTTAAAATCTTCTTTTACATAAGGTCAACCAATCACGAAATTTTCAAAAAAGTCTAATAAATATTCTTAATTTCCAATATTTAAGTTGATGCATTAAAAAAACCCCAAGACTTTTTGTTCATCCATTTAAAACCCAACTCAGTTTCCAAATTAAGAGATTACAGATTGAAATCTTTCAGATTCTTTACCCTTTTCTCTTCAGATTTCTTTCTATAATTTCCACAAAATATAAACTTTAGATTTCCTTTGTCTGTCTCTTCACCAGATTTTTCCGAGAAATTTCTTAACAGTTTCTCGAGAAATGAAAAGGTGAAGAAGAGACTCATAAAACTACAAGGTCGTCGGATACAATCAAAGGTATCATTGTCTCTTCTTCTTCTTCTCTCTTTGTCCATTTCCCCTAAAGTTTTATCCTTTTAACGATTTGCTTCTCTGGGTGTCTCTGTTTTCACATGTTATCGTCATTTCATAGCCAAAAAAATCCAAACTTTATTCAGTGTAATGCTCTTGAGACGCAGCAAAATTTGGCCTTTCTTGCTTGCTCCTATTCAAAAGACATTACTTTAATATAATTTCAGGGTTTTAGAGATTCTGAAAGTCTGATTCTTTTTTTTTTTTTACACAGTCAGGTGTTGAATTGAGAGAGAGAGACAATGGCAGCAGGAAGTGGAAGGAGACGCAAAAGGAAGATACTGTTGAGCAAGCTTCTCACGTTGACAGGTGCTAAAGCTTGTTTCAAGCCAGACCATTCGAAAATTGGACGATCTGGTTTCTCTCGTGTGGTTTTCTGTAACCAGCCTGATTCCCCTGAAGCTGAATCAAGAAATTACTGTGACAACTATGTTCGGACTACCAAGTACACTCTCACCACTTTCCTCCCTAAATCATTGTTTGAGCAGTTCAGGAGAGTTGCCAATTTCTACTTCCTTGTTGTTGGGATCTTGTCTTTTACTCCTCTTGCGCCTTATACTGCTGTGAGCGCCATTGTTCCGCTTACTTTCGTCATTCTCGCTACTATGTTTAAAGAGGGTGTAGAAGATTGGCGCCGGAAACAACAGGTACTTTGAATGATTTTGTCTGAGTGGTTGATTGATTGATTAGAGTTGGATTAGATGTTCTTAATAGGATGCTCTGTGTCTATAGACTGTTTGTTTTCTTGTTCCGAATCTGTAATTCTATGTTGGATTAAGCTACATAGTTCAGAACTGGGGTTGACATATCATTGAATAGTTGTCTTGCTTTTGCATTAGGTTGGATCACTCCATTTTTCATTTTGTATATCTTTCTCATCATCTGGAAATTTCCATGCTTTTAGGATATTGAGGTGAATAACAGAAAAGTTAGAGCGCACGTAGGCAATGGGAATTTCGATCTTAAGGAATGGAAGACACTAAGAGTTGGAGATATATTGAAGGTAGAGAAAAACGAGTTTTTTCCGGCAGATCTTGTCCTGCTTTCTTCTAGCTACGAGGATGCTGTTTGCTATGTAGAGACAATGAACCTTGACGGGGAAACAAATCTGAAACTTAAACAAGGACTAGAAGTAACATTGTCATTGCATGAGGAGGTCAATTTCAGGGACTTTGAGGCTTTTATCAAATGCGAAGACCCGAATGCTAATTTGTACTCATTTATTGGTACTATGGAGCTCAAGGGAGCAAAGTACCCTCTCTCACCACAGCAGCTTCTTCTGAGGGGATCAAAACTCAGGAACACAGACTATATCTATGGGGTTGTTATCTTCACAGGACCTGATACAAAAGTTGTCCAGAATTCAACAGAGCCTCCGTCTAAGAGAAGCATGATCGAGAGGAAGATGGATAAGATTATATACCTGATGTTCCTTTTGGTAATTTCATTAGCATTTTTTGGTTCGGTTTTATTTGGAATATCAACGAGAGAAGATTTCCAGAATGGCGTAATGAAAAGATGGTATCTGAAACCGGATGATTCAACCATCTTCTTTGACCCGAAGAGGGTGCATATGGCTGCAATGTTTCACTTTCTAACGGCGCTAATGTTAAACAGTTATTTTATTCCTATATCCTTGTATGTCTCAATAGAGATTGTCAAGGTTCTTCAGAGTATCTTCATCAATCGGGATATCCATATGTATTATGAGGAAGCTGACAAACCAGCACATGCACGTACTTCCAATCTGAATGAAGAACTTGGGCAAGTGGGTACAATTCTTTCAGATAAGACGGGAACATTGACTTGTAACTCCATGGAGTTCATCAAGTGTTCTATTGCTGGGACAGCCTATGGACGTGGTGTAACAGAGGTGGAGATGGCTATGGATAGGAGAAAATCTGCTTTGGTGAATCAGGGCAATGGAATTAGTACCGAGGATGTTGTTGCTGCAGAACCGGCTGTGAAAGGATTCAACTTTAGAGATGAAAGGATAATGGATGGAAAGTGGGTCACAGAACCGCATGCTGATGTCATTCAGAAATTCTTTCAATTATTGGCAGTATGCCATACAGTTATACCTGAAGTGGATGAAAATACAGGAAAGGTCTCCTACGAGGCTGAATCACCGGACGAGGCAGCATTTGTTATTGCTGCAAGGGAGCTTGGGTTTGAATTTTTCACTCGAACTCAAACAACAATATCCGTCAGAGAGCTAGACCTGGTGACTGGGGAACGAATTGAAAGGTCGGTTCTTCTTCTCTCATTTATTGTATACCATCACAAGCTTCTGTCCCTTTCTGGATTTAGTGAAAGTGTTCCCTTGCAGGTTGTATAAAGTCCTGAACGTTCTTGAATTCAGTAGCTCAAGGAAAAGGATGTCAGTAATAGTGCAGGATCAAGATGGCAAACTGCTCTTACTTTGTAAAGGGGCAGACAGGTATGGATCTCGACTTTAGAAATTCAGATATAAATCTCTTTTCGAACTTAGTTTCAACTTCGTTTATCGTCCAGTGTCATGTTTGAAAGACTTTCCGAAAGCGGTAGGAAGTATGAAAAGGAAACCCGGGACCATGTGAACGAGTATGCTGATGCTGGATTGAGAACTTTGATACTTGCCTATCGTGAACTCGACGAGAATGAATATGAGGTGTTCACTGAGAGAATCAGTGAAGCCAAGAATTCAGTTAGTGCTGATCGAGAAGCACTGATAGATGAAGTAACAGAGAAGATTGAGAGAAACTTGGTTCTTCTTGGAGCTACTGCTGTTGAGGATAAACTTCAAAATGGGGTAAAGCTAATTTATAGATTGGTGAGTTTTACAGAGGCGAACAAGAATATTGAAATGATTTTCTCTCTTTCTCTTTCCTTTCATTCAGGTCCCTGATTGCATTGATAAGCTTGCTCAAGCAGGAATTAAGATTTGGGTTTTGACTGGAGACAAGATGGAGACGGCTATCAATATTGGGTATTGATTTCTGGGTACAACCAGATTATGTTTACTCTTGAGCCTTGTGCATACAATCTTAATCACTCTCTGAACCCACCTGTGCATGTGTATCTTTGACAGCTTCGCTTGTAGTTTGCTCAGACGAGACATGAAGCAGATCATAATTAACTTGGAGACCCCTGAAATCCAGCAGTTGGAAAAATCCGGAGAAAAAGATGCTATTGCAGAGGTAGTACAAAGTTTTTGGAACACTGATATGATGGGGATGGATTAGTATTACTACTAGTGATTATGTAGATGAACGAATCCATTTGGCTATTTTTTTGCAGGCTTTAAAAGAAAATGTACTGTATCAGATAACTAGTGGAAAGGCTCAGCTGAAAGCGTCTGGTGGAAACTCTAAGGCTCTTGCTTTAATCATTGATGGAAAATCACTTGCTTATGCATTGGAGGAAGATATGAAAGGCATCTTCCTTGAGCTGGCCATTGGCTGTGCTTCAGTGATTTGCTGCCGTTCATCACCAAAACAGAAGGCACTGGTCAGTTCTTACTTTATTTTCCATCACAATTGTCATATACTTAGCTTCTGTTCCTAGGTTTTTTCATGACTCATATTACATAGGTAACAAGACTAGTCAAAACTGGAAGCGGTCAGACTACACTGGCAATTGGTGATGGCGCAAATGATGTTGGAATGCTTCAGGAAGCAGATATAGGAGTTGGGATCAGCGGCGTGGAAGGAATGCAGGTTCGATAAAAGAATAACAAACAACTATTTTCAGCTTCTATTGGTTCTTTACTAATCCTTAAAATTTTCCAGGCTGTAATGTCCAGCGACATTGCCATTGCTCAATTCAGATATCTGGAGCGCTTGTTACTGGTCCATGGACACTGGTGTTACAGACGGATCTCAAAAATGGTACAATTCTAACCTACAAATTTAGATTGACGCTGATCTTCAGTCTCACTTTCCTTTACTATGACTAGTTTTCTCAATATTTGTCTTTTCTTATATGCAGATTTGTTATTTCTTCTACAAGAACATTACATTTGGTTTCACTCTCTTCTTATATGAGGCATATACATCATTCTCAGCGACACCGGCTTACAATGACTGGTATCTATCTCTATATAGCGTCTTTTTCACGTCTCTTCCTGTAATATGTTTGGGCATCTTCGACCAGGATGTATCTGCACCATTTTGTCTCAAGGTATAATCATTCAAATCAAAACAGCTGCTTAATCTTTCACCAGTCAAGTAGAATTTTTTAACCAAAGTCTTGCTTTGTTTGCTGTCACAGTTCCCCGTATTGTACCAAGAAGGTGTACAGAATCTCCTTTTTAGTTGGCGCCGAATACTCAGTTGGATGTCCCATGGCTTCTGCAGTGCAATTATCATTTTCTTTCTCTGCAAAAGCTCTCTTGAATCTCAAGCTTTCAACCACGAAGGGAAAACAGCAGGGAGAGATATTCTAGGGGGAACAATGTACACATGTGTGGTGTGGGTTGTGAGTTTGCAGATGGTATTGACGATCAGTTACTTCACACTGATCCAACATCTCGTCATTTGGGGATCTGTTGGTATATGGTACATTTTCCTGATGGTGTACGGATCCCTTCCAATAAGAGTATCTAAAGATGCCTATATGGTCTTTCTTGAAGCTCTTGCGCCTGCACCTTCTTACTGGATCACCACTCTCTTTGTAGTGCTGTCGACAATGATGCCTTACTTCATATTCTCTGCTATTCAGATGAGGTTTTTCCCAATGTCTCATGGAACCATACAGCTGCTTAGATACGAGGATCAATGCAGCAACTCTGGGAACTTTGAAATGGAGAGGCAGAGATCAGCAAGGCCATTGGTCATGAGTTCTTATCAGCCAGAATCTTGACAGCTAATGGACGAATACTGATATATATCTCCTCAGATTATTTGGGTTTTAGTCTCTTTGCAGGATGTAAATAAGACCATGAAAATTATATACTGGAGGATTAAGAAGTGGTTTGTATAGCATAGAGGCACTATGAAAACAGAGGCTATTTAACTGGTTTGTATAGCATAGAGGTGTAAATTCTGATTCCTGCATCCTTGTCCGGTAAAAACAATGACCAAAGAAACTTCTAATTATTAGAAAGCAGTGGACGATTATACATCAGTTAGATAAGAGCAGATAAAGGATATACAATACAACCTTTGTCTTTGTTACATTTCTCTTCTACTGATCATTTGAGTAATGAGATCTGATTTGGTGTTCCTCCTTAACGCTTATTTTCTGGATTCTTGATTACACAACGGATGCAGACGAGAAAATAATAATTTATGTTTTGTTGGTTGTTGCTATTTGAAATCGAAAACGTCAGAAAATTCTTCATGGCGCCAGAAGCTTCCAAACAAGATCCCTTTGCTTATCGACAGTTCCTGCAACATTCCTTCAATATCTTTGAAGCAATATGATCCTGATGAGTCTTCTTCAAAGGCAAACCCATTTCCAGAACAATGCTCCTCTTTGACGTCCTCCATTGTTGGTTGCAAGGTTTTCCGAGATCTTCTCTTCAAAAACTTCTTCATCTTCTTGGCAAGTTTACAAGGGACCTTGAAGAAGACGAAGACACTGACTTGTAAGACAAGACACTGGCAGCAGCATGACAGGATAACACAGTCTGCTGCAAATGCACCACAATCTTCTTCCATTACCCTGATATGCACAAAACTGCAAGGTTACAGAGATGATATAGATATACAGAAATATTATAGAAATCACATGGGGTTTGAGACATATTTACCGGCATATTTAGGAATCTTGGGCGTCAAAAGAACTGTAGCTGATTAAGTTCTTGTTCCCTTTGAGACTATTCCCCAACATGAATGTAGTTCAGGAAAAGGGTGAACTGGTCTTTTCTCTTATTATATTTGGCAAATCGATTCATTTGACCATATGTATCATGTGAGGGACAGTGACACACGTAATGAAGAGTTTGGTGATAACATAAAGAAGCATGATAATGAGAGGACATGATAACAAGCAGTTACATCAGAGCGGGAAGAAAAAAGGAAACAATGTTGTGTCCAACATAACATTTTACTCGTCTCATTTCTATTCTTGTTCATCCACAGATTTGGACCAGACGAATCTGACGACCTGAATTCAAGGATCGGAACTTGCAAAACTGATATGCTTTGAGATATTCTTTTTGAAGGCGAAATTACTATACATAATCTCTGCAACTGTGTTCATCCACATGATCCCCCAAACTACTCGTTTCTTCAATTTTTTAGGTCAAGGATGAAACAAATGATCCAAATCTGAAGATATTCAAGATCTCTTTCTCGGAAAAATCATTATGCAATGTGTTTTGTTGCTGATATTTACACGTTTTCATCTCTGCTTATATTACTACTACGAGTGAAAGAATCTGTACTATAATTTTGGCTGCCAAAAGCCATTCTCCTAAATAATCTAATCTCTGCAGACTGCTGAGCTGAGTTGATGATTTCGCTTTCCCCTAGTCTCATCCCATTGGTGAGGTCTTCCTCAGCTAGACTGTCGAAAGCTCTCACAATCTGTAAGAATTTTCAATGAAGAGCTTGTTATGTGAGATTCCATTTGGTGGAAAGGGGAAGAAAAAATATGATTTTTTGAGAAAATGTCAGTACTTGACTCATTCGAGGTCTCTTTGCAGCTGAATGGCGAATACAGGCTGCAGCTGCTTCAACCATTCGAAACATTTCCACACCAACATAGTTTTTAGCCAGCTTGGGATCTGCTAGAGCTGCAAACTCTTCGGTTTCAATTGCATGACTAAGCAAGGGACGAGCCTGAAACACCAAATGCAAACGTTTGGATTGAAGAAACAGTTCTACACTCAACAGTTAAAATGCTTATTTAATGCATACCCATTCAACAAGGCTCTCATCTCCTAGAGGCTGGGATGTATCCACGGGCTTACGTCCAGTGATCAACTCTAGTAGAACAACCCCAAAGGAGAACACATCTGATTTCTCAGTTAATTTTCCACTTGATGCATATTCAGGAGCCATGTATCTGAAACATAATACAGATACTTTAGTAGATGCAGGATGTGCAACATATACAGAAAGACTGTTTTGCTCCTGAGAACCACCACCTACCCGAATGTTCCCATAACTCGAGTTGTAATATGTGTGTTACAATCAAGAGCTAGCTTTGCAAGGCCAAAATCACAAACCTAGAGAATGAGATATTAAACACTGTTAAAACCCATGATCTTGATTATCAGCAGCTTTGTAGTTCAGAAGAGTAGGTGAATGTATACCAGGGCGTGAAAGTTATCCTCTAAAAGAATGTTGGATGATTTGATGTCCCTATGTATGATACGAGGATGACCTATCAAAGTTTACCATCAAATAAATTAGTACCCAAGAACCATAAAATAGCATCAGGAACTTTATCCCACAAATTATGGAAGAGTCACAGCAACCTACAATCTTCATGGAGATAAGCTAGTCCACGAGCTGCACCAGCAGCAATTTTAACACGTGTTGCCCAGTCTAGACCCGGAGTTCCTGCGGCTAAAGATCATAGAAAGACAGTATAAGTAACAGTTGGTTGTGTTTATGATTATATGACTTGAAATATAGCTTACCATGAAGATGGAAGTAAAGGTTGTTGTTAGAGACATAATCATAAATAAGCAATCTCCGGCTCTCAGAAATGCAGTATCCAACCATAGAAAGCAAATTCCGGTGATGAACCCTGCTTATGGTCTCAACCTCGGCTTTGAACTCTCGGTCACCTTGTCCTCCACCTATTTTTAATTGTTTCACAGCAACCACTCTTTCATCTGGCAAGACTCCTTTATACACACGACCAAATCCACCTTCACCCAATAGATTTTCATCTGAGAATCCATTTGTTGCTATGACAAGTTCTTCATACGAAAACAGTTCCCTCGATTGACCAAAGCCACCAGGTTCTGACTGTGAAAAATATGTTCGATTGCTCAAACGATTTCCCACTAGATGTGCCGATGACTGTGTCTTCAGAAGCTCTGAATCTGGATAACAAAGAGAATGGAGAAATACTGATAATCAAATATACATAGCAATATCTATAACTATGAACTCTTGACACAAACCATCTAAATCTCTAAAGAACCATGAAATTTTGGTTTAAAGTAAAATGTATTGTCTAAGTTCCAACCATCAATACATACAAGAAGACTTCTTTGTGCCATGCTTGAGCCACTATAAGGATGACAAAGACTAACACTTCCTAATCAAATAGATTAGATTAAGGTAACCAGTAAATATTACCTGATTTTGGGGAGGAATCCATAGGCGTTGGCATAACATAGCCACCACCAATGGTTGAGGGCCTATTTTTACGTCTCTTCAAGCACCACACAACAAGTCCAATAAGACTAAGCAGCACTAGGGCCACTCCAATACCTGCACCCACGACAGCCGCTGTACTAGGGCTGGAATTATCTGTCACAGGAGTAGGGTTGTTCGGAGATGGATTAGTAGAACCTGGCACAGAGTTTTTAGGAGGCGAAGGCGGGGATACAACTGAGGGTGGTGAGGGTAATGACTTGGGAGATGGGGTAATTTCCTTTGGTGGAGGAGGTGAAGGATGCACATGACGTTTTGAGTCCCGTGGAGGAGGAGATGAAGGATGCACAGGACGTTTTGAATCCGGTGGAGGAGATTTCTCAGGACGTTGAGGATCCCGTGGAGGAGGGGGATGTTTCGAATCTGGGGACGGAGGAGGACCTTCTGGATCTCGTGGAGGAGGAGGAGGACGTTCTGAGGCTGGTGGGGAAGGAGAACGACGTGGAGGAGGAAGTGATGGCTGAGGTGGAGATGAATGTGATGGTGGGTCTAATGTAGGTGGAGGAGGTGACAATCTTGGTAAGTCTGGTGCAGGTTGTGAAGGAGTGGCTTCCGGTGGCGGAACTGATGGTATCGAGGGTGGTGAGGGTGACGGAGTGGGTACAATGACAGGCTGATCAGGTGGAGGGGGAGAGCTCTTAGGTGGTGGTGATACGCTTATTGGCGGGTCGGGTGATGTAGGAGCAGGAGGAGGAGCTACAATTGGTGGAGGTAGTAAGGGAGGTTCTGGTGGTGGGGATGATACTGGGGTCACCGGAGGAGACTGAGCTGGATTGATCGGCGTCTCCGGTGGATTGCCATCAATGGGTTCGCTCGTTGGGGAAGTAGTATTATCACCGGGAGACGAAGGCTGCGGTGGAGGTGAGACCATTGGAAGAGGCGGTGACAATGGTGGAGGGGACGCCAATGGTGGAGCAGGCGGTGATAATGGTGTAGGTGACACCAATGGTGGAGCAGGCGGTGACAATGATGGAGGTGACACTACTGGTGGAGTAGGCGGTGAGAGCTCCTCCGTAGGAGCCTGCACCGGTGTTGCCATCTAAACCAGAAGACCAAATTCTAACATTTTCATCACCTACTCTACTCTTGGTCAAAATCAAACCTGAAAATTCAAACATATCAGCTTCACTTATCAAAAGCAGAACCAAAATTCCCAGACTTTTAAGTAGTATACTGACAGTAAGGACCAAACTTGACCAACTAAAATCACACAGCACACCCAAACACTGTTGCTAATCTTAAGACTGAACCACCCTATATACATATCTAGTTTGGACACAAACGTCTGAGCAAAACCCAAAATAAAATAAAATAAAAATTCCAGATAAACCAAAGATTACCTGATTAGATGACAAATGCAAACAACTACGGCGGATCTATGTAAAAGCTTCTTCCTTTAAACACCACAATTTCGCAAGAACAAGAAAAATCTCGGCTTCTCAAAACCCAACTCTAGTAGTAGTGTTAGCCATTTAAAAAAGCCAAGTAAGCAACTTCTCTCTCTCTGACTCTCTCTTTCACCTCAGCTAAAGCAAAATTGGGTACATGAAGCCTTGTCAAGCCTCTCTCTGTGGAGAGGAAGAAGAAAAACAAAAAAACACAAAAAAAGTTGGGTGATGGATGATGATGAATCAAAAGAAAAAAAAATATTGTGCGCATCAATCAAACAAAGCGGTAGGAAAATAAGAAAAATCGTTTTAGGAAGTTAAAGACAAAAATAAAAATTTCATTGATATTTTACTTTGCTATGGCCTATGGATCATCATCATCATCCATCGTAAAGGAAACAATGCTTTACTGCAACGTCAAATCAATGGTCAAAATAAATTATTACCTTTTTTCTTTTCTTACTTAGTTTGCTTAATTTATAACACCTTGCGATATTGGCCATTTCGATATGCAACCATTTTCAACTCGTATGATGTTGTTAACTTATGATTTTGTCGAACAAAAAAAAAAACAAAATGTTAACTATGATCAAAATAAAAAAATCTTTACGAGTGATTTTTTTTTTTTAACACATAAGTAAAACTTTCAACCATTAACGAGTGATTATATATTTATTTGTCTAGTAGACTAGTACAATAAATTCTTCACTCAAGCTTGCTATATTTGCATTTATAATTTTATATAGACTTTACCATAGCAGAATACATAATTATTTAATACATTTGACATAAAAGAACAAAAAAGGTTTGTAATGCAATTGAGAGAGATAAATAAGTATCCGTTTGTGGTATGGGGTTGTAAATAATTCACAATTTGGAATATCTAGTTCTAGTACACATAACATATGGTACGATTGGTTCAGAAATTTTTATGTATAATAGAAAATTAATAGTTCACTCGTTGTTGCGTTGGTGGATATTAAAAATTTGTGAAAGTGACATATTCAACTTTTGGGACCATTCTCCACATCACTTACATACCGATTAACAACAAAACAAAAACATGAGGAAGAAACACACAGCAGTGGCAATGTGGAACCCAATTTAATTATACAGTATTGACTTTTTATCTTCTTTGTTTCTCATTTTCTATTTACCACTTTTATTTTCTTTTTGTAATTTAATTTAGTCACATGACATGTCATTCTCCATCTTCACAAACTTGGGAGCTAATAATATGGAGGAGATCTTGCTTGATTAAAAATTGTGTCGGCTGATATTAAAATACATATCTTGTTATATGCTCTTCATCTTAACTTTGTATACAAACCAGTGGAAATGCACGCCTTCTTCTTCTCCACAATCATTGCAGAAGAAGAAGATGAGAGGGGGGGGGGGATAGAATTATATATAACACACGTGACAACATTTGGGGGTCTCCAGTTACATCTTTCTAGATTCTGTAGCTGTTGACTCACTTTCATTACAACAACATACTAACAGTGACAATGACAATGCACACGCGTTTAAGTAGGGTCAGACAAGTCCGTACATATACTTATTGCAAAGAGTATGTCATATGTGTATTAATTGGGTTGTGTGAGTTGCGACCACTACATCAAAATCACATTAGGAACCTCGAATCAAGATTTTTAATAAGAAACTTTGATCACTTTTCTCTAAAGAAACAAGCATATTCTTGAGTTCGGATTCGTGTTTACCAGAATGTCTAAAAAGTATCGACCTACTACTTCAACTAGTAACTAAAAGGGAAGGTCAAAAACCAAGACGTGTTCGTTGAACTACAAAACTGAAAATTTCATTAGAAGCTTGTACCTTTTGGTTCAAGAGGAGGCGAGATTCTACTGTTGATCGTTGAGGGAGATCTACGGTATGATGCAACTGGATTTTACTATCTCCTCTGTCTGTTTGTCAATTGGCTTTTCCTCCTCGCGTTGATCTCGGCCGCCCAGCTTTTTCCAATTTCGGTTTGAAACTTGCCTGCATTTGAAATTGGAGTATATGATGTATTCGATGAAACTCAATGATTTGACTTCACGTTTAAAACTGTAAAGCGAAAAGAGCGTAAGAGATGGGGTTCTTTACCTGCTGTCGATATGAAAAACTCGTCGAGCACTTTCCCATGTTCTGCCATGATGTTCAATAGTCAAGTAAGATTTCTTGGGATGGGAGAGGAACAACAAGCACAATCGATTACAAAGATTAAGATTGAGACTTACCAGCTTCATATTCCAGCGCCTGGAGAATCATCTCAACCTAAAACCGCAATAGAGACAAGAGTCAGTGTAGCCCAAGTGTATGCATTGCATCTGTTATGTAAGTTGTGACTATTAACAGCTAACAGAAGTTAAAGGCATCGATGGTTGCAAATTCAAAGTCAAAACCCATAACTACCTTATCAAAGTCTTTTACAAGATTTGCTTCTAAAGAAGCATTGTTCTCATACTCCAGCCAAAGTTCTGTGATCTCCTCCGCTGCACATTGACATTAGAGTTACAAAATTAGTGTTTTGGAAATCAAAACATTAGAAGATGACAGTAGCAGGCTTATATACCTCTGAGGCCTCCACCCAGAACCTCGCACATCTCTTTTAAAGCTGCTTTCTCCCTCCTACTCTTTTCTTCCTTAGGTACACCATCAGATGGTGTAATATCTCCAACAATAGCTGTTCAAAAGCTAAGTGGTGAGACTTTGACATTTTATAGGATTGTAGTTTCAGAAAGAGAGTATAAATAGATTGAGAGAAAGAAACCAAATTAATCAGCTCTCAACACATGTTTAGTACCATAACGAATCCAACTGCATCTGTTACACATCTTACCCTACTCACGGGTTTAAAACTTTAAATCTATACAAGTTTGTATCCTTAAAACCACACAATACTTTTCACTAAACTAGGAGAAGGGATAAGGTTATATAGTGAATATAGGTAATAAAGTGTATTTACCTTCAGCGATGTCATGCACTATTGCCATTTTTATACACCTGTTTAGATGCCAAGAAAAAGAAGTAAGACAGAGAAAGATCCAGCAAGTTATAGCCAGAAAACAGAGGAACTTATTATTGGATAGTTTGACAACCAGTGCAAAATCAACACTTAAAAAAATCAATTAATAACGCATGGTCTTCCTATCTTATCCTTCATTCAACTTTCTGATACGAATGCCATACACTTACAAGCATACCTAACTCTTGCCGCATGATTATCAAGTTAAGACTACAAAGGGGTTTTAGAGCACAGCTTTTGTAATTACTATCCCCTCATATATTTGACAATACTACATTCTGAGTTCCACGAATATGCCATTTCTCTAGAAGATAAAGTCCACTTCACTAACTAACTAGTCTACCAAAATCTTTCTCGGTTCCTCCTTAGATACTTGCATTCCATAGAAAGAAACAATCACTTTTAGAAGAGACGTGTACATATCTTTAATTACAAACCATATGCATATTGCCAAAGTGCATTGCACAATTTACAGTAGCCTTATTCTTATCATCTAAATAAACTAATAGTTGAGGCAAAGACTAACCTTTCTCTGTTAACTCCAGTAAGATCACCAGCTATCAATGCCATTATAGCCATACGGTACATATGATCAGCAATTGATTCAGGTCCATTTATTCCCTGATTAATCCACCCTTTTCTCTTTGTTGTCTACACCCAAAATTGAAAGCCACTCTCAACGTATTATTTACTCAACACATTGTTTTGATTTTAGGAATCGGTAAATAATCTATATGGGTTCAAACACATACCTTGAGCCGATGACACAAGGTTAGGAAATCGATCGAAGACGAAACAGAAGATGCAGCGGAAGAGACATGATTCATGGACTCCATAGAGCTACTAATCCCGTCGGAAACAGGTTTCTGGCATCGGACCGCGACGATCGGCGAGCTCGGAGTGGGATTTCGGAGGAAGAGGAAGTTCCTAGAGGGACAATGAAGCGAGGCGAGTGTCGATCGGTGGTGAAAATGCCGGTTCAGCGGTGGTGCGAAGCGTGTAGCTGGACTAGTCACCGCCATAGATTGGATCGATTCTATGAAATTTTTTAGAATTGGTTTTTTTTTTTTTTTGCTTCTCCTTTTGAGAGAGAGACGAGGAAGAGCTGGTTGTTCTGTGTCGGGTCGGGTTTTTCTTACCGGAGCCCAATTACTCCCACGGGCTTAAAAATTTATGGACAATTCTTCAATAAACTAGTTTAATTATTAGCAAATTAATTTCAGGAGTTAGGGTTAAATAATGATTTGATTTATAAATGTTAGGTACCAACCCGTACTATGTGCAGAATAAATCGATTTAAATAAAATATTATGAGTAAAATTATTATTTGAGATTTAAGATTTGTTTGTATAAAACAGAATATGTAAATAAAGTTTTTCGTTTATTCAAATATGTTTCACCCGTGAAATATTTGAATTTGGAAAAGAATTTTAAGGTGGTGTAGAAAGTTTTGATGTCTTTTTGTGTTCCTAAAAATCAAATTCACATATTTTATGTTTTACATTATTATTTATATTATTTTACCATTAAATAGATAAAACAATATTCTTAAACTAATTGATTTAGTTTAAACTAATCCTAAGTTTCAAAATGCAATGAGAAAAAATGATAAATAAATGAATAATTTGTTTTTTTTTGTTTTTGAAATGTAATGTACTTATTCTTTTAATAAGTAAATAAGTTATGAAAATGATAGTTAAATACATTTTCGGATTTAGTAGTTGATTAAATCTTTTATTTTTAAAAGCTAATAGTAAAACATTGTTTCATAATAATTCAATGGCATATTTATGTAAATAACAATGAGAAATACGAGCATTTATTAAAAAATGTACAGGAGTTCTATAAGCACGACACCTCAGATTTTTTTGTGAAAATGCTTCTCTATTAATATATAAAGGATTTTATTATTTTTTTTCTTGGTTGAAGGTTTAGAATTTCGAATGTAAACTTAAATTTAAATTGGGAAAAATGCCATTTAAATCATCAACTTTCAAATTTAGGCCATTTTAATCATCAACTTTTCAGGTGGCCAATTTAATCATGAACTTATTGTTGACTTTCATTTTAAACATCATCTTTTGTTGACCGAGCCAAAATCATCATGTCGTTAAATCGATTAACAGAGCTGATAACAGACGTTTATTCTTCGTTAAACACTCTGTTAGTTAAAAACGTCATCATTTGGAAAAAACAAAAAAAAAACCCAAATCGATTAAAACCCCCAATTTTGAAAACGAAATCCCTAATTTCCCAAATTTAACTTCGATCGATTCTTCAATTCATCTGACCCAAATGTCGAATGTGAGAAAGAGCTATGTCGAGATGTTGATAGAAGCAAGTCGACGTCGATCGCAGAGTGTTGAGAGTGTTCTCGGAGACGGACTTGAGGCTCCACCACGAGGTGAATCACAGAGTGTTGTCGGAGATAGTGTTGAAGCCCCACATCAAGGTGATGTCGGAGATAGAGTTCAGACTGAATTGCAAGTCGTTTCGGAATCTGGTGGAAGAGACGGAGATCGAGCTATTGTATGTGTATCAGAGTCGATTCCTGGAGCTTCAAAACGGCGTCGTAAACGAAGAAAAATCAGAGTGGAAGAGGATGATGATTTTGAGCCTCACATGGACCTGGCCCTTGTTGTAGACAGTGAGGACGATTGTAGGGTGTATGGCGATGAAGATTGTGATAATGTTGATGATGCAGTAGGTGGTGAAGATAACAATGATAACCAAGAGGACAATGGTTTAGCTGTTGAGGAAGATGCTAACATAAACATAGAAGAAGACTTCCCAGAGGCTGCTAGACTAGAAGATGCTGGTTCAGATGATGACAGTGGTGATGACATCTGGGACGAAGACAAGATTCCAGATCCTTTTTCTGACGACGAGGATGAGTTGGAAGACAAAGACAAGGACGATGCAGCTCATACAGATAAAGACAACGAAGATCCAGAGAGTTTGTTAGCATTGGAGAAAACTTACGATTCTCCTGAGGATTTCAAGCTCGCAGTTTTAAGGTACTCGTTAAAGACACGGTATGACATTAAACTTTATAGGTCTCAAGCTCTGTTGGTTGGTGCAAAATGTTGTTATGTTGATGAAGATGGTGTTAGATGTCCATGGAGAGTATATTGTTCATATGAGAAGAGGAAACATAAGATGCAAATAAAGATTTATATCAATGAGCATATATGTGTGAGGTCAGGGTATTCAAAGATGTTGAAGCGGTCTGCTATTGCCTTTTTGTTCGAAGAAAGGTTGAGACTGAATCCGAAGCTTACAAGAAATGATATGGTTGCTGAGATTAAAAGAGAATACAAGTTGGAGGTGAGTCCAGATCAGTGTGCGAAGGCGAAGACCAAAGTTTTGAGGACAAGAAAGGCTAGTCATGAGTCCCAATTTGCAAGAATCTGGGATTACCAAGCAGAGGTTTTAAACCAAAACCCAGGCTCCGAGTTTGAGATCGAGACAGTACCAGGGCCAATCATTGGAAGCAAACAGAGGTTTTTTCGTTTATATATATGTTTCAAATCACAAAAGGATTCTTGGAAAGAAACTTGCAGACCCATCATTGGATTAGATGGAGCGTTTCTGAAATGGGATATAAAAGGACACCTTCTAGCTGCAGTTGGAAGAGATGGAGATAATAGGATTGTTCCTATTGCTTGGGCAATTGTAGAGATAGAAAACGATGAGACCTGGGAATGGTTTGTCAAGCATCTCTCTTCAAGTTTGGGTCTTCATACAATGAAAGACATAGCTATCATTTCAGATAAACAAAAGGTTAGTAATTTTTTAGTATATGATCGTTTACAACTTTTTATGTTTTAATTAGGCTTTTAGCTTATGATTGTTTACAACTTTTTTAGCTTATAACCGTTTACAACTATATCATATTTTCAGGGTCTAGTCAAAGCTATCCATGGGGTACTTCCACATGCTGAGCATCGACAGTGTGCAAAACACATCATGGATAACTGGAAAAGAGATAGTCATGATCAAGAACTGCAACACATGTTTTGGAGGATAGCACGAGCATACACCATAGGAGAGTTCACTGATCGAATGGAAGAGCTAAAGAAGTACAATATGCAAGCTTATACGTCTCTGCAAGTTACTAATCCCAAATCATGGTCTAGAGCTTTCTTTAGGATTGGTACTTGTTGCAATGACAATCTCAACAATCTTAGTGAGTCTTTTAATAGGACTATTCGACAGGCGAGGAAAAAACCATTACTAGATTTGCTAGAAGACATCAGGAGGCAATGCATGGTTAGAAATGCAAAGAGGTTTATCATTGCTGACAGGCTGAAGACAAGATTCACAAAGAGAGCTCATGCTGAGATTGAAAAGATGATAGCAGGGTCTTCGCAGTGCATCAGATATATGGCGAGAAACAACTTGCACGAGATTGAGGTGAATGATGTTACCTACTTTGTCGATATGAATACAAATACTTGTGGTTGCAAGAAGTGGCAGATGATGGGAATCCCTTGTATTCATGCTGCAAGTGTGATAATTGGAAAGAAGGAGAAGGTTGAAACCTATGTCAGTGACTATTACACAAAGATAAGGTGGCGAGAAACATACCGACAAGGTATTAGACCTGTCCAAGGGATGCCATTGTGGCCAAGGTTGAATAGGCTGCCTGTCTTGCCACCGGGATGGAGGAGAGGCAATCCTGGAAGGCCATCAAATTATGCTAGGAAGAAAGGTAGAAACGAATCTTCCTCTTCTTCAAATAACAAGATGTCAAGGGCTAGGAGAATTATGACATGCTCTAATTGCAAAGAAGAAGGGCACAATAAACAAGCTTGCAAAAATCCGACTGTTGCGAGTTTACCAAAAAGACCGAGAGGTAGACCGAGGGTAAATCAAGAACCACAAGGGCAAGGAAAAACATCACAACCCCAAGGAGCACAAGCATCACAACCCCAAAGACAAGGTTCACAACAAGCATCACAACCCCAAAGACAAACATCACAACCCCAAAGACAAGCATCACAAGTTCAAGGAAGAGCACACATATCACAAGGAGCACAAGGATCACAACAAGCACAAGGAGCACACTCTGATCAAGGATCACAAGGACAAGGGCTTGAGCGTTTTGCATCATGGTTTGAGACTTCCACCTAGCTTTGGGAAATTGCATTTTTTTTTTTGGTATGAACTTAAAAAAGAACCTAATCTATGTTGTCGTCTTTGGTTTGCATTGTTTTGAACACAACAACATTACTAACCAAGAACAAGCATTTCATTTGAACAACTCGTTTGATCATAATCAAAGAACAACTCGTTTGAACAAAGAGAGAAGGACACAAACTAAGACAAAATACAACTCGTTTGAATCAAAGAACTCATTTCATTTTAACCAAGAACAACTCGTTTGAACACAACAACATTTCATAATCAAAGTAGCATTTCATTACCAAAACACAAAACAAAGAGAGAAGGACACAAAGTAAGACAAAATACACTAATAACCAAGAACAAGCATCCTCTGTTTTTTGGTTTTACAAAACATTAGGATCACAATGACAATCACAGTAAAACAAAAGCACATGAAGCACAACTTTATCATCAATTTCCATTTCTTAATTTCTCTTTTGCTCCACATTTCTTCTTCCTTCAATCCTTCGATTATAGCTTTTAACTCTTCAATCTCGACTGCAACTTCAGATTTCGCATTGCTTATCTCGCTGTCAATGATGGATAATTTCGGCAAAGCATCTACAACCTCCTCATACACACCATCTTCGACCCATTTAAACAAATGGTCCTAGAAATGCAAACGATAATAAGTATTATCGAACAAGAAAACAAAAATTTAAATTTACTTACATCTCGTTTGGTTGGACATCGAAAGAAAGGTCTTCCTGGATTTTGTTTTGTTGTCGATGTATAGATGACAACGTCTAACCCACAATGACACTTCGAAGGAAATCCGCGGTTTATATTTTTCTCACTCGATTGCGAACACAGAGAACTCATAACTAAAGAAGAAGAGGGAGAAATCAAGTATGGCGATAAAACGAGTTTGATATGTATTTGTGAAAAGATTGACAAACTGAGAAAAACGAGCTTGGTGAAAAGGACGACAAACTGAGAAAATGAGAAGGAGAGAATCGATCAAAGTTAAATTTGGGAAATTAGGGATTTCGTTTTCAAAATTGGGGGTTTTAATCGATTTGGGTTTTTTTTTTTTGTTTTTTCCAAACGATGACGTTTTTAACTAACAGAGTGTTTAACGAAGAATAAACGTCTGTTATCAGCTCTGTTAATCGATTTAACGACATGATGATTTTGGCTCGGTCAACAAAAGATGATGTTTAAAATGAAAGTCAACAATAAGTTCATGATTAAATTGGCCACCTGAAAAATTGATGATTAAAATGGCCTAAATTTGAAAGTTGATGATTTAAATGGCATTTTTCCCAATTTAAATTATCTCGTTACTTTTATAATAACTAGGGCTGGCTGCTTTTGTCAACTAATATCAGTGGTGGTTTCATGACACGGAGATTGTGGTCTTGAATGTCCGAGCCATTGTGCTTCTTGCATTATATTTCAACAAAAGGTATGTAAATTTAGAGTTGGAGTAACATAATTAGTTACTGTGTTAACTATTTAGGTATTTAGAGGGAGCCATTGTTCCTCATAACAAGTCTGAAGCTGGTGATCCTGAACCAAGTGGTCGTAGAAGAGACTATGTTCCTTGTGTCTAACCAGGTTCAAGACTGCCTCATATGCATGTGAGAATGCTGTCAGATTCTGCAAAAGAGTTTGTTGTTTCTACACTGGATCTTGTTTCCACAGAGAAAGTGGAGTTTCTACTAATAATATGGCCATTACAAGAGTCCTATGAGCTAGCTTGTGCTACATTTAAAGTGGCGAAAGAGTTTATGGCTCATGTCAAGGTATGCGTGGTCTGGCCTAGTAGCGAAGAGGGTGCTGAAAGGGAGAGCAAACCAGCAATAGCTTTATGGGAAAATTATGTCGATGTTATATATATATGAGAGTTAAAAGACAAGATGATGAAGGAACTTCGTGGTGGAGTATATGTAAAATGTCAGAGAGAGAGGATCTATTTTACACATTGCTTGGCGTGCAAAGTCTAGTGTTACTTTGGAGTTTGGACCCTACACAGTGTAGGCTACACTGCACTTGGTACGTAAACAATGAATAACACCAATTATATCCACAAATTCCTTGTATACTATTTTTATTTGCAAATAACAAAATCACGATTCTTTTATATTTAATGGTTTTCCAAGTCGGTTTGAACCCCCCTTCATTGATTCCTACAATCCCCTGTTTTTACTCATGCTTTCCCCTAAAACTATATTCTTGCTAAACCGCATATTGCAACACCTATAAGAATCTCATCTCGTGCTAGCTTGTCCTATATAATGATAGAAAGTGATAGATTTTTGAACAAATTTAAAGATGTGTACAAATTCAATCCAAATCACATCTAATAGTAATGTCAATAGCTTGTCAAAACAACACTGGAATGTAATGGAAAAAATTGGTGACTTAGAAAATCGGAAACCAAAGAGTTACATTCTCAACAAAAATAGCAGACTTAACAATGGGCACTAGAGATATGTCGGGTTTAAATTCAAGAAAAATACTAACCAACGTGTTGCGATGCAAGCTCAAAGGAGTCCAGAGCAAAGATCAATGCTTTTTAAGCTATTGATTAAGAAAATTAGCCTTTATAGGCCCAGCGATCAGAATACTAACGAACAGTTGTAAGAATGGCAACAGTGGCGGTGGCAAGAGGAACGTACGGTGTAATCAACTTGAAACAGAATTGCAATCTATTAGTAAATTGTGTTTCACCCCATTATAAAGAGAAAAATCATTTGAGAGAGAGCTTCCTAGAATTATATATGGAAAAAAAGAAAACTTCTCATCAAAAATCTAATATGGCCATCATCATGTCATAATATTTAATAGTTTACGCCCCTTTGTGCTATATTGATCTCACGTCCTTTGTTCCCCAACTTCTAAGAAGAAGCATACCTTTTTATCATACCATACCTTAACTTCAAGAAATTAAATTTAAGTGCTATAATCATGAGTAAATTATCTAACGGACAACATAAATACAAACAGAGCATTTGAGAAAGAACCAAAATACGATAACAAAAATCCTAACTTTTCGTTTATCTATAATTTATATCTGAGAACGAAACGGAGTGATGAGAACGAATCGCTGCGAAGGTTTGCAACCAATATAGTTATATATTTTCTTCAATTTTCTTTAGAATCACCATAATGCGTATGCTGAAATTGCTATACATAGTTAGATTTGTACTCAAGAACCGGTTATGCAATGTTTCTAACCCGAGCGCATAATGTTGCTCTTTCCGTTTATTGATTTTCATAGGATCAGAGGACTAACGTGTTACATGAAACATTGTCAAACACACTCTTCCATGTTATGCAACTCTATAAGCACATCCGTGAGGAGTTATCAACTCCAAGTTGTGGTTTATAGAGATTGCATATTTATAGTGCAACTAGGTCAAGCATATTTCTTACTGTAGATATCAGAGTTTAGTATTTGTTTCATTAATGGATGTTTTGGGACTTGCGAGTGCATGCACAATTCTACGTTATTTCTGAAGGTTTACTATGGGGAGTTGAACATGAAAGTGGATGATTTACTTTCTTTAAAATTCCAATGATATTTTTTGATATTTTGTGTAAAATGACACTTTTACAGAGGGATGCCACTTCTTTACTCCCCAAGAATCAATCAACTGACAAAAAAAACAACACTCAAGACATCAATGTGAACTATGACGCCAAGCCTAGCGGTTCAGTGCCATATGAATCACGTTTCTTTGCTCATTTGTTAAGCCCTACAGATAATTTGAAAACAAGCCAAGTGGTTCATATTAAGTTTGAAGATATCGATAGGTTATATAGAGGATGGTAACCAAACCTGGCAAAGATTATCAAACAGAGTCCGGTCTTCACTCGAAAACTTCAACAAAAAATCAGCCACGTAACTTGCCAGATTAATCTGTTTGTTGCAGAGATAAAGAGACTTGGTTAAACAGATCACGAGTTGGAGAATTAGGAACAGTTACAACACAGATGTAGAACACGAAAGGTCACCTCATTAAGGGGGTCGGTACCAAGTAGGTGGTCATCAACCTCGTCGTCTTGGTTCTGTCAAATCAATGATTAACACTGATGAGATAAGGTTCAATAATGTAGCCATGTAGGTACAAGAGAAAAAAAGGACCTCAAAACGAGCCATTGCTTCGAGTTGGTCAAATGTGGGTTTGCTGAATTGGGAGGCACCAGCTGAACGTAGCAAGCCTTTCTCAACTTTAGCATCTCCTTCATGGACTTCTTCCCATTCGCTATCCTGATACTCCGAAGAACGGAATTAGCATCTCAAATTCCACTCAATTTGAAGACGGGAAGGGAATTAAAAAGTTCAAGGAAGCATAATCACCTCATCTTCACTATTCAAAACTTGCTCTTGAATTTCAATCAATGTATCAGCTAGTAAAGCCAGTATCTGCAGAGACAAAGAATGTAAAATTTCTGAAAGCATACACCAGAATGATGAAAAAGAAAGGGAGATATGACCAATTCAAGGTAGAACTGTATAAACCCAACGAATATGTGTTTTGACTTGCAGCTTGTACATTGACAACATATAGACTAACGAATCAAACAAAAGCATACCTTCATGGGTAGAGGGATAATGGTCCACTGATCAGGAGCTAATCTAGATTTTGAGCGAGTGGTTATCCCACCATTGGACTATACGAGAAATTGACTCAAGTTTCTGTAAGGCTGAGAGTAGATTGAGTTTTAAGAAAAAAAAACAAATAGGTATAGCATAAGACCTGAATCGGACTGCCTGGGACATTGACCTTCGCGAATTCAGAATGTCTAGTGGACAGTAGCAAGGCCAGAGCTGAAGTTGTGACTTTGATTTGATATGCGGATTGTATCTCCCCTGAAAATAGATGCTTAACCAACAATAAGTTGAAATAGCCAGAACCCTTATCGTGATGCATAAGGTAGACAAATAGAATCATACAACTAAACAACATGGATAGAGATGCTTGCCTTGTTGTTTAGTCCATTCTGTCATAACATAGGTAAACGAATTTTCATGGCCATCAGCAGGTATGCTAACAAGCAGATTGATAAATTGATCGACATTCGGAAAACTCATATGAACCTGCAAAAATCAATGGTTACGGCGCAGGACAGAGATAGAGTTTCCATGAACTTTTGGAACCTTAGCAGCATCGTACAAACAAGAGAGGAACCATTAATATGCTAAAACTATCAAACTCAAAGGTGAAGAATACCAATCTGGCAAAAATCAGTAGCAATGAGCCTTTTAAAGCCGACATTTCAGCAGACTGCAACCGTCTTACAAGAGCTGCAACCAGATCCTGGACATGGGGTGCCATCTCTGATGGAAGATGCAAAATAAGCTGCAGAATGTACTTCCCAGCAAACAGAGATCCAGAACTTTCCAGATCAGGGTTAAGAAGCCTGCACCAACATTAAGAAATCGATTTTGCAAGATGTAGACTTAAAAAGATACCAATTTGAAAACATTGAGGAACAAACAAACCAGGGTTCTCAAAACACTTTATCAAATGACTCCAAAAAATGTGGATATACCACAATACTATTTAGAAGGCTACTCTAAAACAGATCCTTTCCAGGTGAACAGACTAGATTTTTTATGGTGAACAGATTTACCCATGTATACACAAAAATCAACTGATATTTTTCTCACATGCGCAAGTGTTGGCAACATATTCACATTTAACAAATGCAAAAAGAAAATACAAAATAGTAGGCCTTCAGGTTTTGGTGGACGTGAAATAAACCAAACAAAAAGCGAAGTGAAGAGCTGTACCTAGAAGTTGCATCAAGCAAACTTCTCATGGTAAAAGCGGGATCACCACTCCAAGTGAGCAACTCCTGTCTTCCACTAGATATAAAAGCTGCCAGACATTCTGTCGCATTCTGACCAATTAAAGGCTAGTGATAAGTGACTCTTTGTCGATAGAAAATGATGAAACAAATTAGTCACCGAGAATTTTAGCACCTGTAGTTCACTATGATCCTCACTGTGGAGTATGATACGAATGACAGCATCAAAGCAAAAGTCATACGCAGTTTTCACTATATCACTTGGGGCACCCTATATATGACTAGAAAAATAGTCAGCAAAACACGAGAAATACTGTCCATTTAGCACAAAAAATTATCGTACTATGAAAATCCAGCTAGTATAACTTGCCTTAAGAAGCATAGTTAAAAGATCCAAGGATCCACTCGCTAGTCCTTCAGGCTGCTGATGTGGCTGATTATCACGATAGATATATCATTAAAACGAAACCAGGGAAGAAGAGGAAAAGAAAAGGTCTGAATTCACGATTCCGCACAGCACCTTATTTAAAATTGGTCCGATGAATGGTAAAATTCTTGATGTCAGTGGATGAAGGCAGCCAGGTGAATTCTTTATTGCCTGCGTGACAGCCATAGGAAACACATTAGCCAGACGCAATAATTTTTCTTGTTCATTTTAGAATGATATAAGAAGGAGAGATTAGCATAAACAAACTACGCAAACTGCATTTCTAACAACAAAATGAACAATAACTGTAATCATTCTTATTTACCTCCAGGACGTCAATTACATCGATACTCATAAAGGGATCTGAAACATGTGCCACCCACAAATTAAGAATCACTGGAGAGATAATAGACTCGATTGAACCTGAGGCTTCATGGCCTAGCAAATGATAAAGAAAATAAGATATAGGTGAGAACTATTGCATAACTAGATTCCAAAAGTTTTCTGCAAGTAATAAAAATTTGTTTATTTACCAGCTTTAATTGCTTGTTGAAGAGTTTCAAGTACCAAAACCAAAGTTTCATCTGAAGCCTAGATAAAAGAATAAAACATCTCTGGTGACAAAAAAAAAGAAATAGACTCACGCGCTATGCTGAAAGGTCGTCAGTAGAAAATTTACCTGATGGAGAAGATCAGTGAGAGATGAGAATAAATTCATGATCTGAGGCAGAATAACTGAACGATTCATATCGGGTAGGAGCTGCAAAAGTGCCCGACATGCGCCTACTTTTACAGGTGGTGGCCTGTTTGTAATAGTATATAACTTTAATCTCTGATGATAAAGATACTAACAGCAGAAGGGTAGAAAACATACACGTCCATGTTTATTGCCCTAACAGAAGCATTGAGGAAGTGCTCAAGAATTCCAGGGTTGATCTGAATAACGTGATAAAAATATTCAATTCATATCCTCCAGATTAAAGTTGTTTAGGGAGAAAAGAAAATAAAAAATTACCACAGAAGAGAACTTGGCAACAGCTGTAAATATGCGTGAATAAAGGAACGGACATTCATGATACCCTGTCAAATAAAGGCTTCAGTTATGTACAACAATTTGAATACCAAATGAGAAGTAATGTTGGAGCAGTAGATCTTACGATACCTACCAATTCCAGTATCTTCCATAATCATTTGCTCAACAAATTTCGCTAAATTGGCAGGGTCAGTTCTCAAGTCCTGACAAGATTATTAAGGACAACATATTTTCAGTAAGAGAAGCCAAAGTAAATTTTTTGTTTTAAAATTACCATGGAAAACACAAACCTCAGCTTCAACGAGTTGATCAGCAAGAGAAGCCAAAGTAAAGAGAGCAGCTTCTTTTATCTAACAATGGGAAAATATGAAAGTAAGTTGTAAGTTAAAAATAAAATTAGTGACAATGTTAAAATTTCAGAGAAATAATGGGCTTGTCGAAGCTTTCCAGATTTACAATAACAAACAGAAATTAAGTGCACTTACTCTCCACCAGGCCGGAGAACCAGCTGCCTTTTCACCTTGAGACTCTTGGAACCGTTTTCCGGTAGCATCTACAACAGCATTGATCCCTTCGCTACCAAAAGTATTGATTACTTCCTCCAACAAAAGTATTCCTGTGGTGCAGCAGGTAGTCTTATAGTTACACGTTCATATTTTTTGGATACTGATATATGCATACGACCTCTGAATCTTCTCTCAGACTAAGCATAAGCATATGAATTTGAATTAAGAAGAGTGAGAGACATCTTACCTGATATGCGACAACTGTAGCTACCCTCATCTTCATCGGCTACAAACTGATTTACATCCATGGACCAAGTATGTACCTGGAGAGAAGCTACGTATGAGATAAAGAATAAAAGCATGTCTTGTCTCCAATGTTGGCATATAAACTATATAATAATTAAACTTATGCTAGCAAACAAATAGGAGGCTAGCACAAATAACAACAAAAAGTTCTGCATGATTTTGTGAAGCCTGATATAATGGAAAGGGGTGACACAATAGCAGCTAATTTGCGTACATAAAACATAACATGAAATTACCACATGGCAAACAATATATGGGCACAGCAGAAGTTCTATTGCCCTAACAGTCCGCAATGAAAAGTTTGCAACAGTTTGTGACTTAGTACAGTGAGATACTGTCAAACTATAAAATAACCCATGCATTGGAAACAGATATTACTTCTAAGGAATTAAGCGATATACAAAGAGTATAAAGTTCTAGACCATTGGTAAAAAGGATAAGCCTTCTGGTCATCTTTTATTCGTTGAAATAACAAGAGATGAGTTTGTTCAACAAAGGAGAAAGCCTATTGCACAACAAAACAACTACTCATTCAGATATATATAGACTATCTAGCTTCGTAAAGCTTCCCCAGATAGATTCGAGTTTTAAAGACCAAAATATAACCAATATATACTATCATGTCTGAGTAGGCAGAAGATGCATGATTCATCCCTACCTGTTGTTCTGTAATCTGCAGGAAACCGATGGTTTGATACACCAACTCTCTGACATTACCGGAAATGGTCTGAGATAAAGATATTTCCGTAAGAAACCAATTCCAAAGCAACATACGATCAAAATGAAGAGGGAAAAAATTGAAAGGTTACAGCCAAACCTTTGCCAGCCTTCTACTGCTAACGATGGTTGACAGAAACTCAAATAGCTGCACAGAAACAAGTCTCGTTTGGCCTCAAACTCATCAAAATACCACAATCTATGAGCCAAATACCCCAGCTCTAACCAAAATTTTAACTGCCAAATTGAGACCTTGAAGGAAAACAAACATTGATCACTGAAAAAGGTAAGTTACCTGGATGACAAAAGTGTCAAGACTCTTCTCTTCACCATCTGAATCATATCTTCCATCATATGAATCTTCAGCACCTTCAATTGACGATCGAAGATAGACTTGTAGAGATGACTCAAATGTGTGCCACAATGGCCTCATAATAGCTGCACGAATAGTATGTTTCAATAACAATGCTTCAGATGAAGATGTATGAATAAACAAGATACATGGGACACACACGAGAACATACCTAGCAATTCACTTTCGATGAGAACTGGGAAATTCTGTACAAACTGATTCAAGCACTTCAAGACCTAATGAGAGGGGGCAAAATAAACGCAAAGACAGGGGCCTGTAAACAAATCCGGGATTTAATGAGAACAAAAGTAAGACAATTACAAGATGAGACGAACCTCCATTCTTAAAGTCCAATCATCCGGATCCTCACGTTGCACAGGATGTTCCAATATAAGTGAGAACTGATTCATCCAAACCTTAAGCACAGGCATCACCAAAGTAGTAGTTTCCGTCTGAATATAACCACACATTATAAATGTCAACTGGTAACGGAAGTAGCTGAAGCAAATCACATTCAAGATTTTTGTATAGAAAGAATTATTAAGGAAAAAGTACCTTGTACACACCACTCATTGCTCCAAGAACAGATATACATGAATAAACAATTGAAAGGGCTTTTCCTCGAATGTACTTGTCATAGCTCTACATATACAAACGAAAATAAATAATACAAAGGAGTGAGCTCCATAAGGGCCTTAATATTTTCAGTTTAAAAAACTTGACATGCCAAAAACGTGATTCAACATGAGTCTGATCGTATCAATATAAGGATCCAAACCTGAGGAGAGGATACGACTGCATGCAAGCAAGGAAACAACACAGGTACCAGCGTAGGAACCTCTTTGTCATCCAATTCACCCGAGAGAAGAGCCAAACACCTCAAAGCTCCATGAACTGTTGAAAATGAAAACAAATTCAGCCCCAGGAAACCTCGCAGGTATTAGAGTAGAGAATTTGGCAAAAAAAACTGAACGCAAATATACCTCCATTAACGTTATTTGGATCGCTAATCAACCTCAGGAGAAAAGGTACTAGCTCAGGCCACTCTTCTGGCCAATCATATGAGGCAATTGAAGATATATCCATACTAATAGCCGTACAGATTTTCCGATGAGAGTCATCAAGTGAGCCCAACAGTTGTCCTCGAATAAGAGCCTAAATAACATAAGCAAAAGAATCTCCTAAACATATGCAAGCTATGACAGCAGTAAAAATCCAAACAAACAATGAAAAAAGAGGATGATGAGAGTACCTTTTCCTCACTTGAGACAACAGGATATTCAAAAGCCTCCTCGTTCTCTCGCCAATGTTTTTTAATGAACTGCTTTAACAGGAGAGCAGCTAGGTAACAGTAGGTTAAGGGAAACTCTTCATTAGATCAATCAACAAGCTCCAGAGAGATAGTAAGGGATAAACAAATCAATGTTACGAAAAAAGGATATTTGACGCAATCCTAAAGAGAGGTCTTTGTTAGCAGCAACCCTGCACAATGCACTGCCAAACCCTACAAGAAACAAATATGGTATGGGTGAGCTTCTTCTTTTGCTCTTATATCAGAACTCATGACATTAAGAACAAGACTCGAGGAGGAGGTTATTATATGCTCACTTAAGAAAGCCCAAACGTTTCAAACAGAGGAGAGAATCTAGAAGAGTCCAGAAGTAATACAAATATGACTTAAGCAACGAACCTGGTTGAAGAGAAGCCTGATTGAGCGAGCTCTCAGCGAAAGAGCGAACGTTTTGGTTAGGGTCAAGACTTGCTGATAAGCAACCTAGCAGCCATTGCTGATCTTGGTCGACCACCATTTTTCCAATTCCCAGATTGGGATTAGAAGTATAAAAGTAAAAAATAGCTGTTTGAAAAATTGGATTTTGCTTCTCTGAGTTTTCAAATTCCCGCTTGTCCCTTTGCTGTAGTAGGAGGATGTCGGAGAAACAGTAGTACTGGAGTTTTGGTGTTCCCCTCTTCCTTAGATTTTGATGTCGAAACCTTTATAGAGAGAAAGAGAGAGAGAGAGAGAGGTTGAAGAAGAAAGAAGCAACCAAAGAAAAAAGAAAACCAAAGGAAACATTAACCAAACCGGATCAATACCGTCGGTTTAAATTAGTATAATCCGGTTTGTGTAAATCCAATCGAACAGTTATCTAAAAAAAGTTAAAAAGATAGACGACGACGGAGAGGAGAAGAGAAGAGAGCTTCGTCTTCGTCTTCGTCTTCTTCGTCGACTCCATGAATCTCCTCAAAACGATTCAATACAAGTCCACCATTTCTCAATTTTACCGTTTCACCCCTACGCACTCCTTTGCTTTTTCGTCTTCTTCTCTGATACTTTCTCAACAAAAACCCAGAATCTCTCTAGTTTCTATCTCTAACCGAAGCTGTTTCGCTATCTCGAGCATCTCTGGTGCTTCGATCTCAGGTATTCAAGAGGATGGTAAAAAAGAAGAAGCCTTGGAGGAGGGAGATGAAGTGGTTTACCAGAAAACGCTGAGATTAGTGGAGTGTGCCATGTTCGCTGCTGTCACAGGCCTCGTTTACTTTCTCAGCAATTCTCTCGCCATTGAGGTTTGTTCCCCCATTTTACTAATTTTACTAAAATCCATTAGGTGTTCTAGTTCACTATCTCCTTTTGCTATAAAGTTAGCTTAAAATCTCAGAGGTTCATATGTTCTCTAGACTCTGTAATTCTCGTTAGGATATAAAGTGTTGAGCTTCTGACTTGGATTCTATATGATATCGCAAAAAATCTAGACTTTAGAAACAAAAATGTGCAAGACTCATCCTTTTTTATGTATGATCGTCAGTGTGATAAAACATTGGATAGAAGTAAGTAACTACTTATTCCTTCTATTAACACTCTGAGTTATTACTTTTGAGCGCAGAACTACTTTGGATGTTTCTTCTCGCTGCCAATTGTGATATCTTCGATAAGATGGAATATTGCAGGAGGCAGGAAGACAATGGTTTGTTTGTTAAGAACCTTCTTCTTTCGTATATAATTTCGATTATTTGCGGATATGTGCTTCAATTCTTTGGATTTGTTTGTTTCTCAGGTTGCTACTGTAATGCTCTTGTTCATATTATCAGGTCCGGTCAAAGCATTAACTTACTTTGTAAGCCTCCGCTTTGCTAGTTTCCCAACCAGAGTTTTATCTTCTTCTGATACTTCAACCTGCTCCTTAATCTTATATCCTTATTATTTCCCTTATTACTTAACCATTGCTTTAACTTGTGGAAGTTTATCTTGTAGCTTACTCATGGTCTTGTTGGGCTTGCACTAGGATCCTTGTGGAGGTATGTGAATTAAGCAATGGTTAAGAAAATGACTGACGTTCTGGAAGTAGATTACTTCAGGTTAACACTCGTTCAGTTGTTTATTTTTTTGCAAACTTCTTCTGTTCTCAGGATGGGGGCAAGCTGGCGTCTCTCGATTTTCTTGTGCACAATGGTGAAATGTCTGCTTCCTGTGATTACACAGTACAATAGATATTTCCTTATCTTGTCTTATCGTGTTTCCTCCCACGCAGGTTCGAGCATTTGGTCTCATAGGCTATGTTCTGACATCATCGTTTTTAATAAGAGAAAACATTCTCGCTGTGGTAAGCTACCTCTTTCCCTCAAAAAGCTATCACTCTTTTTCACCCAAAGAAACTCTTGTACAAATAATACGACCACTGCACTGTTGTTGCAGATCACAATTAACATCCACGCCGCTCTCTCTTATGTTTTCACGGCCATGGGCCTGAACATAATGCCTTCAATGAGCTTCATCTATATGATATTTGGGACAGTGGTACACAATCTCTTTATCCCGCTTGTCTCTGTTTATCTCGGGAAATTAATAAAATAAGCTGAGAACCCTTTGCTTTGATTCTCAACAGCTGTTGCTAAACAGTGGATTCTTTGTGCTGTTGCTGCATCTGCTATACTCCATCTTCCTCACAAGACTCGGAATGAAATCCTCGTTGAGATTACCAGCTTGGTTAGACAAAGCTATATGATCGGGATCAGATTCTCTGCTCAGCTCCTCCTATTTTTTCGCAGCTCCATTGGAGAATCCAAACATGGTTAGAGAAATTCCGGTGGAAAATATGTAATACTTACTTATAAAGTTGGTGGTGGTGTCTACATGCATATACTGTATTATGGTTAAAAAGGGCATATGGACTCAGCTCATCAGTCATTATTCTTCTATGATGAAACAAACGACATCCATGATTCAACCCAATGTAAAATCAAGTAGTCGCATTGTATCATTCTCTTGGTACATCAATTTTCATGGGTTATATTAGTTAGCATATCTAAACCGGTATTGAACATATTATGCGGACAGGCGAAAGACATGTCTCATTTTAGCAACTCTTGCTTTTCATTTGAACGAGTATAATAATAATACTGGATGCGTCTACCAGTCTATAAAGTTGCGTTTTATTTGGTACTTAAAACCTTCTCTGTAACACTCCATCCAGGTCTTTTGTTGATACTTGTAAGCCATGAGAACCCAAAGAAGTGACTGCTAAGCTAAAAACTAAACTTTATTGAATAAATTAAATTGAGAATGTCTTCAAAACGACTAATTTAGCAGGAAGAGAACTGGTCTCAATGTCCACGTAGAGAAACCAGGGAAGCTCACAAAACGCCTCCAGTGAGAAAAATACCAAAAGAAAAGAACAAAAAAAAAAAGAGAAGATCCATAGTGGTTATAGATGTTATTGCCGCTTGTTAATGTAGCTCTTGATCACTACAATGCCTATGCTGCAAAAAGCCAAGGTTAACGCGAGGGGGAGCCTCTTAGATTCGACATTGGACAAGAAGAAGCTTTTGCTTGATCTGCCTCTGCTATTGCTATTGCTGCTCCCTGTTCTTGCTAGGCGTGATCTTTCTGCTGAGCTTTCTCTCACTCTCATCAGACTACACAAATTATCCAACTGATGCATCACTTGCCGCTGTCCACGTGATATGGTCGACATCTGGTTGCACCAGAAACAGAGCAGCTCAGCGTTACAAAGCAATGCAATAAAATACAAATTCATAAACGAGAGTTGCGTGAGGTTACTTACCTCTTCCATTAATGGTGAATCCTTGGCTAACTGAGAGGATGATGATGAATGGGGCATTATGGAATTTGTCAAGCAGCCATTGTCCAGACCAGAAATGAAATGCGAAGTAGGAGCTGAGCCATTGCAGACTTCAGTTTGGATTGACAAGCTCTGCTGAGTTGGAGAGTTTTTGTTGCAGCTCAACTTTGAATTTAGCTCTTCGATCCGACTTGTGAACTCATCCATTCTCTCGTTGAGAGATGATATTTGTTCTGAAAGCTGAGTCATAAACCCCTAGAAATAGTTGAAAACCAGAAGTGCACCTTTAGGTTAAAAGGGAGAACTTCAAAATTGCCAAGAGGGAATGAAAGAGAACAAATTTGAACCTCATTCGCTGGGGAGTGGTGATTTCTCTCTTCGTACCTCCTATCACTTGAAGAATAACCAGCCAGCCTGGACAGATTCTTATCTCTTTGGGTTGAATACGAGTGTGACATGCCTCTGTGTATCATAAATGGCATAACTAAGGACACATGGGTTGGAAGTAACAAAGCTTTCTCATACACTCCTCAAAAGAAGTGTACCTTTTGAGGTTCTTATTTCTCATGGCTACTCTATCTGCAGACGCTCGCATGAGTGCTTCCTTTGGGCTTGAACTTGACACCAGATCCTCATCTAAGCTAAGCTTGCTCTTCAAATCATCTGGTAGCGCCTGTAATGGGAATTTAAATCAGGACCCCAAATAACATGTAATCAAAACAAAGTTCATCAACCCCGAGCAGAAAATCATACCATTACTTCGTTTATTAGTTCTTCCAGTTGGATCTGTTCAATATAGGTGCGTGGAATGTACGATCCTTCCAATCCTAGCTGCTCTGCAGTACTCTGTACAAGTTGTCTATCTTTACCTTGCACCTGATTATAGCAAATTCAGAATTATCTAGTCATATTCTTGGATAAAGAAATTTCAAAGTAATTGGAAACAAGAGTGTCATCATACGGCCAAATGATTGAACTATACATAATTCCTTTTACATGTATTATGCTATCAATTTTCATGTAAATGGTGGTGAATGAGTTTAGATAGACAGACCTGCATGTAGTGACGATTCAATTGCTCAAGCCAGTCGATTTTCACAAACACCTTATCGGTAGCAAATACATGGCTGTTCCTTTTAAGTATAGTTGCTATTGTGTATCCCAATGCCATAAGCCCACCAAGTAGGCGAACACTGACTTCAAATGTGATCCTTGGTGATATGACAAAAGGAGTATCCGTAACCCATTCCTGGGTTTCAAAACCAAGCACCACAGATATGCACCAGATATTAAGCATGTTACCATTAACAGAATCACAGGATTGCCAGCTTTCGCAGATATCGAAAAGTCATATTGATGAGAACATAGAAAAAAAATTCTAAACAAACCTCAAACATAAGGCTGTACTTTCCATCTTTATTCCGCATCCTCAAATATGATTGGCACGTCTCTTGATCTTCACCCGGAGGAAGGAGATATATATCATAGGTCTCCTCCTTAGTCTCTGTATGTCCTTCAGAAAGGACTGCCTTGATCTGATCAACAGACACATCCTTTCTTGACTACAACAAGTAACAGTAAAAGAACTTCAGTTTACCAAACGCAGACAATCGTGGAAGATTGCAAAGCATTGATTATAATTATAAAATGGATAGGGAGGTCATTCGTCAAACCTTCAAGATGTATGTCGGGCTCTGAAATCCAGTGAAGGGGTTGAATTTATTGATGATTTTAATTTGAGCAGTCTGGAGATCTGGCTCTATGAAAGCTTTGTACATTGGGTATACCTGCATAAACAGTGAAGTTGTTACTATAAACAATCAGCAGAGCCCATATACTGCACCAATAATAGCTACAGGAGATTAAAAAAAAACAATGGAGAACAAACCGTTTCAGATATCTGATGGATAATCTCCTCCGGCTGTTGGCCTGCACGTTGAATATCACGGAGAACCCGTTTAACAAGGTCAAAGTGAACTCCACCAGTCACAGACACACGAAGATCCAACAAAGGTCGCAGTTTTTCACTCAAAGCATAGATTCCTTCAATAATCACAATCCGAGAAGCTGGGACATCAAGGGTCCTAGCAAAATCAAAGCATGGCATTAAAAACAGTGTTTCAGTGGAGTAACCAAAAACAAAATTACAAATGTTAACCATGGTGATGCGAATGTAATATCAAACTTTGGTGACAACGGACACCAGGTGGTTGTTTATTTAGATAAAAGTACAAAATGGAATCTAACAAATGGAAAGTGGTACAACCACGTCATCCATTATTACCTGAATCCAACACGAGAGCTGGACTTAAAATCATAAATGGGAACCTCAACCTGCTTTCCTTCCTTTAAATCTTCAAGATTCTTGAGCAGTGTGTCGTAGTCCGTTAACCGTGGATCTAAGTTTCAAAACAATTGCAATAGCTCAATAGAGATACATGGGACTTGGTTCCTCCTGATGAGCTTTCAGAAAAAAAAAAAAAAAAAAATATCAAGATGGAAAAAAGAATGGTTACCGTCAAAGTTTCCATCAACAATACGACTGGCGTCATTATAATTGTCCATTGATATAACAGCAACACTAGGGAGAAAATTGAGAATCTTCTCAGTAAAAACAGTCTTTCCAGCACCAGAAGGTCCAGCAACACCAACCAATATAATCCCATCATTCTTCTGAGAAAGCATCTGGCAAGCACGGATAACCGCAAAGAAGCCCTTCTCAAACGACAACCGATCTTGAATCGGAACAATCTCATAACGAACAGAGTCTCTTCTCTTAACCAACTGGACTTGATCTTTCAACAGACCATGTCTCTTCTGATGAATATCGATACCATTGCTATCTTGACCCATTTTACGAACAGCCTGCAAGAAAAGAACAAAACTTTGCATTTAGAAACCAAGCCACTAAACACATTCATAAGAGTGAATTTGTACGGAACGTTTTAAAGGGGAACAGTCACAAAACATTCAAATCAAACACGTTTTTTGTGAGAGTAGAGGAAACAATTATCATAAAAGATGCAGGGATACAATGGGTATAATAAACCAAAACAAGGCGAAAGCTAGAAACGAATCCAAAAATACTGTTGGATAACAAAACATTCATAGAGCAAGCAGGTGGAGGTGGGGGGGGATCACACAAGACAACCCAGAAAATAAAAATCGAAAATTTACGCCGATATCTCGGAGTTTGTGTGTGTGTGTCGGGGGAACTCACAAAGGATTAAAAAAATCTGGAATCGGGGGATGGCTCTCTTCTTCTCCTCACACTATGGCAGAGTTAAGAAGAATCAGATGATATTATTTTCAGAGCCTAATTATTCGAGGCTATCAAAGAGACAAGAATCTGCGAGAAAAAAGATCTCTCAGAAGCCCAAAAATTTATTATAGAGAGAAGAGAATGAATGTGAGCAAAAAAAAAAGAGAGAGAGAGAGCCAATTTAATACTTTTTGATTCTTTCTCTCCCTTTATAATTATTTTCCGTTATAGTAGTAGTATCTTTTTGTTTTTTTTGTTTTAATTTAACACAAGATTGATTCAGATTTCTCTAGTGTTTATCTTACATTTAAATTATAACTAAAATTTGTTGATATAATAATAATTTTCCCCCTTTTTCAATATATATATTTTCTCATTTAGTTGCACTTGCAAAAAAAAAAGTTGTAGAAATTTTAGTAATGTTTAGATTTTAAAAGTTTAATATAAAAACTAGGATAACATATACACGAGTATTAATTACATTATTATCAACCAAAAAAATAATTAAAAATATATATTTTTAATCGTCCATGAACAAATCAATCCGTTGAACCAGAGTTTGGAAGATAACAAGTGTGTTGTTTTACATATTCGTATAATATTTTGTATATCTGTAGATAATCATAATAATACTAATCAAATCTAATGCTAGACCACTTTTTCTGTATACATGTATGAGAAGAATCAAGAAATACAAGTTTTAAATTGGAACCAAAAAAAATAGGAGGAAAAAGTCAAGAAGTATAAAAGAGTAAGAAGTGAAGAATTTGATGACAATGTGACGACGAGGATCCACATGTTTGTTTGTGTGCAATTTGCTTCTCTCTCTGACTTGCTCCTTTAGCTATACAGTTTCGTACACTCTTAACAACACTCACATGCTCGCCCTCTCTCTCTCTCTTCACGATCACATTCACATTCACATTCACATGTCACGACCCCAAAAAGTTTTTATCTTTCTTTCACCGTTTCACGAGTCGAGTAGCTCTAGGTTCACTTTTTAATTTTTCTTACGGCTCCTCCCCCCCTACTTGCTCTAATTTTTAATTAATGAGTAGAAAACATCTATTTTTTTGTTCGATTTAATCCATCATAAATGTGCAGTTTGTTTCTTGTGGAATCTCTGAAAATAGAAAAAGGTGAAACGTAGGTCAAAAGGTAAAACAAAACTTGACAAAAAAATATAATAAAGTGAATCATATGATTAGAAAAGGAACAGACATAAAAAAAATACTTAATACGACACCCTTTTCGCCTTTCGGCATTTCCCTAAATTAAGAAACCTTAATGATTATCATATCAAATTTATGAATATCAAAACAAACAAAAAGAAGAGGTGAGAGCTGTTCATGGGGCCGTTTAGTCTACATTTTGTCTATAGGTCCGTTCATAATTAAGTTAGACTAAAAATATTGCTTCATAATCTCATCTTTATCCTTTTTTTTTTTTTTGTTAAAGGATTTAATCTCAAGATTTATCCTGATGAATCTATAAATTATAAATCTATATTCTTAGTTTCATAAAAAAAAAGTACTACGTAAAAATATATCATTAAAAAAAGCATATAACTCATCGAGTCTGCTGTGTTACAATTACAAATCTTTAGAGTTTTTTTTTTTTTTTTTTGGTTGCGTATAAAAAGTATGCTTGTGAGTTGTGAGTATAACACGGACGCTGTTTACAAAAATATTTTATGGGTTTTGTTACGTCTATCAACTCAACTCTGTCACACCACAAGCATACTTTATACGGTTTAGTCTTAGTGGATCCATCGTTACATTTGTTCCAAACTGTTATAAATCTTTGTTATTTTCATCTCACATAATCTAAGATGAGTTTAATTTGTGTAATTTAAATCGGGGTTAAAACGTCTATGAAACAAACAAAAAAGTGGATTAACGACATGTTTGGAGTTTGATTTTTATTTTCCCCCTTCTTTATGAGTTATGGATCTGTATCATTCTCTATCTTTTCTTTCTTTTTGCTAGATTCACATTACTTCTCTTATCTTTGTTTAGGAATCATTTTCAAGACTTAAAATAGAGCCTCAACAACATTGTGACCCCAATATGTACGGTTTAAGCAAATTAAGGATCAGCAAACTAATGATAGTTTACAAATTACAATCAATCTTCAGAATTGCTTAATCCCAAAGGATAACCAATATATCTAATGAGTTTTTAACCAAATGCTAAAATTTGATTGGATGTCTACAATCAATCTTGGTGTTCATCATCTTCACCTTCAGAATCTACAAAGAATAATTGAAGACAGATTGGCTAAGACAAATTATTCCGTGTAATGTAGTTACAAAGAATATAATCATAACTAAGTTGTTGAGTTAGATATGCATGCATATATAAATCTTACCGGAACGAATGTCTTTAGCGATATTGCCTTTGGCACGAATTTGGCTGATGAGCACACGACATATCAAGATCCACCAGTAGATGTGAAGAATCTGTAAGCAATAAAGAAGTGTGTTGAAGACATAGTAGAAAACCATAAGGGGTGGTCCAGTTTCCATCAAATGCTTCTTGTCCCAGTACTCCATTTTCACTTTTATTGATTCGTAGCTGCATAGGTCCATTTATACGTAGAAATCAACCATAAACAACATTTAGATCAAGTTACATTGCAATATATATATATATATATATATATTTATATATATACACGTAGAAAGTTTAAGGGTTAATTAACTAGGTTAACCTAGTGCTCCATAGGATCCAGAAAGGGTAATAGATGAGTCGCAGAACGGTCCACGACAAGAAAAATAGGACAAACGAGACGCTAGTCATGGCTTCTGCGCCGCTGTATTTGCACATCTTGCCTATCTCTAGAAACACGTCGCTGATTTCGTGAAGTGCCAATATTACAGAACCTATACGAGCAAATCTAGTAAAGAAAAAGGATGAAAAGGAGGAATTTAAAGTTAAGAGTCTGGTGAACTCATAAATCGTTGATAAATTACAATAGGAGTGTACGTACGTACCTGAAAACGTAAGACAAGATGATGAGGGATGAGGTTACAATGTGATGAACTACCATGACTTTGAAATCAGATCGTCTTGTTTCCCAAAAGAACAGAGCAAAAAAGGCATATACATTTAACCCGCCAACAAACATATACATCCCCTTCATTTTCAACCTGCGAAAAAACCCGGTAGTAAACTCAGAAGAAAGAAGAAACTAGGCTTTGCGGCAAACTTAACAGTTCTTGGCTCTCACGTAACACATTAATTAAGTTAAGGTTTTCTAACTTTATCTTTTGGTCAGGCCATATCTGGTCTCCTGGCCCTAACCAGAAGCATCTTGTGTCTTTAAACCATGGCTCTTTATAAGTGACGTGGAGAGCAAAAGCTTCAACAGAGAGAGAGCACAGCCATTTCCAAGCTGATTCTTTGAATTTGGCTATCTTATTTCTTCTCTCGCTTGAATCAGTGCATTCTTCTCTAGGACATACCAGCCGTCTAGCGACTCTCTATGATGAAATTGTAAACCTCTCAGATTGGTTTCTCATAAGAGAATACTTGCTTCTCAAGTCATCATGAATACTAAGAGATAGAAGACAAACAGAAACTAGACGGTTACCTCGAATATGAATCTGTCGAGGATTAAGCGAAGAAAAAGAAAGAAGGGAGCAAAGAAGATGAGGAGCCAGAAATCAGAAGAATCTGGGTAAGATTCTTGATCCCAATCACGTTTCAAGAGTTTCAGATGAGATCCTGCAGAAGAACTACATGTTTGGCGTAGCATTTTTCTGCTTATCGATCACTTCTTGTTCTTAGTCTTCACCGGAGTCAACCCTCTAAATTGGCTAGAAAATTAAAAGAGAGTATCTACTTGACTATACTTTTGTTAAAGAAAATAAAGAAAGCTATTACGTAGTGGTTCTCCAAGTCAGACAGCACAAAAGAAGAGTAAACCGGGCCAAACCCTGATCAAACCATCATGTACCAAATAAGCCAACATTGATTTACCCTACCCGCGCTTAAGAGGGGGTATTCAACTTGATGTTTTAAGGATTTGGTAGATTTTAATATTTTAGAATTTTGAAAGATTTAGTAAGTTTGTAGGAGATTTGATTGTGTTTTAGAGTTTTTATATTTTAAGAAAAGAAGGTGGCTGATGATTGGCCGGGGTTTTTGGCTTCAAAATCTTCAGTCTTTTTTTTTTCTTCTTAAATCTTTCAAAATTCCACATCTATAGGTATGATTTTTGATTGTCATATTTTTCAACTAAAAAACAAAAGAAAGTCTCTTAACATCATTCAAAGTACCAAGTTTTTAAAAAGTTGTGATATATTGAATAACAAGAGATTTCAAATAGGTTTTAAAATGGGAAAACTAAAAATAAAGGAGGTTTTTTTAAATGGGAAAAATGTCATTAAATACATGAACTCACTCATTTAGGCCATTTTAATCACCAACTTCATCACATGCCATTTTAAACATAAGATTTCATTGACTTTCCATTTTAAACATGATCTTGTGTTGACTACGACAAAAGAGACATGTCGTTAACTTGGCAAACGGAGCAACTAAATGGGGTTAAGAAGTCGTTAACTCTCTCTGTTAAGTGCCACAACGACATCATTTTGTCGCAAGCTTCGTTTACAAAACAAAACAAAATCCCCAATTTTCCCAAAATCCCTAATTCGCATTCACCAAATTCTCGACATTGTTTTCTCTTCTTAAGCTTGATTTCTTCATCAGCATATCGAAAACTCTCATCTCCATCTTCTCCTACAAATATGAGTTGCAATTCTGGAGAATCGTACGGTGAAAACAGAGGTCGTGGATGCCACGGGTTTCCTCAAAGTGTCATTGCGGCTTAGATGTTGTACTTTACACATCGAACACGCAAGCAAACCTAGGAAGACCTTTCTTCCGCTGTCCAAAGAGAGGAGATGTAAGTAGTTGCATTGTTTTGATTTAGTGTTTTTCAAGGTTTGAGTTTTGTTTTTGTGTTTCAGGACCACTTGTTTAAATGGGTTGAAGAAAGTGTGTACGAGGAGGTTGTAGATGCTTTATCAAAATTCTCCATCATTGACAAATCCATTGAAGATTTGAAAGTCCAGATCAAAGAATTGAAGGAAGATGGAATGTGGAACAAAAGAGAAACTAAGAAATGGAAGTGGATGAGCTCTGTTTGTTTGGTGTGTGTTTGTATTGGTGTCATTGCCATTGTGATCCTAATGTATAATACGAAAAAACAGAAATTTGTTCTTGGTTACTAGTGTATTTGATCATGTGTTTTGTGTGTTTGGTCGTTGTCTTGTAATATGTCTTCCCTGTCCTTGTAATACTAGTTGGATAATGAAAGACTTTTGTCATTTGGATCATTCAAACCATGTTCCAAATAAGGTTCAACAAAAAAACCGAGACAATACATATAGATTAGGTTCAGAGAACAAACAAAAAACTGAGACAACACCTATATGTTCATGGAACATAGAAAAAAACGAAACAATATGCAAATCTAGTTGGAACACTCAAACCAGCTTGCAAATATACTAAGACCTTCCCCTTGTTGGAACACTTGTGGTCCTTGATGTTGATGCGATCCTTGTGGTTGATGAGGATGCGATCCTTGTTGTTGATGAGGTTGTGATCCTTGTGGTTGATGTTGTTGTGATCCTTGTGGTTGATGTTGTTGTGATCCTTGTTGTTGCGATCCTTGTGGTTCCTAAGTAAATTGTATATTAAAAAACTGAATTTTGCAAGCTAAAAATAGAATGAAAAAATGTAAAACCTGATTCTTTCGTGGTCTTCCTCTTGGTCTCTTAGGTAGACTCGCATCAGTTGGATTTTTGCAAGCTTTCTTGTTGTGTCCTTCTTCATTGCAGTTAGAACATGTCATGATTCTTTTTCCCCTTGACATCTTATTGTTATTTGAAGAAGAAGAAGACTCATTTCTTCCTTTCCGCCTAACATAGTTAGATGGCCATCCAGGATTGCCTCTTCTCCATGGTGGTGGCAAAACAACCAACCTGTTCAATCTAGGCCACAACGGCATACATTGGACTGGTCTAATACCATCTCTGTATGTTTCTCGCCACCTTAGCCTTGTATAATAATCATGGACATAGTCCTCAACCTTTTCTTTTTTTCCCGATTATGACACATGCAACATGAATACATGAGATTCCAACCATCTGCCACTTCCTGCATCCACAAGTTCTCTCATTCATATCAACACTGTAGCCAATATCATTATGATATACCTCATATATGTTGTTTCTGGCCATATATCTTGTGCAAAATTGTGTGCCTGCGATCAATTTTTCAATCACAGCGTGAGCTCGCTTGGTGAACCTTGTCTTCAACCTGTCTGCTACTAGATATCTCTTTGCATTCCTGACCATGCATTGCCTGCGGATGTCCTCTAACAAATCCAATAGTGGCTTTTTCCTAGCTTGTCTAATAGTCCTATTGAAAGACTCACTGAGGTTATTGAGGTTGTCATTGCAGCATGTATCGATCTTAAAGAAAGCCCGTGACCAAGTTTGAGGATTTGTAGCTTGCAGGGAAGTGTAAGCTTGAGGGTTGTACTTATTGAGGTCTGCCATACGATCAGTGAACTCCCCTGTAGTGTAGCTGTGTGCTATCTTCCAGAAAAGGCGTTGTAGTTCTTGGTCATGGCTGTCTCTCTTCCAATTCTCCATCATATGTTTTGCACATTGTCGATGCTCAGCCTGTGGAAGTATTTTATGGATAGCTTTCACTAGACCCTGCAAAAAAAACAGAAAAAGTAAGCATTAATACAAGGTTTCAACCGTAATAATAACCACTCAGTCTGAGAAGACTTACCGATTGTTTATCTGAAATGATAGCTAAAGGTGTCATTGTAACCAGACCCAAGCTTGTAGAGAGATGTTTCACAAACCAATCCCAGTTATCGTCATTTTCTATTTCTACAACTGCCCAAGCTAGAGGAACAATCCGATTATCCCCATCTCTTCCAACTGTAGCTAGAACATGTCCCTTTATGTCCCATTTTAAAAATGCTCCATCTAATCCTATGATGGGTCTACATGTTTGTTTCCATGATTCCTTTTGAGATTTAAAACAAATATATAACCTGTAAGACCTCTGTTTGCTTCCAATTATTGACCCTGGGTCTGTTTCAATCTCAAATTCTGAGTCTTTATTCTGCTGCAAAACCTCTGCTTGATAGTCCCATATGCGTGCAAACTATGATTCATGACTAGCCTTTCTTGCACTCATAACCTTGGTCTTCGCCTTTGCACACTGATCTGGTGTCACTTCCAAGTTGTATTGTCTTTTAATTCAGCAGCCATTTCGTATTTTGTAAGCTTTGGATTCAGTCTAAGCCTTTCTTCAAACAAAAATGCAATAGAAGATCGCTTCAACATTTTTGAGAAGCCTGACCTAATACATATATGTTCATTGACATAAACTTTCACTTGCATCTTATGCTTCCTCTTCTCATATGAACAATATACCCTCCATGGACATTTAACACCATCATCATCAACATAGCAACACTTCGCACCAACCAACATACCTGAAGACCTATAGAGTTTAATGTCATACCTGGTCTTCAAAGAATACATCAACATTGGCATTTGGGGATTTGAGATCGAGAATTAGGGATTTCGTTTCGATAATTAGAGATTTTGGGAGGAATTGGGGATTTTGATTATTTTTTTTAATTTCATTTTGCGACAAAAAGATGTCGTTGTGGCACTTAACAGAGAGAGTTAACGACTTTTTAACCCCAGTTAGTTGCTCCGTTTGCCAAGTTAACGACATGTCTCTTTTGTCGTAGTCAACACAAGATCATGTTTAAAATGGAAAGTCAAATGAAATCTTATGTTTAAAATGACATGTGATGAAGTTGGCGATTAAAATGGCCTAAATGAGTGAGTTCATGTATTTAATGACATTTTCCCTTTTTAAAATATTTGTCCATCTACACTTTTTTTTGAAGATTGTCATTTGTGACGAAAATACCCCTACGAATAGATATAGTGAAGTTTTTAGGAGTTTAAACAAAAAAAAAATAGAAAGCCATGTTAGTATACAACTGTGTAAAAAAAATTTGAAAAAAAAAATTTTGGATATCAAAATCAGTTTGTAAATTGATGATTTCTGGTCTAAAATGTTCAGAAAATATTTTCTATGATTTTTTCAAGTTCTGAAACATTTAGATTATTCATTCTACAATTTGTACATGTTCTACGAAGTTTAGACGAAAATTTGTTCTAAAAACTTCAGAAACCTGAATTTTGTATGTTCTACAAAATTAAGAATATGTATTCTATATTTTTCTTCATTCTACATCAATTCAGAATATATTTTCCACGTTTTACCCTGTATATTAAAAGAAGTAGAAGATATATCGTAAATAATTTAGAACTTATAATATTTAAAACTTAGAATACCATAGAAATAGAAAGAAAATAAATTAAATAAGGAAAGTCAATATTTTTTAAATAATCTGAATTTATGATTACGATTCTGTCTTTATTGTTTAGATATGTTCTAATATATTTTAGAATGTGTATTTTTAATTATTTAGAAGAAAGATAAATACATAAAAATTTGACATTATACATGACTTAGGAGGTGTATTCAAACCATGATTTTGGAGAATTTGATGAGATTTAGGAAATTTAGAATTGTGATAGATTTTAGGGAAGTTCATATGATTTTCTGTAAAATTCTTTCAAATCCCACCTAAAACCATGAGATTTGGATTTCTGTATTTTTAACTAAACAAATCCTCCAAAATCCTCCAGAATCCTCCAGAATCCTAAAAGTTTTTAAAATCCTAATCCACAAAACTGTTTTGAATAACAGTGGATTTTAAAGTAGATTTTTAAATCATCAGTTCAATAACAAGGGATTTTAATGGATTTTAAAGTAGATTTTTAAATCATCAGTTCAATAACAGTGGATTTTAGAAGACTTTTTAAAATACATGATTGAATAACATAGATTTGTAACTCTTACACAAATCACTTAAAATGTCAAGTTGAATACACCCCCCTTAAACTAAACATTATTTCTCCCAAGATTTTTCCTTTTCTTCACAACCATCGACTTTAGCCTATTATCGAAGTTGCTGAGTGTTTGGATGATTCTATTTTTAGCTATCACGAATTGCATAAACCTGTGGCTTTGGATGCAAGTGTTTTTATGATGGACAATCAAACTTTGCGTCGTTATTGTGTGTTACATACATAATCAGTTTGGTCTTATTATCTTCTTCTTTTTTTGCCTATGAAGGGAATCCAATTGCTCTTGCTAGACATCTCATTCATAATATTATCATTTAGTAACGTATTTTTTTGTCATCGATGTTTTTTTTTTTTTACGACTTGGTATAGGAGGAGAAACGAAAAAGGGATTTAATGGTTGTAGAAGTCTCTCAATCAATTAGAGGTTTAGGTTTCCTATTTTGTTTTCTTATTTTCGGAAATAAGTACAGTTTCAAAATATATTTATATTTTTCTTATTTTGGTTTTTTTTAAATGAGGGTAAAACTGGGTTAAAAAGCATATTAAAACCTATATGACCAAACCTACAAAAATAAAGTGTAGATGGACAAAGGTTTTTTTTAAAAATTTTTTTTTCTAATTTTCTCTTTTAAAAATTACTGATTGAATAACAAGAAATTCTATATTATTTTAAAAAATTTTACATAAATCTTAAGTTGAATAACATAGAATTTCAGAAGCTTTTTAAAAATCTTGAATTGAATAACAAAAGATTTTAAGAATACTCTAAAATCCTTTAGAATGTCAAATTCAATACTCCCCTCTAATTAAGTTCTTCCTAACCATAAATATATCAATATTTATATTTTGTCCATCGAGCTAATCATTTTAATATTGTGGATCATTTGAAAGCTAGATATTAAATGTAGGGGATGTATTGAAACAATGATTTTGGATGATTTTATGGGGTTTAGAAAATTTGGAATTTTGATAGATTTTAGGGAAATTGATATGATTTATGGTAAAATTCTTTCAAATCCCATTTAAAACCATGAGATTTGGATTTTTGTATTTTTAACTAAACAAATCCTCTCAAATCCTCCAGAATCCGTAAAACTTATTAAAATCCAAGTTCACAAACTGTTTTGAATAACAGTGGATTTTAAAGTAGAATTTTAAATCATCAGTTCAATAACAGTGAATGAGACTTTTTAAAATTATTGATTGAATAATTTAGGATTTGTAACTTTTACACAAATCACTTAAAATATCAAGTTGAATACACCTCCGTAAATGTCAAATTAAACAAACAAGAAAAGTATAAGAAACCATAAATGGGTGAGAGGGCGCAACAGCCAATGAATGATTTTGGTGTACACACCACCTTCCTTATAAGCCATCTAGGAAAGGAAAGTAAGGAAACAACATGTGTGAGCAATTAAAAGAATATAAGAAACATGAAAAGAAAAGTATAATTTTTTTACTTAATAGCCGGTAATTAGTAACAAATGCAAAAAACAAACCTAATCATCTCTGTCTTTCCTTTTACGAGGTTGGTTGAGCTACACCAAACTCGGCAGATAAGAAGAAGTGCAAACAAGCGGGGGACTATAAGTAGTCCGAATAAGCCCGGTTATGCGACAATGTTCCCCGACTTTGGGAGATTCTCGGAGACTCACAGATTTAAAGTAATCATCTTCTCCTATGATACAAGCTGTGTGGTACCGATCGGTCTTGTTTTGTAGATACATGTCATGATCGAAAACCACAGCGACTTTCTCTTGCTCGTCAACGAAGAAGCTCCGAGCTGGACGTGTAACCCAAACATGAGAGCGTGGAAATGGTCTCATTTCTACTCTCAGAAACTTGCTCCAAGAAAGAGTGTTGGGCTCGATCGTAGTCGTGATCCAAATATGTATTATTATGTGTGAAAAAGTATCTTTCTGTTGATATAGCACAGCGAGCTGCCCTTCTTGAACACATGAGGGGGCCACAGCTTCATTGAGCTTAGAGTGAAACGGAAGAGGCAGACGCGGTCCAAACCTCTCACTTGTAAAATCAAAACAAATTAAGAAATCTTCACGATCTATTATCCATATATCTCCATTAGGTCTTCTTTTCACTTTACTAGAGAAGTTAGGGCCTACTACTCCACCGGGAAAAGGTCCTATTTTCTCTTGAGCAAAAAAGTAAGAATTTCCCTTCAAAGACATACCGCGTTCATAGTAATCTATTATCCAGTTTGGAGTATCGTCTAGAACCCTCCATAAATTAGAGCAAAAGTCGTAGATTTCGTATCTTAGGAGATGCTTCTTTTCAATGAAATTTTAATTATCCACATACCTCAATATTTTGTGGTTGCGGTTGATGTCGTACCCTAGAACATACATGTCTAGATTGTGGGAATTTGTTATGGATGTGATCCACTTTGTTTGACCCAAATAAGGGTTCCACACCATAAGCCTCGAGTTGTCTTCGGTTACGCATAACAATAAGCCGTCGCAGTAATATGTTTTAGATACGTTAACTTGGTTAAGTAAATCTACCTCCTTTATAAACAGATCAAGCAAATCTTCGTCATTGCGGCTGAGATGGAATCTTAACGAACAAACTTTTGAATCCATCGTCATAAACCCCAAAAATTGTTCCCTAGCCGATCCTTTACCCAAAACCCGCTCATTGGTTAAAGCTTTCCACAACTTGCAAGTAGATCGTATTGTTCTCACTGATGTTATAGGAAGCTTGGTGAATATATCATCCCTACTAATTCTGGTGGAAGATCGCACATCCTCGTCATCCTCCCAAGTTTATAATCTCAATGAACGCTGTAATAGATATCTATGTATTGATAATTAGGGTTTTGTCTTTAGTGTGATAATGTGATGTATATATCATTCGGTTCTGTATTCAAAAAGGAATACTCTTTTCCCTTTTCCTTTTTAATTTATTCAATATAAGATGTTTAAATTCTTTCAATATATATGACTTCCATAATGAAAACATTGTGTAACTCAACTTCTAACGCTTATCAAGTCTGAAAGATATCACAAAGGAAGAGTAATTAAACCGGGCCCAACTCTTTTCCAATTCGAACCATCACGTATCAGCACCGGTTAGCCCTACGCGCTTTGAATTCTCTCAATCATAAGATGTCTTCTTTACATTGGCTTCTTGATGCAGTTCTTGGTACATATATTGATAATTTGGTGGAGGCGTACGTGGAGCTTATTATTATATATGTCCCGAGACTAATTAGTAAGTGAAAATAATAAATAAACTAAAAGGAAGAAAATAAAAGATTGAGTTGGTTGGTGTAAATGGGTACAGCTGTGAGAGAGAGTACAAATACGTAAACAAAGAATGTCGGATTGTGATTATTACTAACAAATTTACAAAATATGATTTCGTCAGGGGTGAGAGAGCCGCCGACAACTTCTCTTTTCTACTATCAAATCTCTTCTTAGTTGTTTTTTACATTAAACCCACCATGTTTGGTAACTTATGACGTCAAAGAGGGCCAATCTAATTACGCTTTTTAACATAGCACTAGGAGCTGTCTTTAACCTGTCAGAATCTTAAAGAAATTGACACGATAAAGTTTAAGGTTCATTTCCTTATCAAGTACTAGTATTTTAACTTTTACAAACCATAATTATTAGGAAGAAGGTGGACAGTCAAATCTAGTGGAATGCACCGAGTGGTGAGATAGTCACATACACACAACAAAATGAATATCAGTAAACCGTGAAACTTAGTTCATTTGTTATGAAGTTCCGTCCTTTCGTCTCACCGACTTGCCAACCAAAACTATCATTTTGGTCAATCCATTGTCTGATGATGCTTTCGAATATGTGACTTATCAAATTAAACAACAAAAATAAATGAATCGGTGACACTAATAGTGACGTACAATGACATTCCACAAGTCACACACACGTAGGGCAGTTGATAGAAAGAGACACACAAGCGTAAACCCAACGAGTCCAACTCCAAAGTTTTTAGCCATTAACGATTTGTACAAAGTTTCTAACACACATCTCTCCAAATTCATGAGACCCACATTTAGATATGTTTTTATTTTGCTTATGAGACTCAAACAAGTCTTCAAGTTAAAGGTCAAAGCTAAATAAATATATATGTTTACATTACTCAAAGAGAAGAGTCAAAAGTCAAAACAAAACAACACTTTTTGTAATATGGAACTCTCTCACACATGCACTTTGATTTGCAAGCTGTCACCAAGAGGCCCTCCTCCATTGAAAGAACATTTTGAGGTGACGCCAGAGAAACAGGAAACGCAATGAAGACAACTTATTCTTGTAATTGTAAAATCCTGTCTTTATATTTTAATTTTTGGGTTTGTGACAGTTGTTTTACTTCTTTTTGTTTTGTCCTTATCTTTTAAAACAAAAATGACAAAGAAAATCCAGTTGGGTATTACCTTTTCAATACACAGAGAGGGAAGCAAAGGCTGCAACCATTTTAAAGACAAGTGAGTGAGGATTGGAGGAGGATGAAGAGTATTAAAGGAATAAGAAAGAGGAACAGCTCTTAACCTAATTAAGTAAATGCTTCTTTTATTCCTTCTTGTTTGTTGAGGTGGGTCTCTTCTGATTTCCACCTCAAAAGCTGATCTTTTCTATTTAAGATATAGCCAGTGAATACGTAGAGAGAAGAGAGAGAGAGAGAGGGAGAGTACAGAGAAGTTAAAAAAAACTTCACAAACCATATGATTATTATCAATTAAGAAGAGCACAGAAAGGACAAGTAATACAACCTATGAGCTTTGGTTACACATCACTGATGACAGAGATCAGAAGGATGATGCTTGTTATGTGGATACTGATGTGTCCTGACTCTAAGACTAGATTACGGTTTGTTAGGGAACCAATATATTTGTTTAAAGAAAGGTTTTAGTCATATAAATATATTAATTTCTGTGTTGAAAAAGAAGAGCATAGGCTTTTAATTCTATATGAGAGAGTGTACTTTATAATGAAGAAGGCACTAACCTTCCTTCCCCTTCATATATATCTGCAATGAGCTTTGTCTGGTAGTGCTTCAATTGAGTGAAAACTATGGTGCTAGGGTTGCCATGTGGTGAAACTTACTCCTTCTCTTCAATTATATGAGGCTTCCTATAGGCTCCGGCTTTTCTTGATACTTCAAAAAATACCAACAAAAAAAAAATTATATTTATTGATGATGGAAGAGCAAAGCAAATGAGAGACAGAGACACAGTGCCTATATCAGGGAGTAAATTGGTGAGGTGGATTGAAACACATAAGGTACGTATCTAGAAAAAAAAGCAAGTGGTCTTTTTTTTGTGTGAGTGTGTGCTAATCCTGAAACCTTGGGTTTGCTTTCTTCTTTGCGTTGCTCTCAAAGCCATGGAGTCTCCGAGGAACCATGGTGGCTCTGAGGAGGAGGAATACAGCAGCTGTGAGTCAGGGTGGACTATGTACATAGAAGACGCCTTCCATGGAAATGACCATTCATCTGTTGTTGTCGATGATGATGATGATACACAGGTGAAAGAGGCTGATCATGATGGTTATGAGAACGATGATGGTGATAGTAGTGATGATGGAGGTAATGAAGAGAGTGATGATTCCATGGCTTCTGATGCATCTTCAGGGCCTAGCAAACAGTTTCCGAAGAACATCAACAAACATGCAACTAGAAAGACTGGTTCCAAACATCAAAAACGCCAACACACAGAGAAAACATTCAGCAACGAAGGAGAAAAATCAGACCTCAAAGCTAGACCAAGAACAAGCGCAGCTAGTCGTGTCCAGTGTAGAGGCAAGGTGAGCAAAACCAAATAATACTCATGGCGAATAAGAGAAGAAGAAATGGGGGTTCACTAAAAATCTCAATCCTGTAATGAAGAGAGATGTTTTAGGTCACTCACCAATCGTGTTGTTTGCCTTAAATAAGCCATGTGTAGGTAGTTGCATTTTTTCTTTTGCCGGAGTATGTTTGTTTTTGTAGATGCTGTCCCAAATAAGTTATCTGCACGGTTCTCCGTTGGAACCCTGTTATATATTATGTACCTTGTTCTTCAGAGACTTCCTTCGAACTCAAAACAGATCATATCCTGATCTGCATGTTCAACACAGGAGCCATCAAGATTCAAGAAGGCGAGTCTTGGAACAGAAACCAAAATTTCTTGATTAATCCTCAACAGTAAACAATTAATGACCAATCTTTGGCATTGAAAGGCTAACATTAGTGATAAAATACTAACAATCCGAGAACAGGAAACGTTCATGGTAGAGGACAAAGCAGTTGATGACAAAACAGGAGTTTCTTAGGTTGCCAATTGTTTCTATGATATGTGGCCCAAGTAGCTAACAGCAGAGCTTTGCTTGCTAACAAAAAGCTCTGCTACTTTCAAGAGCTTCACATGTATCTATTACAAAACAACAAATTGCAATCATTCAAAACCTGTCATTTTCTATTCCTACAAACTCTTTATAACCACTTCTTAAGAAACAAGTTGCACATCAGGAAAGAAGTTATTAGAAAAGATCAGAAGTGAACCTGTTTTGATTTCTTTCCCACGTTGTCAACACAGTTGAACCACTTGCAACCGTAAATACAAATATTACCCATCAAAGAAAGTTAAACAAACATGGCAATATTAGCTATCACGAGAGCAATAATAGCTGTAAATATAGTAGCTCAAAGACCAGTTTAGGAAATGTTGACATTTGTAACAGTATTATCCATCAGAGAAAGTTAACCATACATGACAATAATATTTGCATATATCTCAAGAAAAAGTTTTAAGGAAACTATACTTGAAGATAGAGATAAATCTTTACTAGAGCAATTCAACTGATAGCTTTATCAGCCGTTAATATAACAAGATGCGGTTTGATCCTGGAAAACAAAAAATGGTAAATATATCAATTGAGCTCTAGATTATCATTGAAAAGTATTAAGCTTAATGAGGCACAATAAATGGGAACAGAAACGAACATAGCTGGCAACTTTCCAGAAGAGGAAGACCCTCACGTTGATGTTATTCTCAGGTCGCTTTCGACTTTTGTAATTTCCAATCCATCATAATGCACGTAGGAGCAGTAAACAGATAGACAGAAAACGAAAGATGGGCCGTCCCAACCTAATTATATGACCCACAAAATGTGAGATACATGAGAGAATGTTGCTTGATAAATGCATAAAACACTGAACTTAGTCTACGAATTTCACCTTCAGGAAGATTGAAGGACCAGACGAGTTTAACGAGTAAAGGCGAAGAACCAGCATTTGTCAACAATAGCATGTGCACGTTCCATTTCGATTCGAAAATGACATCAAGAACGATTAGTAAAAGCATTTGGACAACCAAAGATGAGGCAACAGTATCTTGTTACAACAAACAACCACCAATTATAATTGCCTTGCAAAACAGTACCATTAGAAAACAAACTTGAAGTGTAAGATTTTTAATAAATGTCATGTCTCCAAGAAACCGAGTCAATAACTAATGAAAGGTTCCAGGATCACAAGAGAAGCTATCTGAAATCAACCAGCAAAACGAATAAAAAGCATTCCCAAAGTTCCTCCATTTCTGAATTATAATGATTAAAGAAAAAAATCTTCATATAGAGAAATTACCAGTCCTAGCCTCACTCAGTTTCAGATCTTAATGTTACATGGAGAACCCAAGAATATAATTCTGACCACTTGAAAAGTTTAAAAAACTGTTGGAAAAGACCAAAGCATCACGAACCTGGAAGGATAAGAAAATAGCAGACTTTACCCTTTCGTTCTCCCTCTCATAAAGCTACCTCCTTTAGCCTACGCCATCAATCTTGAAAAGACCAACGATTTTCTAGTCCTATAGAAGGCTTCTGCTGTCCAGGCATTTTCCCTAGAGTCCTCCAACAGCATGAACACTAATGGATTCTAAAATACAGAGAACGTGGTTTGCACAGCTCTTTGATGGACACTGCTGAAAACCAAAAGCAGAACATAAACATCACCTGCTAGTAAGTAGTAAAATAAGCTGCAGAGCTGAAGAAAGAAGTAGTAAAAATGGAAGTGAAGATGTGCATCAAGGTCTTGGACTAGCCATATGCCACTGTACATTTCCTAGTTTTGGTTCCTTTTGAATTTATAATAATGAGGACAACACCATAAAATAAGCGTGATATATCTATCAGATGATAGTTTCGATTTCCAAAATAACAAACAAACTCAGTTATCAATCAGAATTTGTACAATCTACCACTTAAAACCATCTTTGAAATTTGAATATGCAGATAGATACGAGAAACAAAGCAATGGGAGCTCCAATATCAAGAAATGAATACCATTCATGATATGCAGAAGAGATACTTAAATGCTCTGTGGCTCTAAAAGTCTTTGCTAAGCAAGAAAGAATGCAGCAAAACATAAAGAAAAGAATCACTCATCCTCTGCTGATCACATGCCAGAGACGTATTATAAACTTGGTAAACACAAAACAGCACAAGAACAATCATTAACTGCTTGTGTTGCATCACCCAGTGATCAAATCTTTGACTAACCATAAGAATTATTATTAAGAACTCAGACATCATACAATAAGGGGAAGCATCACCGAAGCAAAAACACAAAATAAATTGTAATTAAGGATTTGTTCTCTCCATTTCTGGATCCGTTTGAAGCTGCTCTATCACCCGCCAAAAGAGTATCTCTTTGACTCTCAACTACCAAACGACAATAATCTCTGACAGCCACGAGTTTCTTCGTACTCATTTAAATCCGATTTTATTTTATTTCCTCAATAAACAGAAAAGCTAATAACGTTCTCCGTCTATCCACAGCCACACACAAAACACACACTTTATCCCAATTCACGGAAGAAGAAGCAAAAAAACTCATCTCTTTTGTCTGGTTTCATCAATTCGAAGCCAAAAAAAAATCGATACTTTAACAAGAAATAGTGTATACCATGCTTCTCCGAGGCACAATCTCCACTCCTCCAGCTTCTCTACGGTTAAGGTCCACCATTAACCCACAAAACGCAGTGACACAATCATCACAAGCAGCGTTTCCAGCTGCAATACAACGAAAGCCACCAAGCTACTCAATCAGCGACGAAGATCTCAAGTCAAGAGGCTTTCTCCTCCGTCGTACCCCCGAAGGACTAAACCTAGATCAGCTGAATTCAGTTTTTGTAGCCGTAGGTTTCCCAAGACGGGACACGGCAAAGATCGAAGTGGCGCTGGAGCACACAGACGCGTTACTATGGGTGGAATACGAGAAAACGCGGCGGCCTGTGGCGTTTGCGAGAGCTACCGGTGACGGAGTATTCAATGCGATCATATGGGATGTGGTGGTTGATCCTTCGTTTCAAAGCTGTGGACTTGGGAAGGCGGTGATGGAGCGGTTGATTGAGGATTTGCAAGCTAAAGGGATCTGTAACATTGCTTTGTATTCGGAGCCCCGAGTTCTCGGGTTTTATCGCCCGCTTGGGTTCGTCTCTGACCCGGATGGGATCAAAGGAATGGTTTTTATACGCAAACAGAGAAACAAGAAATGAAAAGAAAAAAAAGTTCCAAACTTTATAAATTTTAATTTCGTAAATTCACAGATTACAACGTCTTTTAAACTACACTTTGTTGTTGTACAAGCTTGAGCTCTTCGTCTTCCTTAGTTTGTTCAGTTCCCTGTACGGATTCTGCAGAGAACTAAAAAAAAAGTTAGATTCTTTGATACAATTGTTGAAGATTTGCTTTTTGAAGAAGTTGCGATTACTTTTGATGGTCAAGAAGAAGCGGCTTTGGCATGGTGGAAGAAGGCGACGGAGCAGAGGATTGAAGCGATGAGAGCGAAGAACCCTAATCCGACCATCAGAGAGATTCCGGCGACGATCAGATCCATTGCTGTCTGCAAGCTTATGAGCATCATCTTCGTCTCCTCTCTTTGAAAGTTATATCAGCTTCCGTTGTTTGAGGATAAAGTTAGAAATGATTCAATGAAGAGAAAGTGAAAGCCTCGCATTGACACGTTTATGAGATGACTAGAGCTTAATGACATTTAGCGCAATTTCAGAGCACCCTCGTGTATACATATACGTACACAGATAGATATATATACACGTTGAGTAATGTTTGGAGGTAACATTAAATGTGAGTATGTGACTTCCCATGTTAATGTATTTTTCTAAAGTAAAGACAGTTTTCTACGACTGTTTCCTACTTTCTTGGAAAGTGGCTTCGAGTTCTTGGCATAATTTGAGGAAATCTTGGCAGTTTTCTGTCCGGGAACATGGAGGAAGTAGCTGGAGGAGAAGTAGGCAATGGTGGATTAATGATTGGTCTAGGTTTGATTTCTTTGATCTCAACTACAACACAATCTGATGTCAGAAAGGTTTGAGCCACTGATGCGGCGTGTTCCAAGCAACATCTTACAACCTGTGTTTCAGTTTCCAGACAAAAAGCTAAATGAGAAGCGGAAACATACAACAAATTAAGCAGAGGTCAATACAGTGAAATTACTTAGTTATGTGGTTGGTTACCTTGGTTGGATCGATTATACCAGCTAACATCAGATCTTCATATTGATTCTTTGCAGCATTGTAACCGTACATAGTGTTTTTATTCGATAAGACCTGCATATTTCAGAGTTAGTTATTGGAAGTTAGGGCTGGTTCTAGATAACTGACATTACCTTTTCTATGACGATATTTCCATTTGTGCCTGCGTTTTTGGCTATGAGTCTTATGGGGTAGCTCAACGCTTTTTTGAATATTTCAGCTCCAATCTGCATATAATGTTGCAAGAAAAATATCACATCTTTTGTGAAGTTTAAGAAATGCTGATAGCTCTCAATTGTGATGTTCCACTTCCATGGACTTAAATCAAGTACCTTCTGTTCTGAGTTGTCAAGGGTGTCTTTGATTCTCTCCACTTTTGTAGCCAGACGCAAGAGGGCGCAACCACCACCAACTACAATCCCTTCTTCAATTGCTGACTAAAATTCTGAGAGATCAGGTTTCTTGGACTCACAATTTCTGAACCATGGGAATCACATGGTTTGACTGGAGTTACCTTAGTTGCATTCAGGGCATCTTCAACTTTTAGCTGTTTATCCTTCAACTCAACTTGTGTCTGTGCACCTACCTAAGGCCTTTGGAAGTTAGTTCAACATGATCATATTGTTTTTTTTGGTATCAGTGCTTTACAAAATCACCTGGATTATTGCAATTCCACCAGATAATCTTGCTACTCTTTCATTGAGGATCTTCTTCTGAAAACTCTCGTCAGTGTTCTGCGTTACACATAAAGATCATATGAAAACAGGTTCTGGTTATAGTGCCTTGGAAGAAGTCATTTGGTTAACAAAATAAGTAAGACATGGATGATAGAAGGACCTGGATAAGATTTTTGATCTCAGAAACCCTTTCGTCGACTGCTTTCTGGGTGTCTCCATTAGTAACAATCAGTGTTGAATCCTTAGTAACAAGAACCCTTTTTGCTGTGCCTAAGACCTCCTTTCCAGCCTTTTCTAAGCTCAGTCCCATCTCATCTCTGATCACGGTAGCTACGCAGACAGAATAACTCAATGATTCAGTACTCAAAGCAAAAGTGTTGTATGCTATGCCCTGTGTGAATATGGAGCTTGACTACCTCCAGTAAAGATTGCAAGATCATCCAAGCAGTGACTCTTGCGCTCTCCAAAGGCAGGAGCTTTAATGGCTGCCACCTTCAAGTTACCTTTTAGTTTGTTCCTAATAACAGGAGCAAGAGCGTCTTGTTCGATATCTTCGGCAACTATTAGAACTGGAAACTCCTCTTTCACAGCAGCATCCAATATCTTGAACATATCTTTTGGATTTGTTATTTTTTTGTCAACCAAAAGCAGCTACAACAAAACAATGCAGGTATACTCTTAGCCAGTGGTATTCCAAGCAAACCAGAAAGAACAAAAAAAACTGAGAAGTCTTGGTTCAGACCTTGCAGTCATGGAATTCAGCTTCCCTCTTCCTTCGATCAGTGACGAAGTATTGCGATAAATAACCACGATTAAACTGCATTCCTTCCACAATCTCAAGATTGTTCACAAGGTATCTTCCTTTCTCTATTGTTACTACTCCAGCCCTCCCTACTTGTTGAAAAGCATTGGAAATCATGTTTCCCACTTCGTAGTCATTCCCCGCACTAACTGCTGCAACATCAGCAAGCTCATGATCTTCAATCTGCAAACACAAGGTTCGCGGTTTTGATCTATTAAAGCTAGGTCCATTCTCATTCAGTACTCTCAAGGTTTAAAAGGCATGAATCTTTAACCTCTCTGGACATTGACTTGAGCTCTAAAACAAGAGCTTTTGCGGTTTTCTCAATACCACGGGCGACTTGAATAGGATTTATTCCAGCCGAAACCACCTAAAGACAAGGTATGAGATGAGATTGGTTCACAAGTGGTCATGGATGATCCAATTGGTCATAATGGGAATTATGTATACCTTAATACCTTCAGTAATAAGGCCATGAGCAAGAATTATAGATGTAGTGGAACCATCACCAGCAAGGTCATTAGTCTTAGCACCCGCTTGTCTCACAAGTTTCACTCCAACATTCTCTAAAGGGTCCTCCAATTCAATCTACACCACACAATAGAAAAAAGAAGCTAATCATGGTTTTGACATTTCATCAAGAAACTGAAGCAGAAGGAAATGAGAAACCTCTTTGAGAACTGTTTCACCGTCATTGACGATCTTGGGAGGTCCGTACTTGTTCGGCAACACCACGTTTCGTCCCTTAGGACCCAATGTCACGCCCAATAGCTTAGCCACCATATCTGCACCTGCCTTCACCACCATTTTCCCCATAAGAAAACGAAATTCTATATAAAACAAGACTCCGAGATAAGAACGAGAAAACCTGAAGCTTCTTGGTGACAGAGCCATCACGGTTAAAGTGAACTTGTTTTGCGGCAGCTCTTGCTCTAAGGACGAAATTCGAAGAAGAAGAAGAAGGCTTTTTGCGGAAAGTTCGATCAGCAAGAGGCAACGCAGAGAGTGCAGCTTGTGAGGAAGTCATTGCAGTTAAACCGAGCAAGGACTACAAAAAGAAGTATCAGCTTCTGTGAGAACAAGATTATATGGTGGGAAAAAGATGTCATATCTCTTCGTATCCTTTTGGATTTTGGTGTTGGACCAGTCGTAGTAACAAAATTTGGATGGTTAGGGCCCAACAGAGCAACGAAACCAATACTCAAAATTTTTTAGGTAAACGAAGGTACATATATTAGTACCATATCTCGGCTTCACTTGCAAATGTTTCAAAGAATATTGGTTTGAATAAATGTTCTTTAGTATCCAATAGATAACAGAAGTCACGATATAGTCTTTATCGAATACCACTTCAATCAGAATTCCAAACTAGTCCATTACATTTTTTCTCTAGCCATTCAAATCATCTGATTAATTCAACACATCTCCTTCTTCTTCTTCTTCTTCTTCTTCTTCCGTATCACTCAGCCCAACCAAGGATCTCAAGCACCGGTTACAACAGTCAGCTTGGATCAATTTTCTTCTCTCTATCAGGTTTTACCTTTACATTTTCAGACACGAGTTGTGATCGCCAGCTACTAGCAACCTCACTTATGTGCAGAACCAGCGTCATTTTAACAAATCGATAACCATTGATTACATTCAAAACTATCTCAAGGCTATGTCTATCTTCTCTATCCCAATGCTGCAACACTTTCACCTAATCAGAAAGCTAAAGTGTATCATATGAACAGCACTAAAGCTTGTTTTTTTTCCAACCTAATCCATCCTGCAGAAAGATAGCTACCCGTATCAAAACCAAATCATAGTTCGACTCTCAGGCATGACAGATAGAATTCCAAACCAAACCAATCCTCTTGGAATTAATACTAATACTAATACTAAGCCTCTCAGCCATGACAAATCCAGTTCCAAACGAATCCTCTTGGAATCTAATACTACACGACACAACTCACTGACTTTAGAGCACCCTTCACATGAGAATCAATACAGAATTCGATTCTTACAATTCAGTAGGATCTTAACTACATCCCCAACAAAGAATCAATATAGCCATTTGGCCATCTCTTGTTCATGCGTTTTTATTCTCTGGGTCTAAAACAATGGGTCTTTAAAAACAATGTCAAATTCAAGGCATCTTTGTTTGTACACTACTCTTCCATCTCGATTGTGCTCATTATTAACGTAACATATCAACTACCATATAACTTTTAGATTCAAAAAGATTGTATAGAACAAGAGATTCAATCGGCATCATACAGAGTTGAAAGTACCAAAAACAAACAAATATATCTTCAAAAGCTAAGCCATATATCAAAGCTGACTGCTAAATATGGCATGATAAAAACTCATAGAAGAAACTTCATATAGCACCATGCTCGTGTAGTCTGAAACATTATATCTGTTAAAACAGACTATGATTTTCTTAGGTGCTGATCAAACTTGAATCATTCTCAGGAAAAAACAACAAACAACACAAGTGAACAAAACAAACAGCAAAAACAAAAACGGATCGAAGAAAAAGATAAGAAAACAGAGCAATTCAGAGAACTTTGAAGGTTGTATAATAATTATATCAACATGAATTATGAATTCAGAGGCTATTTTTCTCATCATCATGCTCTGTTTCCTTTCAAATACAATCAACAAAACACTATCTAATGAATTAACAAAACAAACAGCACAAAAAACTTTACTTATTGGCCAATACGCGTTTCTGAGAAGCTCAACTACTGAACATCCCCAACAACAAAGAAACGTAAAACGCCAATATATTGCACCAATTGAGTACCCTTTTCTCGAATTTGTTCCTTGCATCAATAAAAACTCGAAGATGCAAGGGGCTATACGGTGCTTACAATAACAATAAAAGATCCAACCTTTCTTCAACAGAAGACAAGTGGAGCAAAACCCATAAATCAACAAAACTTTTCTTATACGATCCTAATGAATAAATCGATGAACGATTGATTATACTGTAGTTGACGGCTGTGTTGAATTATGGATTCATGGAAGCAATTTATAAGAAGACAACAAGTTGGGTTTAGGTTAAGATAGGGTTTATTTCTTTTTACATCGAGGGGCCAACAACGGGCTTATTACATATCTTTCTGTCGTTTTGTTATTTAAATAAGTAACTACATGTCGTTTTATTGTTAATGGTTTAAGAAAAATTGAAGGGCCGTGCGTGCGTGTTGGTAAATTACTTTTGGGCTGAGTCCATTTACAAAATACTTATGGGGTATGAATAAAATGGACAAATCTATTTCTCTTGATGAGAATGGATCGGTTTAGTATTATACAACTCCTAAAATAATTTTGTAGTGTTCGTAATAAATTTTGTAGTGGTCTTTGTATGCTGTTGATCCTTAATACAAGTAACAAGTGCCTATTTTTTTTTTTTTTTTTTGTCTTTTAAATAATTGGTCATGTCGACTAAACTTGTATGCTGTTTGATTTGTACTTATTTTTACCGATCATTTAGTTTTGAATGGTCGTAATAGATAGGAAACAGTTTATATACTACAACAACTAGCAAAATTGTTTATTGAAAGTTTATTGAAAGCTTCTTTAGATAAAATAGTGTTATTTTGGTTAAGAAGTCAAATTAATTAGCGTCAGGATTTTGTTTTAATAAAGAAAAGTTATAGAAGAATGTGTCTTTTGAGTTTTTTGACTACCTATTCAAATTAGTATATTTCATATTGGAATATATGTAAACGAGTTTTGAAGTTGTGATGTCTGTCAATTCACATTCGACGTCAGTTAAGGAAGTTTCTTTACGATTTCTCTATCACTTTAATTTGTAAATTAAACACTAGTACTAGTAAATAGTAGTTCTAATTAAATTACAATTTTTTTTTTTATTTATTTGAAATATGAATGTTATGGCAACTCTATCTCATAATTTTGAGCATCTCCTTCGTGTGATATATCATCCAGTGACCTTTCCATAAGCTCTCTCTCATGCGGTCCGGGCCGGTAGTGGGCCCATTACCACCTGGTCTATCCCATATACAATATCTAGTGACCTATATATCTATCGGTACAAATCAATAAAACGATACAGATTTTTAATCCCTTAGATTCCTACCCAAAAAAAAAAATTCCCTTAGATCGATCGAAAAGAGAAGATGGCTGTTGGATATGGTTTCACCCAGCCTTAACAGGCTTTCCTACAGGCCCATTATCGAAATAGTCACCCCGAAGTCTAATAACGAAGTCTGACCAAAACCCACCTGTCGGGCCGACAAAGCTTCTAGAAGGCCCAATTGAGACGGGCAGCCCAGCAAGTGACGGCCCGAATAAAAACGATTACCGACTCTGCTCGAAAGACAATCCCACATCGATCCCGAGGCATAAAGTGGAACGTCCCATCAGCTATAAATAAGGAGGGAGCGACTTGCAGAGGAGAGAGAGATATCCGGCAAGAGTCAGGAAATAATCCGATTCTAAAGCTGTAGTTCAGTTAGTCATTTTGAGAAATACAATTCTCTGTAATTCGCCGATCGGCTTATAACGGTTGCATTGTAATTCGACGATCTTTGACTATCTAAATAAAAGTTCCTTGTTTCGCCCCTTAATTCTATTTTCCTCGAGCTAGTAGATATATTAGTTCAACATTTGGTGCGCATCCAGGGAAACAAACAAGGAAAGCTTTTGAAGAAAGTCCAACATCGACGGAGTACATCTCGAGCAATGGCAGAAAGAGAAACGACGGGCAGCGACGGATATGTGGCGGACACACCGGACCGCGTCCAGCAAGCCCAAGAGGAGCTTCCAATACCGCCGACCCGGCCCCCGACAACGCCGAACGGCTCAATCGGAGAAGGCACCAGCGCCCTTGACATAAGAGCACTAATGAGAAGCATCCTGGAGAAGATCGACGCCCAGGACAGAAAGACAGAGGAGCGATTCGCCACTCTCTCCAGCGTCTGTGCAAAACTACAAGAAAATGCCGAACATCCGGATGGCACTAATAGAGCCGATCCCAATAGTGCCGATCAGAACCAGAGTGGAGATTTGGCCGAACTCAAAAGTCAAATGAAAGATGTCACAAGCAAGTTCCACCAAGCAACCAGCGCGGCACCTGATGTAGACCATATGTTGGAGCAATCCCAGAAAACGCCATTCACTGCGCGAATCCGTAGGGTCGTCGTTCGTCCCGATTGCAAAATAAAGCACTTGCCTCCGTATAAGGGAGATTCGGACCCGACCCATCATTTGACATCCTTTGAAATTGCAATCCATCGTTGCGAGTTTTCCCCGGAGGAGCTAGATGCCGGAAAATGCCAGCTTTTCATCGAAAACCTGAGCGGCGACGCCCTCGGCTGGTTCTCCTCTCTGCCGCCCGACTCAATCGACAGCTTCCGTACACTTTCGCTGACCTTCTTGAAGCAATACTCGATATTGGCCATCCCCACCGCGACAATCGCCGATCTCCACAATATCGAGCAAGGGGAGCATGAGCCGTCGCGAACATTTATGGATAGGTTCAAAAAGATTGCCACACAGGTAAAAGCACCCCATAGCGTGTCTCTTGCAGCCCTTCACAAGGCCCTATGGTACGAATCCGCGTTCCGAAAGGATCTCAAGTTAAACAGGTTCCCGACTTTCCAAGATGCCCTCCATCGAGCGGGAGTCCACATTGAATTGGAAGAAGAAAAAGTCATCTACGACAAAAAACGTGCTTCTACCGGAGCTCAAGAGCCGACGGGCAAAGCAAAAGAGGTATACCACGAACCTCGCCAACACTTCGACAAAGAATACCTCGCGGACAGTAAGAAGCGCGGCGCAACGTACCTCGTCAATGACGCCCCGCCAACCCCTGCAATCAGCTCGTCAGCTATAGTACCGATGACCCCACCAAAAGGGGCAAGAGAAGAGCCTGACCATAACTTGTATTGCGAATTACACGAGTACACTGGACACTCTACGCAGTCTTGCAGACACTTGCAAAATGCGCTGCTGGGCAAATACCTCAACGGCGAGGTCAAAGTTGAGCTACGCCAGTTCAGGAGCAATGCCCCGCGAGGGCGAGGTCGAGGACGTCATGGGCATCAAGGACGAGGTCCAAACAACCACTTCAACAATGGACCAGCGCCGAATAACCAGCCCCCAGCTGGCAACCAGGTGGGAGGACAAGAAAACCAACCGGCTGACGCGCCACCACCTCCAGCCCGTCGTAGAATTAATGTCATACGAGGAAGCCTACCGTACGACCCTAACTGGCCTCGCACCGTATATCCCGCCCACAACGTCGAGAGAGCCGAACGCGATTGGTTACCTGGCAGAACACCTATATGCCAATCGTACTCTCCGATCGTGTTCGAACAAGGGGACATTACTGAGCATCGGACTTCGTCCACTGGACCTGTCGTTATTGAAATAAACATCGGAGATTGCTTAGTCCCGGATGTGTTGGTCGATACAGGAAGCTCCGTGAATGTCATCTTCCTGAGGGCACTCCCTCAGATAAAAGTCGACCTGCATCTGACCATGCCCGAAGTGCAAACCTTGACTGGTTTCGACGGGTGCTCTCTTACCTCTTTAGGAACGGTCATGTTCCCAATGAGGGTCGGTGGTACGGTTCACCTCTTTGACTTCGCAGTCGTCGATCGTCCAAGCGCGTATAATGCCATCCTAGGGACGCCCTGGCTCCATAAAATGAAGGCCGCGGTGTCCACCTACCATCAGTGTGTTAAATTCCCAACGGAGTTTGGCACCTACACCTTCTACGCCGACCCGACGGCGACCCAATGGCCGCCCCGTCGCCGTGTTGACATGATAATGGGAGGATTGACAGCGTGCAGAGATTTTGTACGTTCAATTCGCGACTACGTAAAGGCCGGCACAGCTGCGGTCTGGCCAGTTAAAATCCCACCCTTCGTACCTCCGATCACGTTCACAGCGAACGACTTGACTGGAGTCAATTTCCCGCACAACGACCCTCTCGTCATCGAATTACACGTTGGTGAGAGCGAAGTGACGAGGATTATGGTCGACACAGGGAGCTCCGTTAACGTAATTTTCAGAGATGTCCTTGACAAAATGGAGGTCAATAATAGAGAAATCAAACCATCGATCAGGCCGCTCACCGGGTTCGATGGAAATTACATGATGACGTCCGGCACAATCAAACTGCCAATCTACGTGTCCGGCATACCCTCGTGGCACAAGTTTGTGGTGGTCGACAAGCCGGCCGTTTATAACATCATCCTCGGATCCCCCTGGATTCACGACATGCAGGCCGTCCCGTCCACTTATCATCAGTGCGTAAAGTTCCCCCTGTCCGGCCAAATATTCACAATCAAAGGCAATCAAGGGGACGCTAGGAACTGTTTCGTAATCGAATGCAAGCTACGGAAGGCCGCTGATTTATAGCAATCACAGCAAGTGCTGGACGAGCTGCCAGCACCTAGCCCCGAGGAAATTCCAAGTCACCACCTGCTTGACGAAATCAATATCGACGAGAGTGACCCAAAGCAGTGCGTTGGGATCGGCGCTGATCTCGACCCGGCAATAAGAATTGAGTTGATCCAATTCTTGAAGGACAACGCTTCCACCTTTGCTTGGTCTTTTGATGATATGGTTGGAATCAGCATGGACGTCACAAGTCATGAACTTAACGTCGATCCCACTTATAAACCTGTCAAGCAGAAGCGACGGAAGCTCGGACCCGAACGATCTAAAGCAGTAAATGATGAGGTCAAAAAATTGTTAGATGCAGGATCAATCATGGAAGTCAAGTATCCTGAGTGGCTAGCAAACCCGGTGGTGGTTAAGAAGAAAAACGGGAAGAACAGAGTCTGCATCGACTTTACGGATCTCAATAAAGCCTGCCCCAAGGATAGCTACCCGCTACCACATATTGAGAGACTTGTCGAGGCCACGGCCGGCAATGCATTACTCTCCTTCATGGACGCCTTCTCGGGATATAACCAAATCCTGATGCACACCGATGACCGCGAAAAAACCGCCTTCATCACAGATCAAGGCACATTCTGCTACAAGGTAATGCCGTTTGGTCTGAAAAACGCTGGAGCCACCTATCAACGTCTTGTCAATAAGATGTTTGCCGACCAATTGGGAGTAACTATGGAGGTGTACATCGACGATATGTTAGTCAAATCCGCGAGCGCAAACGATCATGTCGAGCACCTGCGAAAGTGTTTTCATACCCTGAATAAGTATAACATGAAACTCAACCCGGCAAAATGCTCATTCGGCGTAACGTCAGGAGAATTTCTAGGGTACATCGTCACAAAAAGGGGAATAGAGGCAAACCCGAAGCAGATAAAAGCCATACTCGACATGCCCTCGCCGCGAAACAAGCGCGAAGTCCAACGCCTGACTGGCAGGATAGCAGCCTTAAACCGATTCATTTCGCGGTCGACCGACAAAAGCTTGCCGTTCTACCAACTGTTGCGATCGACGAATAAAGCGTACGAATGGACCAACGAATGTGAGCAGGCGTTCGTCGAATTAAAAACTTATTTAACCACCCCTCCCATACTTTCAAAGCCCGAAGAGGGAGAAAAGCTCTACCTATATATCGCCGTTTCGGGGTCGGCAGTTAGCGGAGTATTAGTCAGAGACGACCGAGGCGAGCAAAAGCCTATCTTTTATGTCAGCAAGACCCTCGACGGGGCCGAGTTGCGTTATCCGAACTTGGAAAAAATAGCATACGCCGTCGTAATTTCAGCTCGTAAGTTCAGACCCTATTTCCAGTCGCATACAATCGCGGTCTTGACCAACCAACCTCTGCACCAAATTCTCCATAGCCCGGGACAATCAGGTCGCATGGCGAAGTGGGCAGTCGAGTTGAGTGAGTACGATATCGAATATCTGGGCCGAACTTGCATGAAGTCTCAGGTTTTAGCGGATTTCATTGTCGAGCTGCCTCAACATTTCACCTCTCCGACTTCAAACGAGGAAAACTGGTATTTGTACGTCGACGGAGCCTCGTCACAGCACGGATCAGGAATCGGGATTCGTCTGACATCCCCCACCGGAGAGGTCGTTGAGCAGTCGTTCCGCCTCAATTTCACAGCCACCAATAATGAGTCAGAGTATGAAGCTTTACTCGCCGGAATGAGACTCGCAGCAGGGATCGGCGTAAAAAGGCTTCACGCTTACTGCGATTTCCAGCTCGTCGCCAATCAATACAATGGCGGCGGTACAAGTGCGCCGCATGGACGCATACCGAGAATAGTTAAGGAGCTCGCACAAGAGTTCGATCACTTCGTGATCGACAAAATACCGCGAAGCGCCAATGCTCCCGCGGACGCTCTGGCCGTCCTAGCGTCAACCTCAGACCCGGACCTACCTCGGGTAATCCCCGTCGAAAGTATTTCGGTAAGTAGCATTGACGCCGGGGCGCAAGTTAACATCATATCCGCCAACCCGGAGGAACATGCCGACCTCGACGATGAGACACAACCTAACCATGAGGCCGAACCCGTCGCCGAGCCGGCTGACTGGCGCCAGGAAATACGTCAGTACATCATTGGAGGAGTAGTTCCGGCGGATAAATGGCAATCCCGGCGCCTTAAAAAGAAAGCGGCACAGTACGTTATGGTTGAGGGACGCCTTTACCGTTGGAACGCGGCCGGCATATTACTACATTGCATCTCGGCAGAAGAGGCCCAGCGAGTAATGCAGGAAACGCATGAAGGAGCCGGAGGAAATCATTCCGGCGGACACGCCCTAGCACTAAAAATCAGAAAGCATGGAATATACTGGCCGACCATGGTCGGCGACTGCGAACAGTTTGCCACGAAGTGCGAAAATGTCAGAGACATGCGTCGACATACACGCTCCGGCAGAATTACTCGACGAACAACAGCGCCGTACCCGTTCATGAGATGGGCAATGGATATCGTTGGACCACTACCCGCTTCGCGCGGCAAAAAGTTTCTTCTTATATTGACCGACTACTTCACCAAGTGGGTTGAAGCTGACTCCTATAAGAAAATCCAAGCGAATGAGGTCCAGAATTTTGTGTGGAAAAACATAATATGCCGACACGGATTACCTTACGAAATCGTAACGGATAATGGATCGCAGTTCATATCAAAGAAATTCGATGATTTCTGCGCAAGTTGGCGCATCCGGCTCAGTAAGTCAACCCCGAGGTACCCTCAAGGGAATGGCCAAGCAGAGGCGACTAACAAGACGATCTTAAATGGCTTAAAGAAGCGACTCGAAGAGAAGAAAGGTCTTTGGGCTGACGAGCTAGATGGCGTATTATGGTCCCACCGAACAACTCCACGAAGAGCATCAGGACAAACACCATTTTCGTTAGCTTATGGCCTGGAAGCAATGGCACCAGCCGAAGTAAGCGTCGGCAGTTTACGCCAAACCATGCTAGTCAAGGATGCCGAGCTAAATGATGAAATGCTCTACGACAGCCTCGACGAGATCGAAGAGCTACGAGATCGCGCTTTGCTCCGAATTCAGAATTACCAACAGGCGGCAGCCCGTCACTATAACAAAAAGGTCAACCTGCGATCTTTCGACGAGGGAGACCTCGTTTTACGCAAGGTATTCGAGAATACCACCGAACTCAACGCTGGAAAACTTGGTGCGAAATGGGAAGGGCCATACCAAGTATCCAAGGTCGTCCGCCCCGGAGTCTACGAGCTAACTACTATGTCCGGCGAGGCAATCCCGCGGTCCTGGAATGCTGGCAACCTTAAACGCTATTTCTATTAAGAAGTTTATATTTTACGCATATTATATTTCTATTTCCACCTAGGAGTATTTAATATCTATGTAATCTGAACTACGATCGGCTTGATCCTCCTTTAAAAAAAAAGGAGGTACGTAGGCAACCTGAAAAGGTGCAGCCACTACTTATGAATGCAATTTTCTTTGCTGAATCTCTGCGCCTATTTTATCAGGCATATTGACTTGCAAAAATTGACAAATATCGTACAAGAAACAACGAATACAAAAAGAAAATATATATATATATATATATCCAAACAAGGTCGGCAATTTGGCCACTTGTTCCGACTAAAACAAGATAATAATAAATTGCACCCCGCACGAAGTGTAAGTCGTAAGCCGAGCTCCAATCATTGCTCGCAAATAAACCAAGGCCGATGAGCAAGATAAGCCGCCACCAGCGCGTAATCTCTTCAGTCCAAGGTAGGGAATAAGCCGAGCTTTAACACGCGAATCCAACGCTTCTCGCTCCCAAAATCTAGCAGCCGCATCCTGCAAAAGCAGGCCCAAAAAAAAAAAAAAAAAAAAGGGGGTTCCGAACAAAGACTTTCGGCTCGACACAATAAGATGAGAGACGTCTCACTGTTGAGGATAACCCAAATATAACATAAGCATCTGAAAATAAGACCCGCAGAGCGGATAAAGTGTTCAAAAAAAAAAATAGATGTTACGACCAACCATAGTTCAAGAATTCCGAGAATAACAAGTAACCCAACACAGGGGTACCAAAAAAAAAAACGGTTCGACAACCGATAGAAACACAGAATACGCCGAACACCCTCAGCGATTCTCGCGGACTTCACGACTGTAGATACGAACTCGGTCACGGAGCCAGAAAGGCATCGCACGGAACTTCCCGAACCCAAATCGCTCCCAATCCTCTGGCCCAGCCTCCAATTTCCGCATCCCCATCTCGAGATCCATAATCTGCTTGACCAGAAACTCGTGCTGGCGACGGTAGGCCCGGTGCTGAGTCTCGATCTACCATCAACAAGAAAGAAAGAAGCAAAATAGTTAAAAGGTCGAACCAAACGGTGGAAAACTCAATACGACGAACTAACCGTCCTAAACCAGCCAACCGCCAGACGCCTTTCGTCGGGACTCAAGGACTGAAGGAACTCCACCGGAATCTCAGCAACACCCGGTACGAAGTTCCGCGGCAATGGTCGAAACGGGGGTGACGCAGCAACCGGTGGGCTTCTCCATGGGAAGAACAGGTCGGGACGAGCTTCAACGAATCGACCCGACCCATCGCTAGGCTGAGCCGGATCGACATGCACTGGCGACGCAGAACGACCAGTACGAGGACGACCAAAGACAATCCGCTCACCACGATTCACCGGAACCCATTCCCCCGAGTCTTCGGAGTCACTCATCGTCAAAACGGAGAAAGAGCAAGGCGAGTATGAAGCAAAGAAAGATAGTAAAGCCAAAAATAAAGAGAAGGTGGAGAGAAGGTTGCGTGATCCACTTTCGCCCACCCACGCCTCCCTTATATAGCAAAGACAAGGTACCTGAAGCGACACGACGGTTACCCGTCCACTTTCCCGCATTTAATGCACCTCCCTCCTCAACCAACCAACGCCTCGCAATAAAAATCGCGCCACACGCAACATCCGCACGCGGTAATGATGAGAAACGCCTTGGAAAAGCAATTCACCATTTAAACCAAGCATTTAATATAGCGAAGCCGAAGAGTCCAAGAGTTGCAGCCAATTAACGCATTGGCAGTCACTGGACTATGGCTGCCCAGCTCGTCAAAAGGGGGGGACTATGGCAAACCTAATTTTGCCTAAGTCTCGCCCAGCTCGTCAAAAGGGGGGACTATGGCAAACCCTAATTTGCCTAAGTCTCGCCCAGCTCGTCAAAAGGGGACTCTGCCTAATTTGCTAAGTCTCGCCCACTCGTCAAAAGGAGGGGACTATGGCAAATCCTAATTTTGCCTAAGTCTCGCCCCAGCTCGTCAAAAAGGGGGGACTATGGCAAATCCTAATTTTGCCTAAGTCTCGCCCCAGCTCGTCAAAAAGGGACTATGGCAATCCTAATTTGCCTAAGTCTCGCCCGCTCGTCAAAAGGAGGGGACTATGGCAAACCTAATTTTGCCTAAGTCTCGCCCCAGCTCGTCAAAAGGGGGGACTATGGCAAATATTTTGCCTAAGTCTCGCCCAGCTCTCTGCCTCAAAGTTGCCGTGCCAAAAGGGGGGGACTATGGCAAATCCTAATTTTGCCTAAGTCTCGCCCCAGCTCGTCAAAAAAAAAAAGAAAAGAGACATATATAAATCGCAATGTTAAAATTCTAAAGGCATAACGCCCACCATCATCATTCACGTCCAACGGGAAGGCAGTAGAAATAAACCTACCTCAAAACATTCAAGTCTTAAAAAAAAAAAGGGAACAGCAAGTGATGCGTAAAATAAGTCTTAAAAGCCACAAACGGCATAATTTCAAAAGCCAGGCATGGCTTATTCCGGCACAATTTCATCCTCGCCTTCAGGAGCGGTGACTGGATCAGAGGCTAGCAGGTCCCTCACACCCGCATCGCTGACGAGCCCGGCAATTTGAATACTACGACCCTCCGAAGTCGGAGCCACAGCAGCGTCCGCCAAAGCAAGGCTGGTCACAATGTCGCGTTCCGGCGTCTCCTGCCTCGTCAACTGAACATCAGCATTGGGAGCTTGTTCTCCAGTGTCAGGCAGATCGGGTTCCACCACCTCGGCGGTAGCAGACGGCATGTTCGAGCCATACTCGTCAAAATCGACGATCTCATCATAGCCAGGAATACGCCGAGGATTAGCCGCAACACGCTCAGCAGTCGGAGTCACCACATACCCGTCATTAACAAGCGGAGTGATCTCGATGCCGTCCACAACATTATCCCAAAAAGCCGAACCGTCAGTGACAAATTGGTCTTAGCAGGGATTGGGCAACCATCAGCCACAAGATCTTCGACCTGCTTCAAGATACCATTCGCCTGAGCCTTCATCATCATTGGATTGAAAGCCCGCCTCACATCCCAAATATGCTGACGATTTTGGTCCGACCGATCGCGGTAAAAGTCCTTCACCTCGTGACGTATCTCCTCGGCTCTCTTCTCGACCGCAGCTTTTAGTTGACGATCAAATCCTTCAGCAGCCTGTCGAACGGAAGTTTCCAGGCGAATGACGTCGGCGCAAGAACGTTCCAGCGACCCTTGCAGTTGGCGGTTCTCTTCCTTCAGACGGTCAAACTCTCGCCAAGCCTTAGTCAATTCGGATCGATACTTGCTAACCTGGCTCTGGCAATCTTTCAGTCCAGCCTCGGCAAGGGCGGTTTCACGTTCGGCAGCCTTAAGCCTACGCTCGTAGCGACAAACCATCGAGTACATCGAGCCCGCAGACTAAGACAAGACCAAACAAAGTTAAAAAAAAAAAAAAAAAAAAAAAAAAAAAAAAAAAAATATATATATATATATATGTAGAGAAAAGAGTATAAACCTGGAGATGATGCCGAGCCCATTCGTCAAACGCGTCATCCTCCTTCAAATCCCCCTCAGAACGATCACCCGGCATTTTGGAAACCTCGCGAATGAGAGATCCACATTCCCTTTTGTCAGACAGAAAAGGGGTGTCCTTCGCGTAGCGGAAGTGCAGAAAGTAGGAAGGTTGGACGCCTTTGTCCTTCGGATCCAGCGAGGAGGTCTTGGTCTTTTAGACCCAGCGACCGCATCAGAACCAGCCGGAACCTCTTTGCGCTTCAGATCCCCTATCGGGTCAGACAAATTTTTGAAGAGGAACGCTCCTTGTCAACTGTGAGGTCGATCGGAACGATGTCCTTATCTCGCCGAACACTCACTGTTTTTCCCCTTGTCCCGCGAAGATTTGTTACCTTCTGAGGATCGGCTACCCGAGGCACCCCCAGCGCGAGAACCCTGAATGGATGATTGGTCAACCAGACTCTTCTTCAGAGCCAACTGCAGCTCCTTCTCTTCGCGGCATTCTTCTTCGAGGCCGGCTTGCCGGAGTATTTGGGAACGCCCATTTCACCATCCTTGCTTGACTAGCACCCCTATCATTACAAAACCAAGATCCTCAGCAGAACATAAACGACAAACTGATGGAATGAATATCGGCTAGCACAACGAAACAATACCTTTCGATGGTTTCCTGCCCCTAGTATGGTCTAACTGCGGAATAGTCCTCCAGTCAAGAATCGTTTGCCTCCTTAGTAGATCGCGAACCTCAAAGAAGTTAGGAATCGGCGGGTCAGCAGATTTATCAACCAAGTCTGGAAGTTAACAAAAATAAAGGCAATTAACGATCAACAATCAGAACAAAAGGAAAAGGACAAAGGTCACCCAAGAAACTACCAGGGGACAAATTCCATTCAGTCTTAAAACCTATCGACATATCCTCTACCAAGGCTTCATCGACCTTAGCATAAAAGTATCTGTTCATCCAAGTATGGGTCTTTGATGGCGGATGATCCATCAGCTTGTATCCAGGCGTAGCACTAGCATACCAAATGCCATTAAAACCTTTCTGCCTAGTAAAACGCATCATGTCCTCAACAAAGTAGGCAGTCAATTTGACCCCGCATTGGTCAGCGAGGTGTTTGAGGCCGACCATATTACGAATAGTATGGACGGTAAGCTGTGTGATAGCGATCTGACGACGCCAACAATATTCCATCAGGAAGGCTGGAATCGGAAAGCGGAGACCTCCCTTAGTAAAAAACGGCTCGTATAAACTAATAAATCCGTCAGGACACTTAAATACACGCTCCTCAGGAGTTGGACATACAACAGAAACACGCCGGGGAGAATTACAGAAGTCAGCCATCGCGCAGAGAGAATCAGCATCGCAAAGTGACTCTCCCGAGTCAAAAGGCGCATCCGGATAATCGATCCCTTCAGCAATCTCGATCTCATCGTCAAGAGAAACGTTATTGGACGAATGATCAGATCTGGTTTCATCACGAGAGCTAGGCGAACCAGAATAACCAGTTCTATCAGGACCAAAATCGTCCACCTCTGGTTTAACTGGAACCCTAGAAGAAGCGAAGGGTTCCGGGCCAACCCTAGGTACCGAAGGACGGTTCAAAGACTTCACCCTCCTACTCCGTCTACGAAGCTTAGGCGTATCAGCCGAAGCTCCAGAATCAGACGAATCGGCAGCCCGCACCGACGGACTAGCCTCAGAAGAACCGGATGACGAACGCTCATTTAAAAATTCCTCACAAGAACTCGACATCGAAATCGAATCGGCAATTACAACAACAAACCCAGTTGGGAGCAAGTATAAGCTACACTAACAACCTATAGACAGCTAAGGAAGAAGAAAAAAAAGAGAAGGGTTCTAATAAAAGGAGAAAGACGAGTTACCTTGACCTTTGCGGCTGGAGAAGAACTGAAGAGGGCACCCCAAAAAGTCTCCTTTTATAAGCAGTGGAAAAAGAAACCCTTAAAACGGTGTGGGCGCGGAACGACGCAACCCTAGGAAACGACGTTTCAGTTTCTCCTCCCCTTAACCAAATGAAGAAGATTAGATCGACATTCCAATAACGGGCCAGACTTAATATTTCCCGAGTAAGCTCATTGGCCCAAGGCTGTCCACAATGAACTAAGGGGGGGGACAATTGTTGGATATGGGTTTCACCCAGCCTTAACAGGCTTTCCTACAGGCCCATTATCGAAATAGTCACCCCGAAGTCTAAGAACGAAGTCTGACCAAAACCCACCTGTCGGGCCGACAAAGCTTCTAGAAGGCCCAATTGAGACGGGCAGCCCAGCAAGTACGGCCCGAATAAAAACGATCACCGACTCTGCTCGAAAGACAATCCCACATCGATCCCGAGGCATAAAGTGGAACGTCCCATCAGCTATAAATAAGGAGGGAGCGACTTGCAGAGGAGAGAGAGATATCCGGCAAGAGTCAGGAAATAATCCGATTCTAAAGCTGTAGTTCAGTTAGTCATTTTGAGAAATACAATTCTCTGTAATTCGCCGATCGGCTTATAACGGTTGCATTGTAATTCGACGATCTTTGACTATCTAAATAAAAGTTCCTTGTTTCGCCCCTTAATTCTATTTTCCTCGAGCTAGTAGATATATTAGTTCAACAATGGCGGATCAGCTGCGGCGGATGTTGGATAGCGGAAAGCTGACGGACGAACAATGCCTCTCTATTTTGAGGGGTTTAGGTTTCGATAAAGATGAAGAAGAAGAAGTAGTGGGTGGATGCACATCTAAGGTATTTATTATTATTATTGTAATTTCAACTTTCTTAGATTTATTATTATTATTATTATTGTAAGAGTATGTTACAATAATGGGGCCCTATTTTGCGCCAATTGTATGAAGAAGAAGAAGAAGAGGAAGAAGATGTTTTGGCGAAGAAGAAGAACCACCTACCGATATGGTTCTCTACGGCCGGTTGGGAGTTCATTGGTTCAACTTTGAGAATAATAGGAACTTGGAGTTCATACGCATACCTAAATTGAATACCGAACATCCCTTGTCTACGACTTACTATATTACTGTCGACGTTAAAGATGTTGATGCTGTTGATGATCATTCTCTCACTTTGCAAACTATGGTCAGAAGACCTCTCGTTCCCGAGTTTATTCTCTACATGGAACGCTGCCGAATCAAACCCACAACAGTGGAAAGAGATACTATTGGCTTTAACTTCTTCCATAGTTTTGTGGTAAATAAGTTTTACCAAGGACCTATGCCTGCTTTTTTGTCGGAGCCACCAGAAGATGCTGATGCTATGTGATTCTACGAGGTTCTGGACATGGACATTGTTAAAAATGATTGGCTTCTTCTGTATGCCGAGTTTGCACTTTTCCATGTTTGCGGAAATGCTGGATCTCACTCTTTTCTGCCAGAGGAGATTGAGATGAAGAATGTACTTGTGGAAACCCTAGAAACTCATGCTGAGCCGTCTCTGAAGCTCAAGTCTATGAATGCTATCTTCCACATCAGCTTCAGGGCCAACAGTTGCGACTACACTTCTGTAGTAAGGAGAACTATTGATTGGGTTCCAGGACATATGTTCCTCGAAGTCGATTGCAGCAAAAAAACCTGAGATTGCTTCTCTCGACAAGTTCCTTCAAGAGAGGATCAATAGCAAGGATGCAGTTTATTTAGCATTTCAAGTCACGACAACTAGAATTTTTCTTTATTATATTTATGAATGTTTCTCACAGCAATTCTTCTATATTGTTTAATAAATCAAAGAAGTTTCACGTTTTGTCTAAGGAAAAATTAGAGAGGAATATGTCTTTGATAACTACACCTTACCATATTTCATATAATCATATATCTTAATTTGCATACTTTGAAGTTGTCAATTTAAACTCGACGAGTAAAGAAGTTTCCCTTACCATATTTCATATTTGAATAGACATACTTTGAAGTTGTCAATTTAATCTCGTTAAAAAAGTTTCTTTCCGAGTTCTATTTCACTCAATTTGTAAACATTAGCTAGTTTTTGAGTATCTCCCTTTTGTTTGGTTTGGTTTAAAGATATTGTAACGAGATACAAGAAATTAAAAACTAAAGATGTTGTCGATATATAAAATTTGAAATATGGATTAGTGACAGGATTTTTTTTTTTGACTTTCCTATGCAAAAGATATATATCTTATGCAAAAGATAAATTTCATAGCTATTTTTGAGTTTTATTACCGACAATATTATGTTCGCTGTTATTATTTGTCATCCACTAACAATGTATACTTTCTTCGATATTAAAACTTCAGGAATTACGTACCGTATGTCCGTACCCTTTTCTGACCCAACCGCATGTGTGATGTGCCCACTGGCCACTGCCCAATATCCATCCACACGAGTACCCGTCCCGTTAAGCCTCTTTGTACGACTTAGAAATTAGAATATAACCATTTTTACTTACTTTAATTATCAAAATTAAGAAAGTCTAATCGTATTGTGATCTCCTCATCTCGAAATTTACTTGGCTTTTTTAGCTCTTCACGTGCAAGTGCATGGCTTCATTGAGAGCGCACGTGCATGGCTTCGTCAAGAGTCTAAGTGCTTTCTGATTTGTCCACTTCTCTGAGGCCTCATAAGATATTACTATAGGTACGTACTACTAGTGGCTCTCATCTTTACGAGTACAATACCTGACCATGCACGCTCTCGTAACGGTTCTATACTAAACACTGTATATATTGTATATATCACAAAAAAGGTTCAGATCGATGTACCGACAACAATGAGTTAGGAAACTATAAAAATCAGTAAACAAAACATGGAATTTACGTTGACAACTTCTAAGTTTAAACCAAAACGTTTCCTCTGTCATGGTTTCCGATATTTATTTAAATGTTTAATTTATATTATTGGAGAAAAATTCTGTATAATATTTATATCTATATATATATATATATATATATATATATTATCCATGATTGTTTTATATATGAATTTGCTAGCAAGCTGTTGTAGTCTTCTTGATACTATTATTTAGAGAGAAAAGAACCGAACACATCCTGGAAAGCATATTTTGAAATGTGGTTTTTAAAAATAAAGCAAATGTTAATTATTATCAAATGTTTCTATACAAAGATAATATATATGTTTGTGTATCTTGGAATGAAATTTAATGATAACTCTCAATTACAAGTGGACTGATAGAGAATATGTAAAATTTATTTCGCTTGTGTTCCTTGTGGCAGCTGGAGCTACACTGATCATGACGTTCCGATTTAGATTGACAACTTCAAAGTCTACACAGTCGATTTAGAAATATGGTAAAGGGGTAGCTACCAAAGACCTCTTCCTAATTTTTACCTTTAACAATTTCTCAAGTTAATTTGACTTATTTTAAATAGAACCATCTTGCACTAAGAAAAATTCATAAACTTCAATAAACAAAGCATACCAGTTGCAGCGGTGACTGCTATATAAACCTCTAGCTTGATACTAACAACATATTCAAAAAATAATTTGGTTAGAGAGTCTTAAACAAAAGAAGGAGTACAAAAGTTTTTCAACATGGCCAATCCTAATTGGCCATCTTCACTTATGTTGTTCTTAGCCTTGTTTTCCATGGTTGCACATATAAGTGCTCAATACTCTCCACCAACACCACCATCGTATGTTTATCCGCTTCCGCCATATGTTTACAACAGTCCTCCACCATACGTTTATAACCCCCCATCACCTCCTCCGTATGTTTACAAAGCTCCACCGCAATCTCCTCCATATATCTACAGCTCTCCGCCACCACCTCCGTATGTTTACAAATCTCCCCCACCACCTCCTTACGTTTATAGCTCCCCACCACCACCTCCATATGTTTACAAGTCTCCCCCACCACCACCATACGTCTATAGCTCCCCTCCACCTCCTCCATATGTTTATAAATCTCCCCCACCACCACCCTATGTCTACAGCTCCCCACCGTCTCCTCCATATGTTTACAAGTCACCACCTCCTCCTTCTTACGTTTATAGTTCTCCACCACCTCCTCCATACGTTTACAGCTCCCCTCCTCCTCCTCCATACGTTTACAGCTCCCCTCCTCCTCCTCCATATGTTTACAAGTCCCCCCCTCCTCCTCCATATGTGTACAGCTCTCCTCCTCCTCCTCCATATGTTAACAAGTCTCCCCCTCCTCCTCCATACGTTTACAGCTCCCCTCCTCCTCCTCCATATGTTTACAAGTCCCCCCCTCCTCCTCCATATGTGTACAGCTCTCCTCCTCCTCCTCCATATGTTTACAAGTCTCCCCCTCCTCCTCCATACGTTTACAGCTCCCCTCCTCCTCCTCCATATGTTTACAAGTCTCCTCCTCCTCCTCCATACGTGTACAGCTCTCCTCCTCCTCCATATGTTTACAAGTCTCCCCCTCCTCCTCCATACGTTTACAGTTCTCCTCCTCCTCCTCCCTATGTTTACAAGTCTCCCCCTCCTCCTCCATACGTACCTCCATACGTTTACAAATCTCCTCCACCTCCTCCTTACGTCTATAACTCGCCACCACCTCCTCCATATGTGTACAAGTCTCCTCCACCACCTCCATATGTCTACAGTTCTCCGCCACCCCCTCCTTATGTATACAAGTCTCCTCCTTATGTCTACAGTTCACCACCGCCTCCTCCATATGTTTACAAGTCTCCTCCTTATGTCTACAGTTCGCCACCGCCTCCTCCTTATGTTTACAAGTCTCCAACTCCATATGTCTATAGCTCTCCTCCATATGTATACAAGTCTCCTCCTTATGTCTATAGCTCTCCGCCACCTCCAAGTTATAGCTCTCCCCCTCCACCGATGTATTAACCATATATATACTTGATGAAGTGAAGCTCAAAGTAAGATTGTATTAAATAAGTGAATCCACGGTTTTAAAAGCTTTTTCTTTCGAGACTTCAATATATAAGAAATGTACTAAAATATTTATGTGCATTTTGCACTATGGATTGTTTGCTTTTGATGTTGTTTTCTCTTCTAAAAGACCAATGTTTGTCTTCCATTTATAACTATTGAATAAATTTGATATTTAAAGAATAACTGGGTATATATATTCGTCCATATTTCTTCATCAAGATGTGCAATAGAACATATGAAAAATTCACGAGTCAATAGCTCGACCTTTTGTATCTGAAAACTTTGAAATTAACGTAGCTTAACCTTTTTTTTATAGCAGTTAGGAGCATAAGTTTTTTTTGTTTTTGTGACATTAAAAAAAAAACCTCCTTTCAACTTCTACCAAAATAAAAAATTGTTATATAAAGCGAAGGGCACAAAAAACTAGAATTGTTAAATTGTTAAAAAAATACATATATTGTAAAGGTCGATACAACGGTTGATCGATTCATATCAACAAGAATATAATTTATCAAAAAAATCAACAAGAACAGAAAGCAAAAGGCACAAAAGACTTCCAATTATACAGACAAGTCTGGAAGAACTAGCCTCGTTCACATTAATTTGATAATATTCGACAACATTTATATAGAGTATGTCTTTTGTGAGCTTGTCTTCAAGACCGGGCACCACAAGTCACCAATTTTAGGAATCAAAAATCTAACACACAATGTTTAGGAGGAAATGATAAACTCATAAAGTTAAAGGTGTCATAGGGTGAATATTTATTGACTCATATTTATTTAGGCTTTTGGCAGTTGAAAGTCCCAAGGATAACTAATTATGTCCTCGGCCCTTGTGCTCACCGGACCGTCCAGCAGCAACTCCTCATTTACTTTTGCAGAATAGTTACTGTTTGATTTGTAGAGAACTATAGATACAAATAAACCAAAGTACATGGCATTAAGAAAAGAAAACAAAATGTATCGAGTATGTGATACTTCTTATTAGTGTGAAAACTTTAGTTTATATAAAGATGGCGGAAGCCAATAACAATATGGCTACTAAATAACGAAATCTTTTTTGGGATCACATCTTAGATTTTTATGTTTGTAGCCGTGGATGGTTTAAAATGTTAACTGATACCAGTTAATATGAATTGTGTGACAAAACATACTACATCTTTATTACACACAACACACATAACTTCGGTCTAATTCTGATAAAAAATAGTTATTTTGCTTTCCTAGGAGCTCAACCATAATGCAAGTAGCGCTTCGGAAGTGCATGTGCCATGTAGAACTCTTCTAGAGTTCCAAATTGTTATGGTGTACTAGAAAACAAAATGCTGTTTTTGCAAAAGAAAAAGAAAAATCTGTATGAAACCATTAGTACCAAATTATTATTTTTTCAAATCACCCTAAAATTTTAAAGCTTCCTATATGATCATGGCGGTGTTTATGTTTAATGTTATCATAAGCTCTACTTTTAATGCAAGCGTGGTTATATAAATTCAGAAACTTTCGTTATTCTCTTTTTCTTTTCTTTTTGTGTTTCCTTAAACTCGTTTTTAAGTCTCCATCTCTAAAAAGAAAGACATCAACGCTCTTTCTCTTTTATTGCAAGCAGCAGAAACAGAACCCCCCCTTAGGTTCTTCAATAAAGCTTTTGGTAATATGATAACTGTTGAAATTTCTGACACTTGTTACCACGAATAATGATTCTCTTTTCTTTTATCTTTTCTGCGAACTGAGTTCGTACTTAAAGTATGGTCCTTTATCTTCCGTTGACTGTTTCTACGAATCCTTTTTTTTTTTTCTTAACTTTTCTCTGATCTGCTCGTGTGTTCACTTCAGTTCCCTCAGTTCTTCTTGTGTAGAAAAATATGAGTTTCGTATGATAAAAAGAGGAGCTTTACTGAATTAGAAGACATGGACATGAGTGACAAAGACGAGTTTGCTGCCAAGAAGAGGGATTTGGATTGGAGAATCTCTGACTCTAATAACCCAATAGTTTCATACCCTCCGGAGAATCCAATGTCGACTCCTTCTCAGATGATGGATGAATCTTTCAGGCAAAATCTTTGGCATGATGGTGGTTTCAATGTCCACACAGATGCAGGCACTTCTTTTAGAGGTAATGTTGATAGACCTCTTGAAATGGGTGGTTGGAACATGACTCAGTTCCCTGCGGATTCAGGATTCATAGAGCGTGCTGCAAAGTTTTCGTTTTTCGGGTGTGGGAGTTTTGGTGAAATGATGATGAACCAACAATCGAATGGCCTGTTTGTTCAAGATACACAGAAGAATCAAATTGGGGTTGCAACTGGATCCAAACAAGTTGATGGACCTGTTAAGTTAGTGAAAGAGAATGGATCGAGTAATGCTTCAGAGGATTCTCAATCTAGTGGAGGTAATAATGGTCATGATGATGCTAAATGTATGGAAATATCTTCCAAGGTGTTTAACGCAAAGAAGAGGAAAAGGACTGGGAAGGTCAGGATTTTGCATTTTGCAGTGCTCTTTTGTGTTTCTTTTTTTTGCAGCGCTGATTATGTTTCTGTTGGTAGGATTCTGAACATAGAAGTCAGCAATCTGGCGAAGAACAAGAAGATAAAAAGGGGAAGGATGACCAAAGTCCAAATTCAAATGCTAACAAGACAAACAGTGGGAAACAAGCTTCTGATCCTTTAAAGGATGGGTATATTCACATGAGGGCAAGAAGAGGCCAGGCTACAAATAGCCACAGTCTTGCAGAAAGGGTAGGTTTTATACTGAATATAAGCAAATCTCTTCTGTTCTTGTTTAGGTGTGGTATATAATTTGATTAAATTTCTGATTAATAGGTTAGGAGAGAAAAGATCAGTGAAAGGATGAAGTTCCTGCAAGATCTTGTACCGGGTTGCGACAAGGCAAGTCCTTTTCTTTTTATTTGTTGATGTCTACATGTATAAGTATAAATAAGACAGCTAGACATAGAAATGGGGCATTTGATTTGTTGTGTAGGTGACTGGGAAGGCAGTTATGCTAGACGAAATCATTAACTATGTGCAATCACTTCAATGCCAGATCGAGGTTTATCTTTGTTTGCTCTTGGAATGTCCCATTTTCATAGTTTTTGTTCTTTAGTTTAGAATTCACTGTGCATTACTCTCTTTTGTTATTTTGTTTTTTCAAATCAATCTAACTTTGTGTTAGTTACTTCTTCCATGTATTTCAGTTTTTATCAATGAAGCTTTCGGCTGTGAATCCTGTGCTGGATTATAATCTCGAAAGCCTCCTTGCAAAAGATGTATGATATTTTGGGAACCAACTTATATTTTTTTCTTATCATTTGAAGCAATTTGATTTCATATAATGTTCATTAGAGTTTTTGGTAACCAACTTATATCATTTGTAGCAGTGTGCTTTCATATAAGGTTCATTCCTTTTTTCCATGCAGTCCCTTCAAGTACCTGCCCCGACATTTCCCCAAGACATGTCGATGCTCTATCCTCCACTATCGTATCTTTCTCAAAAAGGATTCATGCAACCGAACCTTTCCTCAATGTCTACATTGAATAGAGGGCTAAAACGGCAGGTATATATATATTTGGTTGAACAATTAACATATCTTTACAGAATCATTTCTTTCTCTTGCATTCATCTGATTTTGTTAGTGACTATTTTAAACAGGAAACACATGGATACGAAAGTGATCAGCACAATGTTGTCCACATGAACCATGAAACTAGTACTGCGCCTGATCATGAAAAAGACACAACAGGTGAAAGTGAAACCCGGATCCTTTCTTATCTGTGTTAACCGAATACTTAAACATCGCTAAAGCTATTCATGCTTATCCCATTTTACAGCCAACACGGAGGTGGAGCCGTAGGTGTGTTTCTTCTTCACTTTCTACTCAGCTTTAGCTGCGTTCGAGAATTTTATTAACTTTGAACAGAAGAGTGAAAACGAAACAGAGGAGGAAGCAGATCTTGTCTTTGTAATCTTAACAGCTCCGAAAGAAAGAGTCAAGCGTGAGAATCAACAACGCAGTGTAATTGACTAGCTACTGTCTGCTTCTTTTGTAGTTATTATTGTCTGCTTCTTTTGTATGTACATATAAATCCATGTACGGAAGAGAAATGTTGATGTATGTTCGCAACATGAACTCTACACATGGCAACCAAAATCTTCCTACACCATTCAAGCTGATTATAATGTCAAATATCCCAATGAAGCTAAATGTGCCGTGCTGAATAGAGGCAATCATTGGCATTAAAGATTTAGTGATGTTGACAAGAACAGTGGGATTGTGGAGACTAACCTGTACAATAAAATGAAACGAAGCTCTCTACTTTTCTTTTCTTTTTCTCCAATCTACAAGTTATTTATATAACAAAAGAGGTTTTTAAAAAATACAAAAGAAACAAATGACTAAATTCTCTCTTCATCTCTCGAGTCCTCCACACTAAAAGCTGAAACCAACAAATATTTACACACTAATATCAATCCACTCATCTATTCTCCTTAACGTGTTTCCACCGATCCAGTCTATGCAAAGCCCTAAGAAACACGACTTTACACGATCCTTTATTCTTCTTCTTCTTCTTCTTCTTCTTCTTCTTCAGACAGCTCAAAACTGACATGAAGTCCCCAGCCTCTGCCTCTGCTTCTGTCCTAAAGTTATCGACTTGCGCTTTTCAAATGCTGGATAAAGCAGCTCTTGATACTTCTCCAGGAACATCGTCCATTCCTCTTCACTCATATCTGCCATATTCACAAAGCTAGTGCTTGACGAGATCTGTTCGTCTGCACTCCTGTGCGCAGATGATGCATATGCACTCTCCACTCTTGCTCCTGGGTGTTTCTGATACTTCTGGCTCTTCTCACCAAGAAGAGTGCTTTTGAGAGACATTGAAAGCTTGGTAATAGTCTGCATTTTCTCTAGATCAGCTCTGTCATTCTCTTCCTCCTCTTTGTCTTCTTCGTCTTCTTCTTCATCCTCTGTTGTTTCTTCCACCTTTGACAATTGACTACGAGCATTTCCAAAAGTGAGTCCGAGTGGCAATGCTAGTTTTTTCGTACAAGCCTCCTCACAATCTATATCGAACTGGAATTCAACATCACTTCCCAAGTCTGATCTTGGGGACTCAGCTTCATTCTCTCCTATCAAACTCATAGCCTCAAGACAAACCACTTCAATCTCACTCGGCTCCTCGTCTCCAGGACGAACCTCTCTTGTCATCATCTCGCCAATTTCAGCCAAACATAGGCCATTAGCAGCAGCTTCCTTGAGAAAAATTGTGCAAAGAACTAGAACACGGAGACTGGCCTCTCGTACCATTGGAAGTTCCCTTCGCAACATCTCACAATCTTCAAAAGGATCCAGATTTGCTATGTACTTCAGCTCATCTTCAGAGAATGGGATAGATGCCTGTGGCCAATGAATCCACTCAAAGTAAGGGTCCTCTAGAGTTTCAGGCAAACTAAGACCATGATCAATTGGAACTAGCTCCACCTGGCCAAACATTCCATCACCTTCCAGTTTCTTAACCAGAAGATTCCCTGAGTGCCTGTCTGTATTTAAGATTCTGATGTCAAGAATCCCTATACGGTGTACAGCTGAAACAGGGAAATTCGATGTTCCGTGCTCGCTGGCATCATAATCATGAGGTATAAACTGCTGCAAGGAAGCAATTTTGCTCACCAACATCTTCTCCATAGGCTTGCTTGCCTTCACTCCACCGTTGACGTTAAAGATAGAGTGAGTGATCTTCACAAGAGCAGTGGGAGGAACATTTGCAAAATGCTCCTTGTCGAGGAGATAAGCTGCAACTTCTCTATAGCCTGTTTCCCCAACCCGCACTGAACGCTTCAACCCAGGTTGTCCAAGCGCCTTACCAACAAAACCTTTCGGGTTATTAGGAGCAAATGGCTCCTCATCAGTTGGTTTAACAATTGCAACACTCTCTCCTCGGCTGTTCTTAAAGTAATAGGCCCCTCCAAGCCCACTATGAACAGCAACAGGATCAATACCCCTCTTCACTGCTTTTGTAATATCCTTTGCCATTTGCTTCACAAAAGAGAAAGAAACAGAGTTCCCAAGAATCTCAATAGGACTGCTCTCATCTCTACGCTGCTGAAGGTCATCCTTCATTGGAGAAAGGCATGGAGTAGATGAACTCCTATGAAAATTGCTCCGAGTTAAAAGGAGAGGAGAATCACGTCTAACAGCAGTAAGATCATTGTTCAGCACCAAATCCCCAAAGGTCAACGAGCTCTCCTCGGTTGGGAAATTCAGAGCAACCTGCAACTTCCTTTTCACAGTGTGCGCATTATCACTCCGATCCAACTCCAAACCCAGTACACAACCAGTCTCCGTTTGAACAAAAACCCGCCTACGACCCACAGGTGACTTCAATCCAACCTTGTTAAACTCAAAAAATTCCCCGGTCAAGGGGCTCTTTACAAGTGCAACTGCCATTTGCGTCTGAACAGGACTATCAAGTTTACGTGACATGAGTGTAGAGATCCAAGTCAGTAAAAAAAATCACAGCCTTTGCGACTAAACTGGCTTCACAAAACAGTTTCTTCCCACCTTCAGGACAGGTGACTCAATCCAAGACCAGATAAAAAAAAAAATGGAAGAACTCTTTAAGCAGCACAAATGACCATCAAACGAACCAATCCTCAAACTCAATAATGAATTAGACTTCACGACGTGCTTCCATAGTTAAAACCTAAATGACAGGTATATAACAATCTGCAAGAGAGAAGAATAGAATCGAACATGAGTAAGAACTAACACAGATCCCTGAAAAAAACTAATAGCAACAGACGCATTTGGTGTATCTGTTGCAAATGAAGCATATTAGAGAAACCGTGTAGTGAATATCAACAAGAACATAATACCATAACCGGAGATATCATACTTGTGAAGATTCATTCTCTAAGTCTAAATCAACAACATTGAGAACTTATACGAAAAAGTCAGCTCGTATATGAGATTTAAAGCTGAAATCTTAGGCCTAGATTGAAACCAAATCAGGAAACAAACAACCAAATCTAAAAACTTCCTCGAGACTCCATTGTTTCTCAAAGAGCACAACAAAAACATGAAAAAACAAGAGAGAAGAAGGACTCACCAGAGACGACGACGGTATGAACAATGACGCGCCGGCGAGAGGAATATAATAATCGATATCAGATCAATGAGCTATAGAAGAAACGAACGACGAACAACGGAGACGAGAAGCACGAAAAGCTAATCCAGTAATCAACTCGTTAACGAGTCGACTCAGATAGGTCTCTCTCGCTTTGAATAAGAAGAAGAAGAAGCTGTTTTTTTTTTTTTTTTTTCTCGTTCTATCTCATTTCTCCCTCACCACTTACTCAGACCATTTTTAACCTCTTTCCCCACCGCTTAACCCAAGTGGTTGGTTAAACCACTAACCATGGTTAAATCAAATCAGGCTAAGTAATAGTAGTAGTAAAATAAAGAAATAAAAAAAAGATTTGGGCTCTCTTTCTCTCTTGCTTCGCAATTTTAAGGAATGGTCTAGAACGAAAGATCAGAGCCGTTGGTTTCTAGGATTTAATGTTGGCGAGATTTGGGACGTACGATTAGAGGCACCGGCCTTTATTTTGAGGGAGACTAGAATGATGACGTGGACATTAAAAAGGGGATTAGAGCTTTGACGTGGCTGTGTTTTTGGTCAAACGAATAACATCTCAATCACCAAAATATTAGGATTAAAAAGAGCAAGACTAGTAGTATTAATTATTTCGAATTTACCATGACTACCCTTTTACTTGATAAGACACACCCCAGTTATGTCCCCATATTTGGAAATTATCATACAAGTGTTGTGTTGTGTGTGTCATTGATGATGCCGACATTGCAAATTGAGTGACGTATTCTCCAAGTGATTTTGACATATCTAAAAAAACAAATTCGAAAATTGTTTTAAGCAAGATCATAATTATAATTATCTTCGCTTGTAACTTTTTTTGGTACCCTGGTGTTCCCATAGATCATAAAAGTGAATAAGCGGAGTTATTCGTTTAAGATTTGAATAGAGTTTCAAAAACTTTAAATATTATGTATAATCTGTTGTTATTAAATCAAGATTTTGTTAAACTCTGCTAAAGTTTATTTTCATAGTTAAAACTCAAATGACAGATATATAATAATGTGTAGAGAGAGGAATATAATCTAACATGAGTATATAACAATAATTGTTAGAGAGTATTCTATAATTTTGTTGATTAGTTTTCTAAAATTTTGTAAAATGCTCTAAATAATTTTTGTATTTTTGTGATACTTTTCATGATTTTATTTTGTGAAGAAAGTTTATAAAATCATAATTTTATTCTATAGTTTTGTTGATTAGTTTCCTAAAATCTTGTAAAATATTTGAAACAATCTCTGTATTTTTATGATACTTTTCATGATTTTATTTTGTGAAGAAAGTGTATAAAATCATGATTTTATTCTATAGTTTTGTTGATTAGTTTCCTAAAATCTTGTAAAATGTTCCAAACAATCTCTGTATTTTTATGATACTTTTCATGATTTTATTTTGTGAAGAAAATGTATAAAATCATGATTTTATTCTATAGTTTTGTTGATTAGTTTCCTAAAATCTTGTAAAATGTTCCAAACAATCTCTGTATTTATACGATATTTTTCATGACTTTATTTTGTGAAGAAATTGTATAAAATCATGATTTTATTCTATAGTTTTATTGGTTAGTTTCCTAAAATCTTGTAAAATGTTCCAAATAATCTCTGTATTTTTATATTAATTTTTTAGACTAGGCGATTACGAATTGATTATATAATTATTGAAACACCATTATCTAACATCATTAGACTAGACAATTACAAATTTATTAATTATATATATAAGCATTGAAAAGAGACTTTACATTTGGTATCCGTATTTTTATATACGATTTAAAACGTTTTTACGACTTACTTCATACAATTTTACTTCGTGATTGACATTTTTGTATTCAGTATAAACTAAAAGAGTTACATGGGTTAACTGAAAAAATGTATTTGACAAGTGGTTAGACTAGGCTCGACATTTTTTCATGTATTTAAACCTTGTTTTTCCCATGGTGTTGAAAAGGATATGTTATATATATGTTAAATTGTCTATATAAGGTTTTATGATTTATCGCAGAAACAAGAAAAAGGTTTAAAGATATATACGAATAACTTATTGTTTAAAAAATTATAGAGATTATGAAAGAGCGTGTAGATCGCTCATATGTTTGTAGAGTGAACCTTGATTAATTATTTACGTAAATCTATGTTGTTTCGTCGTTACTCACTTGTTATAGGTAAATTACTTCTAGAAAAAAACTATTTGATGTGCGTAGTTTCGTAGCTTTATTTTGCTATATATAAAAGAAGTAAAACTTACAACATCATATTACTAAAAC